>JALPQD010000377.1:600000-954711 GCA_023101885.1 Typhlomys cinereus | reverse complement strand
GTTGTGTTTATAGGAAGTCATGGCATGAGCCACTACTGTCAGCAAGCACTGAGAACAACCCAATGTATGACCTCACAAATTCTTGCTTCTTTTTTTTTATTATTATTATTTATTCAACCGTGCGCATGTGCGTGTATGTGTGTGCGCGTGTGTGTGTCTGTGTGCGTGTAGAACCACGGACGAATCGGGAACCACCATGGCCGCCTCCACCTCCTTCTGTCCCGGGATTCACAGGCTCCGCCCCACCAGGACCAGAAGCGCAGGCCGCCCCCGCCTCCGCCGGGCGTCTATACGTAGGATCCGGGATCCGAACTCAGGACCTTCCGCCTGCAAGGCAGAGGCTTAACCCCTGAGCCACCTCTCCAGCCCCTGCTTCTTTTTAATTAATGTGGAAGTGTTGTTAACCTGGTAACTTGAGAGGTAGGCGTCCATATCTATTCTTTAGATTTTCTAGATTAAAACTGGTCTCTTGGACATGCTTGTGAACATTGTTCTGATTGCAGAATCAAGGTGGAAAGACCTAGCCCAAAGTAGGTGGGCATAAGTCCTGGGCTGAGTAAGAATTTTGCCCAAGTTCCGCACTAGCAGACATGCATGCATTCATCCTTTGCTTTCTGCTCTTTGTGGAAGTAATATAGCTCGTCGTCATGGATAGGTACAGGTGTCAACTTGGCTGTTGAGGGTTTGAGCTCCGGGCACAGTTGTAGAGAGTTGATGGTTGAGTTAAGCCCAGAGCAAACCTGCAAGAGATTTGCTAGCTGATGGGGAAGGTCCACCCCATGGTGAGTGGAATTAGGTCCTGGAATAAATCACGGAGCTGGTTGAGGGAGTCGCATCCTTCTGTTCACTTGGCCAGACATGCTGGTCTGACAAGTAAGGTTTGTCCATCTCTCAGCCGTTGTGTGGTGATGGTGTGGCCAGTTCCCTCGGCCCTGCTGTTGGTGCGTGCTCTCCCATCAAGCTGGACTGAGAACTATAACCAGTAATTGTAAGAGAAAATAAACCCTTATTCCCTTAAGCTGTTTGATGATCATTTATCAGCAATTATGCAGGTGACTGCAACACTAGTCTTTCTTGTTCTTTGAAGATTGTCCTTTGAATTAGTGGGAATTGCATTCTGTAGACTGCTTTTGGTAAAATAGCCATTTTCACAGTATTAATTTTGCCGATCCGTGTGAAAGGTAGAACTTTCCATCCCCTGGGCCTTCTTCAATTTCTTGAGTGCTTTGAAGGTTTTATTGAAGAGTTCTTTTACCTCCTCTGCTAGGTTTATTCCTTGGTATTTTGTATCTTTCAAGCTATTCTCAATGGATTGTTTCCTCAGTTTATTTTTCAGCAAGTTTGTTATTCATATATTAAAATCATGCTGATTTTTATATGTCGATTTTTTTTAAACATGCTACTTTGCTGAAAGTGCTTATAAGTTCTAAGGTTTTTCTTGTAGAGTTTTCAGGTCTCTTAAATATAGTACTATATCATCATATATTGCTGTTATTTCTTTATCTTACCTTATTACTCTGATTAAGCATTAAAGCACCATATTGAATAAGAATGGTGAAAGTGAACCACTATTCTCTCCTTGACTGCAGACATATTTTCTAATCTTTTTTTTTCATTTCAGCATCTAGGTTTTTATTCACGTAACTTCTTAAAAACAAGCATCCACATCAGCGTGCCAGGTGAGGTGGGAGGAGGGCGGGGCTGGTCAGGGGCCAGGCCCTCTGCTCGACTGGTAATAAAGCTCCAGGTTCATCCCATCGTGGATTTCATAGTCTCCCAGAGACACGTGGTCCTTATAGATTGTGTACCACTTCTTGAGAACAGTCTTGTTCCAACGGGTGCCAGTCTGGGCGGCGATCAGTTTTTTTCAAGTCTCTGATGGTGTCATCGGTGTTGCACTTCACATGGACTTTCTTCCCCAGACGATCATTGCAAACCACCTCGATCATTCTGGCTGCAGCTCCAGTCGCCCCTAACCCGAGGACGCCACAACCTCCTACAGCTGAATTACTAAGTTGCGGCCCTGATATTTTCTAATCTTTAAAGTACTTTGACTTGATTTTTATAACTTCATGATCCTGTCAAAGTAAGGTGACCAAATATTTGCACATTTCTTCTGGTTACCAAGTTTGTTAGTGCATATTTGCTCACGATAGTTTTTTTTTTTTTGTCCATGAATTTTAGTATTCTCTTTTTTCTTAGTGTATTCAAAAGTTTGCCAAAATCATTTATTTTTTGTTTGTATGGATCTTTTGTGTGTTCCTTCATCTCTGCTTCTTTTATTTCTGTTATTGCCATTATTATTTCTCTTCTTTTACTGACTCGCTCTTGTTTTTGTAGTTGCTTGAGGTGCAGTGATAGGCGGCTCATTTGAAATCATTCTGCTTTTTTGATGTAGGCATTCATTACTGCAGACCTCTGTTTGACCTGCTCTTGCTGTATACCACAGATTCTGGTATGTGGGGTGTCCATCTTATTTCTCTTAGGTTTTTAGTTTCCCACATGTTTCCTCCTTGATTCATTAGTTATTCAAGAGTAAGTTGCCAATTAAGCATTCTGGCACATACCTGTAATCTAGGGAAGATGAGGTGGGATCATGAGTTCAAGACTAGCCTGGGCTGTCTCATGAGTTCCAGGCTGATCTGGACTCTATAGTAAGACTGACTCTCAAAAAAAGAGAGAGAGAGAGAGGAGAGAGAATAGAGAAAGAAAGAAAGAAAGAAAGAAAGAAAGAAAGAAAAGAAGAAGAAAGAACAAGAAAGAGAGAGAGAAAGAGAGAGGAAAGAGGAGAAAGAAAGAAAGAAGAAAGAAAGAAAGAAAGAAAGAAAGAAAGAAAGAGAGAAAGAGGAAAGAGAGAAAGTAGAGAGAGAACGGAGAGAGAAAGAGAGAGACGAGAGAGAAGAAGAGAAAGAAAAAGAGAGAGAGAGAAGAGAGAAAGAGGAGAGAAGAGAAAGAGAAGAAGAAAGAAAGAACGAAATAAAGAAGAAAGAAGAAAGAAAGAAAGAAAGAAAGACAGAAAGAAAGAAGAAGAAGGGTTGTTTAATCTTTGAATTCGTATGGCTTCCAAAGTTTTTCATGTTATAGATCTCTAGTTTTATGCAGACTGTCAGATAACCCACTCAACTTGTATTTCCACTCTTTAAAATTTTGCTGAAGCCAGGTGTGGTAGTACACGCCTGTAATCCCAGAGATCTTCTCTCAGATACATTGTGAAACAACTCCAATTTGTCTTTAGAAAAATAAATAAACAAAATTCTTCTGAGTCTTGGTTGGACTAGCATATGATCTATTCTCACAGAATGTTCCATGTCATATGTGTGTGTGTGTGTGTGTGTGTGTGTGGTGTGGTGTGTGCGTGTGTGCATATTTGTGTATAGTCTGTATATAAGAGAGCACCTGAGTATGTGTTCCTGTGGGAGGCCCAATGTGACCTCAAGGACCATCCTGGATTGTTCTCCACCTTATTGTTTTGCTGTGGGATTTTTCAGGCTTGCTTTCCAGGGTTGAAATTACAGCACCATATCTGCCTGACCTTTTTTACGTGGACCTAAACTCAGGTCTTTTGTTTGAGAAGCAAGAGTTTTTAACCACTTAGTCATCTCCCTAGCTCCCCTCATCCAGTTTTCGGCAATTTCTGGGCAAAAGTCAGTAGAATGTTAGGTCTATTTTGCCTAGGTTGGCAGCTTAAGTCTGCTGTTCCTTTTCTGTCCTTCTTTTAAATGATATGTCTGTCCATTGCTGAAAATAAGGTGTTAAAGTTCCCTACCATTACTACAGTGGATAAAATACAGATAACGTACTTAGGCTTAGATAGTGATTATTTCTTTTTACAATGAGCATAATTATATTAGAATAAAGGATCCAAAGAAAAGAGAAATTAAATTAAGGCCTAATTTTATCTGATTATTCTTCACTAACTAATGTACATGCAAAGTCCAAGACTTTCCACCCTTTATTCCTAAATAGTTCTCTTGTAACTCTTATACAAACTTTTGATTTCACAATGTGTAATTTACTTCATTTTGAACTAAGTTTTTTCAAATTCTTTTAGCTATATGCTATCTTTATTAAATAAAAAACGTAGCTTTATCCATAATATTAAACTTTAATTTATAACAAAAAATTTTATATCTTCTAGTTACATATATAGAAAATGTGTTTATGGAAAATATGTTTAATTAATTAATGTTTTACTTTACTCTAATTTGCCAAATTATGGTGATATTACAAGAAATTAACTCTCCCTTCTTCTTCTTTGATTTTCCCCCAGATATCTCCTACAAATTGTCTGGGTTCCTAAAGCAGTGGCTTTCAGCTGCAAAGTGGAAAGTCTCTGAAGTTATGACTTTATGCCTTGATAAAAATTAGAAGATTCAGATAGCCCTGTGTTTCACATTCCTTAGGTGCTTGGCTTTAAAGCAAAAACACATATAGACAATATTTCATAAGTCATATAGAGAGGACTCTACCATTTAGGAATGAAAATGATTTAATGTCCATGGGTTGGCGAAGGTTAGACTGATACAGTTATAGGACCAAAACTAAATCATGTCAGAATGCAAGGAAAATTCTAAATTCAATAGACTCCTCTTTGGGACTAGTATTGATTTAAATAGTGATGATGTCTTACTTTTCACTTGTGTAATCTGATGTGCTCAGTTTTTTTTGCAATACATATTCTTACATTAAGCATCAATTTAATGACATCTGCATTACACAAAAAACATGTATGATTCTGTAGCTTCAATAACACTTGTCTATCTCCAGGTATATATTTATAATAATTCTAAAAATAGTTATATGAATTCTTAGGACTGGTGCATGGCTCAGGGATAAAGCTTCTGTCTAGGAGCAAAAGGACTTGAGTAAATTGCCAGATCCCACATAAAATGTAAAAATGGCAGCAGCCTGCACTTCTAGCCCTGGAAAGTGGAGTGGCGCCTGGCAATCCCAGAGTAAAGCAACAAGAAGAGGAGCAATCCAATAGATTCCTGAAGCCACCCTTGGGGACTCCACAGTCTGATACAACCACACAATCAAGCACACATCCATACACACACAAACAAGTGTAAAAAAAAAATCCTTAAATGCTTATGCTCATGAAAAAGAAACGTCATGGGAAAAAAAATCCAGTGATACCTATTGGTTTCACTTTGCTGGCTCTACAAAATATTCTTGCTCTCCACAACTCATCATTTAAATGTAATTCACAATTCTTTGCATCAGCTTTGACAATCTTGGCAAGTTTGATTTGGCAGCTGAGTGTACAGCCTTTTCCTGCCCTTGACACTACAGTATAGACTTCCATAGCTGAACTATAAGCAACCTTCATGCCCCTATGAATGTGTCGTAGAAATGTAAACAAGTCTGAAGGAAAAGGAAGGAAGGGAGTGGTTATTGGAAAGATCATGCGCCACAGGTTTCCTCTCTTGTCCTGAGAACCGCACATGAAAGAGCCTTGGGCAGGCGGGCGCCAGCTGGCCGGCAGTTGGGCTGCGGAGTCAGGGCCTCTGCCAGACCTGCGTCCTCCTGATCCCACAGCTCATTAAGCGTCTGCTCACTCGGCCTTCCTTGCTGTTTCCCTCATTTCATGTCCAGGGAAGCTAACGCTAAGAATGTTTTTCTGAATATCACATTAACTTACTTTCTCCTGATTTACACGAGGAAGATGGAATGTGGTTTGGCTCCAAGATTTGTTTTCCATTAAACTTGCTCTCTGCCAGGTCATCCCTGCGAAAGGTCATAACGAGGGGATAGCACACTACTTCATGTATTCTGTACCTTGTCACTGCTGCTTCCCTTTTGAGTCATGTTTTGTTGATTCCACTTCCCTTAGGAATGAATTGCTCCCCAGCAGTGTATGACATCATGCTTTCTAATGGACGTGACATGGAAATAAATGCTCTCAAACCTTCTCAAACGCTATTAAAGATCACTATCCCACTGATTCCATTTCTTGTAAATTCTCATTTTGAAATTTGTAACAACAAACTAGCGGAAATAGCCAATCTCTTGTAGTTGTGCTTAGAAAAATCACCTTTTTTTGGGGGCGAGAAGGATGGTAATGCAAGGACACCCTTGTCGACATGATACCCTCTGTTTAATTGTTCCACCTATCTAGTCCTGGAGCACAGAACCACGGATCTTTTCCTTACTGTCACTCTACTCCAGTTCAGAACTAGTACCTGGATGCTGATACATAGAAGTGTACATAGAAAATGACTAAATCACTGGACATTTAAGTTGAGTAATCACTTACAGGTGGTGGCAAACCTATATCGATTCTCTTTTCTTCACTGTCTTAAGTTTTTTCAGAAAAACAGGAATGCCCAGTTCAGTAGCTGCCATCCCTCTTATCTTCTGGAGAAAAAGTTTAGGGGGCTACCTCTCTCATCCTATTCTCTGCTTCAATGAAAACCCCTAAATCATTTCCACTGCATTCATCTCTGCTGTTTCTGAAAACCTACCAAGGTGTTCATACTTCAGAATCTTTGTTCTCCTGTTTGGGCTCTGTTTTCCTCTGATTCCCCTGTCAAGTTTCCCAGAGCTCTTCTGTCCGTACACTCTCAAAGGTGTCCTCTCTATTCACCATTTTCAAAGTTCAGTCTTGTTGGCTATGGAAATGGTTACATCAGTACAATGCAAGCATAAACCCAAGCACATACAAAATCAGACACACTTATCTATAACCTCAGCCCTGGCAAGGTAGGGGCAAAGACAGCATTCCAGGGACTTGCTTGCTAGTCAGTCTAATTCATCGTAAGCTCCAGTTCATAAGACACCCTGTCTCATAAAATTAGATGGAGAAGGATTGAGGAAGACACCTAACACCATTCTGTGGCTTCAACCCATGTGTGTACACACATGAAGACACACACAGCTCACTTTCTCCCATGGGATATCACACATATTTGTGTTTTTCCTTTACTAGGATGTTAGCTCTATAAGAGCATGTCTATTCCATTCATTATATTTCTTTAGTATCCAGATAATGTTGTTGATAAATTTGGAGAATATTTGGTTATAAAGATATTTAACAGAGAATAGTACCTATGATACAAAGAAACAATTTTGGAATGAGAGGCAGTGATTCTACTATATACTAATCAAGGTTTATGCTAATACCCTCAATAATAAAGTACCATAGTACCTCAGTAGGACCTGATAATATCTGAACATCTGAAGTCAGCTATAAACTTTACTATCTAGATTTTTCAAGTTACAAATTACATGAAACAGAGGGATGTAAGCTCAGGAGATCAAGATAAAAAACAGATTACACATTTCAGAATATGAAGGCATACTAGATTAGGACCACTGATATTTCTAATTCTTGTATCATAGCTACCAATTTGAATTTTTTATTAGTTGCCTTTAAAACAATTAATAGAGCAAATAAATCCACGAATAATCAAAAATTTCAAAGACCACATTACAACCTCAAAAACTCTCTTCACTTCTTTCAGGAGCAAGACCACGAGGATTTTTTTCCTGTTGTATGAATCCTTTTCCTGGGGAGACCACCATACGACATCTTCTCACCCAATAGGAGTTTGATGACAAACCAAAGTAACGATTACACCAGGTCCCATGTGACAAACCAATGAGCTTATTGGAATACTTACAGGATATGGGTGAAGTTATTACAGGCAGGGGGCAACTCCAAAGCACGCTGCATTGCCAGAAAACACACCCCAGCATGACCAATGCTTTTCCTAAGGCTGCATAGATGGAATCCTCTTCAAAATAACCTTTCCCAGCCTTAAACCTAATGCCCCTCCCAGATCTCATGTGTGCAGATACATGTGAGGTTCTGTGTGTGGGCTCATGGGCAGGCACGTGGGCAGGCATATGCATTCTAAGTCCTTTCGTCCTCTCTGTCTCGAGGTCAAAGGGTTTGACCTTATTAGTCCCAGACATAATGGCAGCTTTGTTCGTAGGAAGACACCACAGATTTCCTTACTGTCTTCCTTGAAGTCCAGCACCAAACCTATATCCCACTTCATGTAATCCTTGAGAGACTTAATCAATGCTCCCATTTTCTAGTAAAGGTTTGACATGTGGTTCTGGCTGGGCCAGTATACATCTTTTACTTTGTAACAGAATAACACACTGGTAAAAATGAAGGTAAGTATATCTTTCCTTCTGGAAAGACTTGATGCTGGTTGTTATTTTTTTCCACCATGGAGAGTTCAGTTTCCATAGAAATGATGCCAACACAGACATGTCGAGTTGAGAAGGACCTGTAATTCTGAACATATCTGAGCCAGCTATATAACTTTACTATCTAGATTTTTCAAGTTACAACGTTACATGAACCAGCATATTATGTTTCTTTAAGCTAGAGTTGTAAGAGGCTTAAAAAAAAAACAGGATATGCGAGCACCACAACCACAGGCAGGAATAACTCCAAAGGAAATCTTGAGCGTCTTCCCTGATCTCATCAGAGGAAAGCCACCAATCTCTATGCCAGGGTGTGTGAGGGAGGGGGACGCATGAGTTTAAAGCTGAAGAAATCCCAATATTGCTGTTCCAAAGAAATTATGCCGGCACAGACATTCTAACACAATTGCTAGGCAGAAAGAACTGTGAATGCGGAACGGGAGTAGTACTATACTGAAAACTGATTGAGTTCCACAAATAGGTGCTTACAAATTAAGAATCTTTTCTTAATATGAAAACAATAAATTTTTGTCACTGTAAGCACTGTGTGTGTGTGTTGTCATGTATGTGTGTGTGGTGCCTATGCAGTATATGATTATATGGTTTCAGTAACAAAGGAGTAATAGTTTTTCTTGTGTGGTACAGGGACCCTGGAAGACCCCTGACCTCCTTTCAGAGATTTATAAAAATTAAAAACAAAAAGTCATTCAACAAAACTATGCTTCTGTTACAAATTAAACATTATGCTATTAACATGGATAGGATTTTATTTTAAATTTAATAGTAGCTCTTTCATTCTGATTATTTTGAAATATTGATGGAATAACCCATGTAATAACATTGTCTTCAACACTATCGGAGTGTATGCACTCTTGAAGACCAGAAACTGAAGTTATCTATATTATAATAGATTAACCAACTGAACGTCCACTCAGAAAGAAGTCGTAAAACTAGATACTACATAAGTTTGCTGTCAAATCAAACCATATACTCATTTGAAAGTCAAATCTAGTGTATCTTCATAAAGAAGTCCTTAGTGTAATTTTTAAAACAGGTTATGTGATTTTATATTGACTTTTAAAAGCATCTTAAGACTACATATATTATTTCTGTGGAATGCTGTATCATTACTATATATGAAAAGACGGTACTATGTCATACTTTTCTACATGAGAAAGCAGGTTATCTTAGTAACCGTCCTCGTGGTTACTGGCAAACATTTGTGGAAAAAAATAAATCCTTTCATCTTGGCAAGTCACGCAATTCTTGTGTCAGCTGCTCTGCTTTGTCATTAGAAGGAACAGCAGCCATGGGTGTGGCTGTGTGCACTAAAACTTGCCTTATGAACACTGAAATTTGAATTTTATGTAACTTTTAAATATCAAATCATTTAATGTGGTCTTATTTTTACCATCAAAATACATGTAAATTGTCCTTCGTTCACAGGCAGAACCAGGTGGAAGATTGAATCAGATCTGGGTTTCACCACGTTTTGCTCTAACTAAACCTGCTTTAATTCCAAAAGCTATGTTCCATGGAATTTCCATTGAGACTTGGTTTCTCTAAAACATCCCAACTCAAATGCCCACAGATGCCATGCCCATAAAACAATGTATGACTTTTTTTCTATGTAAAACAAAATCCGTGTTAATCTTGTTGCACTCTAGTAACATTTAACTTTGATTTTATCCTTGAGCCCGCAATCAGAACAACCCTATGCCCGCGGCTTACTATCCAACCTACAGTGGTCAGCAATATGCCCTCCCCACGCTGTCCGCGCCCAAAAGGTGGATTCAAGTATAACCTGTTTTGGGTATAAGGACAGGCTTTCTTTAGAGAAATAAGGAAAAAATATGGGAATTGTCAGCGTCTTGGTGTTTAGCTCACAGTGCAGCCTAAAGCCTGGTCCCTGGGAAGTGCAGTAACCCCATGGGGCAAGTGCTAGGAATTTCTCGATATGCACACTAAAGTCCCAGGGACAGGTGCTAAGCATTTTTGCCACAATAAAAGCCATGACAGTTGCCTAATCATTTTTACCTGGGTTTTGTTTGGGATAATTCAAGTTTTGCCTCTGGCAGGAAGAATCCTTCTGGAATTTAGGAGTGCCCTTTCTTAGGTTTTTGGAACTAGCTTCTGATATCGTTCTAGAGACGAAGCCTGCTTTTAAGTTTCAGTCAAATACTCAATAGCAATTTCATGGTCTAGCATTTACAATAAGTAGAATTGTTAATCAGAATGTTGTGCACTGATTTAAGGAAATCTAGAGAATCACTTCTAGAGTCTTAAAACATAGGTGGGCTAAAAATTCCCACCTAGTACTAACTCCGAAATTCCCGAAGTAAAGACTATGCTCTCATCCACCAGAAAACCTTAAAGAACTTGATACCCTCTTACCTGGCTGAAGGCCAAGGAAGAGAACACATGCCTAGAAATTCTAGCATGCCCAGGGATGCCCCTGGAGATGGTATTTGCAACCAAAAACTGGAAGACTCCATGTCCACGCAAAGGGGGCCGTGTTCTTTCCTACCCCAAACATCACTTTATGAGAAATCACAGAGATTGACCATCTGAGTGCACTCCCCCAATTGATCGCCTCGCCCCGAAAGAGACACCTCTCGAAGAGAACCCTCTGCATGTGGGGCCTGACTGGACCCCAGGTTTGGAGTATGCATGGTTCACAGATGGTCATCTAAATGATGGCCATTACCACTCTGGAAATCCTCAAAGGAAGACATAAGCAACCTTCCTATTAAAGGATAGAAGGATGCTATTATAGATAAGTTATTCTTTTAATAATTATATTGCTTAAGTGTTTTTCTTCAGTGGAATACTTCAGTGCTCCCTCGACAGAACCAGCTATAGCTTAGGGCCCTGAGTATAAGTCAGGCCCCCTTAGAGATGTCGTTTTAAGCTTGGATAGTAGAGATCTACATGAGCTGCATACATCTTTCAGTAGACAACTGCTTCCAGCCTGGTGCCTATGTCAACCCTGCCTGACTGAGAGTATCAACCTGGAGGGACAAACAGCTCAAAGCTCCTGCTGGGACTTATGGGGTGTTGGGGATCCTATTAGTTAATTGTAAAATATGTTCTGGCTAAAATCCAAAAGGAGTCATTCTGCCTCTGTATTTTAAAAAAGCAGTTAAATGTGGGGCTCCGCCCCATAGCTATCGGTGAAGCTACTATAGATTAGCATAAGTTTGGAAATACTTGAGAGAATGTTTCTGTTAAGTGGCCTTCTGCCTGGAAGCAATGGGTTAGGTTCTTGAAAAAAAATGTCCACCTGAAGGTGATTTTGCTGACTAAAAATTAATGTCTGTTGTAGGTGCAACATTCTTTACCCCCAAATTTTATGTATAAAGTGTCATGAAGTTTCAATAACCGGTCAGGCTTATCGGACGAGAGGGAGCGCGTGTGTTCTGTTCTCACCCGGTCCTGGGGAGGCCCTGGTCTCGAGGCCGCGATTGGTCTGCGGCAAACTGGCGCCCGAACAGGGCACTGATGGGTTTTCTTTCCTTTTTCTTTTTCTTTTTTTTCCTTTCTTTCTCTTTCAGTTTTCAGGCAGATAACATCCCCGTCCAGAGTGGAGCGACTCCTCGGACGCAAGTTTGAGCCGAGTAAGACGGGAAGAAAGGATCCGCCCTCGGAGGCGATGGGCGAGGAAGGAGCGGTGTAACGCAACCTGGGTATACTGAGTCTAAGAGGACGACTCTATAGGTGTAAAACTAGCAAATGCTAAATTGCAGAGGTATTCATATTTTTCTGTAAGACGTCAAGAACGTTTTTATGTTTTGTCAAACTATATTGTTGTCTGGTTCCCGAGGCATGTTAAGCTGGGACTCTATTGAATGTTTCGGAAACGGGAGAGTGGACAGCCTTGTCTAGTTCCTGATCGAAGTGGGAATACTTCCAATTTTTCCCCATTGAACATAATCCTTGCTGTGGGCTTGTTGTATACAGCTTTTATTATATTGATAAAGGTTCCTTCCATTCCTACTGTCTCTAGCGTTTTGATCATAAAAGGCTGTTGGATCTTGTCAAAAGCTTTTTCTGCATCTATGGAGAGTATCATGTGGTCTTGGACTTTGGACTGCTTTATATGATGAATTACATTTATTGATTTGCATATGTTGAACAAACCTTGTGTGCCTGGGATAAAGCCTACTTAGTCCCCATGGATGATCTTTTTGATATGTTTTTAATCCGATTTGCTAAGACTTTGTTGAGAATCTTTGCATCTGTGTTCATCAGAGAGATTGGCCTATAGTTTTCTTTTCTAAGTGAATCTTTATTAGTTTTTGGGATTAAAACGATATTAGCTTCATAGAAGGAATTTGGTAGTGTTCCTTCCTTTGCTATTTGATGGAACAATTTAAAGAGTATTGGTGTTATTAACTCCTTAAATGTCTGGTAGAACACTGTGCTGAATCCATCTGGTCCAGGACATTTTTTGGTGGGAAGATTCGAGATTACTTCTTCAATTTCCTCATATGTTATAGGACTATTTAAGTAATTTACAACTTCCTGATTCAATTTAGGTAAGTTGTGTTTACTTAGAAATTCATCCATCTCTTTTGTGTTGTCAAACTTCACAGAATATAAGTTTTTGAAATATGATGTTATAATTCTCTGGATTTCTTGGGTATCAGTAGTGATAACTCCATGTTCATTTCTAATTTTGTTAATTTGGGTTTTCTCTCTCTTGCTTTTGGTTAATTTAGCTAGGGGTGTATCAATCTTATTGATTTTTTCAAAGAACCAGCTTTTTGACTGGTTGATTTTTTCTATCGTTTTCTTAATCTCGATTTCAGATATTTCTCCCCTTATTTTGCTCATCTCCTCTCTTCTACTGCTTTTGGGATCAGATTGCTCTAGTTTCTCTAAAGCTTTAAGCTGTATTGTTAAGTTTTTTATTTCTGATATTTCCATTTTTTTGATGTAGGCATTAAGAGCTATGAACTTGCCTCTTAGGACAGCTTTCATTGTGTCCCAGAGATTTTGGCAAGTTGTATTTTCATTATCATTCACTTTCAGGAAATCTTGAATTTCCTTTGTAATTTCTTCCTGAATCCAGTTCTCATTCAGCATCATATTGTTAAGTTTCCAGGAGTTAGTGTATTTTCTGTTGTTTGTTGTGTTTTGAATGTTCAGCTTTAGGCCATGGTGGTCTGATAGGGCACAGGTTAGAATTTCAACTTTTCTGTATATGTGTAGATTCATTTTGTGGCCCAATATTTGATCTCTTTTGGAGAACATTCCGTGTGCTGCTGAGAAAAATGTGTATTCTTTGGTGCATGGGTGAAATTTCGATAGAGATCTGTAAGGTCCATTTCTTTCAGGGTTTGATTAAGTTCCAAAGTGTCTCTGTTAAGCTTTTGACCGGTTGATCTATCCCATGTTGAGAGGGCGGTGTTGAAGTCCCCAAGAATTATCGTTTGGAGGTTGATTTCTTGCTTTAGATGCTGTAGGGTTTTCTTAATGAATGTGGAGGGGCCCGTATTGGATGCATATATGTTCAGTATTGTGAAGTCTTCCTGGTGAATTGTACCTGTGACTAAAATGTAGTATCCATCTGTGTCTCTTATGATTTTGGGGGGTTTGAAGTCCACTTTGTCTAAAAGCATAATTGCTACCCCTGCCTGTTTCCTGGTTCCATTAACTTGCAGTATTTTGGACCAGCCTTTCATTCTTAGGATGTGCCTATCTTTTGTGGTGAGATGAGTTTCCCGAAGGCAGCAGATTGTTGGATTGTGGTTTTTAATCCAAGTTTGTAATCTGTGTCTCTTAATCAGTGAGTTAATACCATTGACACTTAATGTTATAATGGAGAAATTATTTTTAGTTCTGGACATTTTTTATGTTTAGTGGATTTTGTAAGTGTATTGCTTGATATTTATGTTTTGGTGGTATTATACTTTCCTTCCGTCCTCCTGGATATACTTGTTCTTTTCTTCAAGCTTCAGTATCATTTCTAGCATTTTTTGAAGGCCTGGTTTGGTAGACATGTATCCCTTTAAGTTGTCTTTGTGCTGGAAAACTTTTCTTTCTCCCTCAATCATGACAGATAGTTTCACTGGGTATATCAGTCTGGGTTGACATTTTTGCTCATTTAATATTTGAAGTATGTCTCTCCAAGCTCTTCTTGCTTCTACTCTTTCCAGTGAGTAGTCATTTGTTATTCTAATAGGTTTACCTTTAAACGTGACTTGCTTTTTTTCTCTTGAAGCTCTCAGCACTTTTTCTTTGTTTTGAATGTGGAGTGTTTTGACTATTATTTGCCGTGGCGATCTTCTATTTTGGTCATGTCTGTTTGGAGTGCGAAATGCCTCTTGTATTTGGATGGGCCTCTCATTCTTTAGTTGCGGAAAGTTTCCATTTATAATGATTTGAAGTATTTCCTCAGATGTGGTATTTTGAGATTCTTGTTCTGGTATTCCATGAATGCTCATGTTAGGCTTCTTCACGGTGTCCCATATCTCTTGAATGTTCCTCTCAAGTATCTTTTTGGCTTTAACAATCTCTTCCATTGAGCTAGTTAATTCTCCAACTTTGTCTTCAAGATCTGAAATTCTGTTTTCTGCTTCATTTGTTCTGCTGATAAGACTCTCTGTTGAGTTTTGGGTTGAAGATAATTTGTCTTTTAGTTCAATTTTACACTCTGCCTGAGACTGTTTTAACTGCTCTATGCCTATTTTTGTTTCTTGAACTGTTTTTCTGACTTCCTCAAGGTGCCTGTTGTGTTCCTGTTCAAAGTGGTTGATTCGGTTGTTTAACTCTTCTTGGAATTCCTCTTTCATAGTATTAATCATGGTAATGATCATACTCTGAAAGTCATTGTGTTGATCCTGGCTTTCTTGGCTATTTTCTGTGAATTTGTTCTGGTCGGAATTCATCATTATGGGGTTAATTCTTTCTGTGGGAGATTGGTCTTCTTGGTTTTGTTTCTCATGGATCTGCACTTTGACTTGGGCATTGTTGTTTTGTTTTGTAGGACCTTTCAGTTTCTGTGTGTTTTTCACTAAACTGATTTAGTTGGTATTATTACCCTTGCCAGTTATTACTAGTGCTTACCTCTGTTTGGGTATGTTCGTCTATTGTTATTGTAATTTCCTAGATGAGGCTATTAGGCTGTTAATACATCAGTTAAGTCAGGTTAAGTAGACAAGGGGTGAATATTAGTATGGTAGTGCACTTTTGCAATTTAGTAACCTGGTGATATGTGAGGATGAGTGGTGCACTCCCTGTAGTTGTATATGTTTTAAGGGTGGCTGTACGGAGAAGTTGATCTACAGCAATTGATACTAGAAAGGATCAGTAAGGTGAAAAAAAGGAGGTTTACTTATCTTTGGGCTGCATGTGAAGAATCTCTTCCATGTGATTGGATGATTGTAGAGGACTCCAGATGAATGGCCTTTGTCCCTTAGTGTTTTGCTTGAGTTTCCTTTCGACTATATTGAATTCTGAGTATTAGTGTGTCTTCCCTGGACCACGTGCGTAGGTCCCCGGTGGGCCGGAGAGACAGAGGGTCTGCTATTGATGGCAGAATTCTTCACCTGGAACCTGGGACTTGGCTTAGGGCCCACCCAAGCTCCAGGGAGGGATGAATGTGAGCAAGGTCCTGTCTGGCGGAGGCGTGGGCCTTAGGAAGAAAGGGGCTGGGGACCGGGACGGGGCCCAGGTGAAGCTGGAAGCCGCCTGGGTGCGGCTGGGAGACGGGGGCACTGGATTGGGGGGCTGGGCTGGGCGGACAGACTCACCTGGGGACCTGGGACCTGGCAGGCAGGGGTGTCCGCCGGTCATGGCACCTTTAAGAGGTGGAGTTTTTGCTGGAGGAAGGCAATCACAGAGGTGGGCCTTGAGATGGATTAGTCCTATCCTACTTCTTGGAGAGGTCTGCTCCTACAAGTGGCAGTTTATCAGCTTCCATCCTTCATGAAGGATGTGATTTAGCCCATTTCCAACCTCTGCAGCTAGCCATGCCCCTTCCACCAGGAAAAACTATGTCTCTTCTCTGGAACTATAAGCTGAATAAATCTCCTTTTCTCCATTAGGTTGCTTGACTTTGGGTGCTCTCTCACAGCAACACAGAGTAACCAGTACATATGGAACCGGCAAAGGACCAAAGATGAACAAGGGGAGCTTTCATTTCCTATATGGGAGCTACAATTCAAATGGGAAAACAGGTCTCCACTTCCTCCACTGAGTGATCCTGTGGGAATTAATCTCCCCACTTGGCCTAGGGACCAAGCCCTGATCCCAGTTAGATTCTGAAGTGTTCAATTTTCCTTCTCTGCTGAGCAGTCTAATGAGCAATGAGCTCATCAGACAAAAATCTCGTGTGTACCCTGTTATATAGAGTCAGGTGGGCCCTGACTGTCTGGGTGTATATGTAAATGAGGCATCAAATAACGACCAATCAAGAAAGAGATGCCCAGGGTGGGAATGGAAAGACAAAGCTCATCAAACCTGAGCAAATCCTCTGTAGGTGTCTCTGCTCATTCCCTTTGCCCTCCCTGCTGTTGAGCTGAATATGGAGATACATATGAAGTTTCTCACACGGGAGCATCTCTGTTCAGCTAGGGTTTTTATGTTAGTTACAGTTGAGTTCCCAGATAATACTTTGATGACAGTAGGGTTTTTTTTCTTTCTCTATCAATAGCACATGGTATCAAATGACGGCGAGTAGGCAACTTGAAGAAAGATTGATTCATCAGTTACTTTTCCTCAGATCTCAGCACTGTACTTGACTGTCAATCTTTTCATCAAGAATACGAATATCCTGTTTTGAGTCTCCCTTTTGGAGTTTAATCTTTGATTCGTTAGAAAAATGTCCGGCCAATAAATACAGACCAGCTTCTGAATTATGTTTTGTTTAGAACTTAATTGCCCTTATCAATGTAATATTGAAAATAACAGTTAAGAAAATTTGAAAAGATGTTGACTTTAAAAAATAAATAAGCCATGAAATACGAAGAATACTTAAAAGAAATTGGATAAAAGGACCTTCAATGGAAGAAGCCATCATGAGACAAATGAGATAGACCAAAAGGAGCAAAGGTAGGGAAAAAGAACTATGCTATCCTACAAGGTAGACCAGACACTCAAGTTTAGCTTCTAGAGCCTGCTCTCAAGAGACTTTTATTGCTGAGGTCTAAGGCCATCTCTTGAGCCTCATTTCGGGTCTTTCCCTTGACATTTGTCTTTATTCTATTGGTCCTTGGTGGGCATTCTAGACTGATGATTTTTTTTTAATCATCTGACTCCTGGAAGCTCTTGATTATATCTTAGACTGTCACTGAATCACTCCTTGCTTGCACCTTTGAAATTTCTATGAACCATGTATTAGAGCCTCTGTTACTGCCTTTTCTCTCTCTCATGTAACAGGGGTTTTAGTTCAAGCATGATTTGTCTTCTGTATAATCTATTTGCAGACATTTAAGAAATTCATAACAACTGTGTTTACTTGGGTGTAGTCGGGCTCTCCTTTCCCTCCAGGACCCCTGTCCACCCACATGGTGGGTATTGGCTCCTTTCCAGCAGCTGCCATGGCATGTAGGCAGAGGAGACATGAATCCCCATCAGGATCTGGACTTTTTTTTTTTTTTTTTACTGGAAGCACAATTCTTCCCAATTCTTATTCTTGCTGTGAGCATTTTTTTCCCTAAGAATCAAAATCTGGCCTTGACCTTAAAAACCCTAGGCTTTGAGACCTGTCATTTCGCCTATTTCTAGAGTCATTGTTATGTCCTCTCTGTGTTCCAGCATTTGTAGATTTCTTCTCTTGCTTTTGAGTTCTGCAATGTTTTTCACAACTGAAAATACTTTCAGCCCCATTTCTGCCTGTTTGGAAATGAGTTGCAGTCTACTGCAGCTATCTCTTGACCATTTAAATAAATGGTCCTTTCTTGGTTGTTCTCTCCATTTCAAATAACTTCTCAAATCATCTCCACCTTTGCAAATCCACTCATCCTTCCAGGAGCTGCCGATAGGCAACCGTAAGTTCTTCAATGTTTCTCTTCTTCAGGGATCAAATGAATCCCTACCAGGTCCTTCATCAAACTCTCTGCTTATCCATTTACTATAATCATATTCTGTTATAATTATCTTATCGTATATATTCTGTTATATATTGGAAGTGTTATGAGATTATAAGGTCTGGGAAATTTGGCCTATCTATTAACTTCTTCAGTTTCTCCATACTGAGTTACACAGAATTGACCTTCCAATAAATTCTTCCTCATGGAAGAGGGATTGAAGTAAAAGGGATAATCAGAGAGAATAGTTTTATAGTGTTCCAGACTTGACTTAGAAGGGTTCAAACATCCAAGGAAGCAGGATTTTCTTGGATTTTTGTTTTCCATTGTATTCTGATTACTCATTTTACTTGGGATTTCTGAATTTATAAGGCTAGGAAATTTCATATAAGGTCCTTAGTTACTGAAAGAGAGCTGAAGAATTTATGTCAAGCAATATCAAGTTCATGATGTATACAAGCTCAGGAAATATGTTTGTGGTAACAAAAGAAACCCCTAAGTCAGTGGAGAAATCAGCCGCTTCCGTAGATGTCTGCTTAGCGCTTGCTCCTGAGTCAATGAATAAACAGTTGCTTCTAGGAGTTGCTTCCTCAGGGAAATGTTTCTGGTTCCACTTCATCAGAGTTGAGGAAGGTATGTGATGCAAATTGCATTCCAACACTGAACTAGCCAATCAAACTCTGAGCATTCTTGAGGTCTTTAGCTTTGACTGTGAACATGGGAACACCCAAGGGCACCTTCCAATTAAAAATAGGCACACTGTTCTCAAGTGTCCCGGGGTATAATTTGGTAGAATCTTTTCATAGCATCAGAGTCTGTAAAGAAAATAAAATTCAGGTAAGTTTTTGTCTTTTGCAGGCATATATGTATACAAATGACCTTTAGCTCCAAATTCAAATACCTTCGGCATATCCCTGTCTTTCTGCACGCTCCTCCAAACTTGTCAGTAAAGCTTGTGGTTCATTTCTTCAGTTCCAGCCAGGTTTTTAATCATTGGATACAGTCCAATGATAGCAATAGCTAGCCTTTGTACACTGCCTGTATCAAACTATGTTCTTCTGCCTTACAATTTTCTCTCATAATACCCAATGACCCTGTGACTTTACTACTTTTATCATCTCCCATTTGAAGGTGGAGAAAATTGAGATCTAAGAGGGTTAGTTAATTTACCCAAGTCACAAGGTAGTTGTGTTGAACTACTGAGAAATTCCTTTGGGCTTCCTTTCTATTTATACCCCTGCTGTAGAAGATGTGTGTGTGTGTGTGTGTGTGTGTGTGTGTGTGTGTGTGTGCGTGTGTGTGTGATTTATATTTTCTTGTGTTGAGAGGGGAAAACTAGCATTAATTAACTTAGTAATTAACTTTGTTGCTATATATAATTCAACCACTTTCCATTCTCATGGGCTAATCATGAACTTCTAAACCTCTTCTGACGATGATTCCATTATCATCACTAATCTTGTATTTAAAAGTTTGGGTGCTGGCCACTGTGTCTAAAAATGGACAACTGGGATGTGGAATAAATATAAATTCAAACTCATAATTTTCTCCCTTCATTCCACCCTTGTGTTACCAAACTTGGGCTAAAGATTTGCCTTGGCTTAGCCACTCAGTCTCCATAAAGTAATTTAAAAAATCAAATTTTACTGGTGAGATGGCTCAGGGATTAAAGCCTTTACCTTGCAAGCAATAGGACCTGAATTTGGGTCTCGAGATTTCATATAAAAAGACAGATATGGCAGCAGCTTGAAATTTTGGTCCTGGAAGGCAGAGCCTGAGAAACCCCAGATTGAAGCAATAAGGTAGAACAATCCAGAAAGATTCCAGATGTCACTCTTGGGATTCCACAAGCACACATATTCAAAGTGTACACACACACACACACACACACACACACACACACACACACACACAGATTAACAGTAGAAAGCAAAAAAATGAGATTTTTTTTCCCATTGTGTTCACATGGAGAAAGATCCAGTTGCCCTCAGGCCTAAGACGTCTTTAAGATTTGATGTGAGGCTTAGGTTTAAAGAGAACAAGAGCTACGCACAGCTAAGCAGTTCCCACCAGTATCATGATGTCCAAGTCTCTCCTGTAAGATGATGTGACAGTGTTTCAACATTTTCTGAAATTTCTTCCCCTCTGCCCGTCACCAGGTCTTTTACTCCCAGCATTGAGATTCCTGGGAGGGAAATTCTAATTTCCTGGTATGTTTGGTATCAAATGTGGGAACATAAACATTCCTTCAGAATATTTATATCTCTGCAAGTTCAGTTACACTTGCTCTACTTTGGACATTAAAATACTCCAAATTCCATGTGTTGCAGACTTGGTCAGCAGGTAGAGTGATGTCAGGAGGTGGCTGAACCTTTAAGAGATGGGATCTAGTGGCTCACTGGGTGAGCACCATTGGAGCTTACAACAGGATTCCAGCAACTTCCTATCTCTTTGTTCCTGACTGTGAATGAACAGCTTCCTCTACCATATTCCCATTTGTACTGCTTTACCATAGTCCCCAAAGCAATAAGAACAACTGAATATGGATTGAAAAATCCCAGACTATGAGCAAAAACAAACCTTTACTCCTTTTAGCTTGATTATCTCAGATATTTTGTTACAGGAAGGGGAAACTCATTACCATAGAACTCTACACAACTGGCTTCATAGTAGCCTAATGCCTACTCCTGGTATCCTGGGCACAAAAAACATTGTCCCATGTGCAAGGAATCCTCTTCCTGTATTTTGTTTTTCTCAGAGAGTTTTATGCTTAAGTCTTTACTCTCAAAGGCATGAAGTTTAGAACTCATGACTCCTAGAAGTAGTGTATTTTAATGTTTCAAGCAAGGTTAAGGACAAAAGATAACCATTGATTTCTTCCTCTGTTTTCAGTACAGGTCCAGAGACTAGACTTCATATTAGTTAAAGACAAATATTTTGAATTTGGAGAATTTTAGGTCATAAAAGAAAAAGTAAAGCAATTAATAGACATAACTATTTTAAACTATCTTCCTCATAGAATGCCTTATGGAAAACCTTTGACTGTCCAAAATGATCCCCCCAACAGTGTCTTTGATCCAAGATTCAAGAGTAGAAAGACCTGAGGCAAGAAAGAGAGGTAGAGGTGGCAACCTTCCCAAAGCTGCTTCCAATATTCCAAGAACTGAATCACCAATATTGGAGTTGGGAGAAGGAAATACTCTCCTGTGGATAATACTAGCTTGACAGCAAGTATACACTCTTAGCATCACACATCTGAGCAAGGCACTGTTTCTTGTTTGAGTTTAAAGGAAATGTTCTAAGTTGATTGGAATCAAAAGACATTACTGAGAAGTATTCAATGTGTTTTCAATTCAATGCATTTAGTAATGAACATGACAAAATTACAGAAACTCTCTTTCCCCCACTAAAGGATTTCCATTAATCAGGTGGCAAGCTGTAGTTGATATATGGTATCATATTTAGTTCTCTTTCTTTATAGTTTCAAGAGCTAGATAGCATTATTGTGAATGCCTTCAAATGAAAAGCATTTGTGTTTTAAAAGCATGAATGAGCTAGCAATTTCCATTGTCCTGACACTTTCATTGTGCCGATAGAGTATATGAATTCAACAATTAATTAATATCTAGAAGAATCTCTATAAAATGTGTCTTGGGAGATTAGATCATATTAATACATTTTCTACCTTGATTAAATATTTTAATGTGAATTTCAGTGTTATCAAGTGGCCTGAAACTTTGAAAAGAGGAATTGAAGAAAGTACCACAGGAAAAGTAGAGATCTCCTTGATTCATAAATGATGTTGCCCTTTGGAATTACTGTGGCCATTTTCATAAAACAAGTCTCAGGGCCTTTGATCTAATTCATTTGTTTGTGAACCAAGCCAGATGAAGATAGTATGCAACATAGTCTGAGAATCATGGATTTGGAGTTAGCTCAGACTCCTTTAATATAACCTCACACCCTCCTTCAGCTCCTAGGTCTCTTCCAGATTTCATTGGTTCATTATGCAGTCTTCCAGTGTTATTTTCCCAATACTTGGAAATAGAGGACTATAAATGATTAGCTGGTTTCTACTCAAATGAGCGCTTGTGAATGTGAACACAAAGAGAGAATTGCCCCATTGCGATGCTGGTGTTCACTCTTGAGCTTGACCTGACCATCACCACCACACAGGGTCCTTAGTCACGGCATGAAATAAACAGAATGGCACAGCAAGTAGCTAGGTGTATGGTAATGGTTATTAGCCACACTACCATTTTGTAAAGCCTCCGCCCCAGCTAGAAAAATGGTGATTCCCTAGACTGGCCATCCTCCTACTCTCCTGAAGGAAATCAATCTTCATCGCTGCCCTCCTTACTTCCGTAACAATTCCTAGGTAACTCTGTAGTAGTGTCTTTGACTGTAAAAGATTGAGGGCCCACTAGGGCCTCTCTCTTCTCATACTCTCCCACTTCTCCTCCTCCTACCACACTATTCTAAAGCTGGCCTTAAGTTATCTCTTCTATTCAAATGCTGTCCCATCTCGAAGCAACACTATGGGTCCTTTGGCCACCAGGCTCCCAATTCTAATAAACACCTATTTCTTAAGTCTTTCCCTCATGTTAGCTTCTCTTTATTCAAGGGGCACTTCTCTTTATTCAAGCAGGAATCGCTCGCCATTCCTTTACCTCTCCGACCTAACAATGATACTGTTCATGCATTCTTTCTTGGAAGCCGGCAATCATAAGACATTTGCCTGATTCCCCCTGAGGGTCCCATCCCTCTCCCCTACTGCCCCAAACTTAAGAGTAAAAGATTGACTAGGGTGGGACTTCTGGGTTTTGTGGTGTCTGTGGGTCATCTATGTTCCTATCAGTATCTCAGATACACTGTTAAATTCACCAAACTGGACCTGAATGACATCCTCTGGGTTTTCAGTGAGTAGACATTTATGTCTCCTTAGAAAAGTCAGGAGACAATCCTGTCCTTCCTTACCCCCAAGCCCAGAGGCATGCCACTGTCAGGATAACAAACAGACAGCTTAAAGGTCAGCCCTAGAAACAAAAAAGGCAACAGCCACATTCAGGCCATTCCAGCTGGCCAATCTGTTTCCCCCAAACTATTGCTGGCTTGCTTCTCAATTGGTTTATACATCTGTTTAATCAGGCCATGGACCAGCTGCTGCTAATCCTGACTGCACATTAGCATCATTTGGGGAGCTTTCTGGAATTTGAATGCATGTGCTAACTGTACTGGGATCTCTGGGGGTAGGGTCCAGTCTCTGTGGTTTCAAAGCTCCCCAGAAGTCACTGTGACATGTTACCTGAAGTTGCGTTGCTCCCATACATTTACCAAAACATTCCCAAGTCTGCATTTTGTTTTATTTGGTGCCCAGGATCAAAACCCCAGTCTCACGTTAGGCGGCAAGTCAACCACAGAGCTGCGTTCCTCTCTCTAGTCCTGAGTTTTTCTGTTGGCATTATGTATCTCTCTTTGTAATTACTCTGAACCATGATGATTTGTCTAATGACAGAAAGATATTATTGAAAACCTAAAATGTACTATTTATTTCCAAGGAACTTATCTTTCAGAGCCTTCATATTGGGCCGTTTCAGGCACTATGTGGAAACTTGTGTATTTATTTTTACATGTCTTTCAGATGAGTGCCTTCTCAAATACTTAGTTGTAGGACATTGCATCAAGAGTCAGCTAGCTTAACCACAGGTGACCACTACATGTGGTTATTAGAGACACCAAATATAAAGGTAGAAACTGACCCAGAAAGTTCCTAGGATCATACAGCTCATCAAGTGTAGAGCTAGAATTTGAACCCAGTTTGATCTCATAGTTCCTGCTTTGTCAATAATTTAACCTCACTCCCAACCCCCAATACTCAATTGCCGAAGCTTTTCAGGTATTTCTGTTACTGCAGATTGGAATTTGAAATAGCAAGTGAATAACGTGCTTCTTGGCTTACTCTTAATGTTTTATTCGGAATTTTTTAAAAAGTGTACTTTTAATCTGCGACTTACCTGGAGAAACCATTGATAAAAAGATGCTGTATCTGCTTTCCTACTATTAGGCCTGGTTTTAAACTTTATTTTACTTGCAAATATATTAGGCATTACAAATCTATCAAGACAGCATGTAAGAGAAAGATTCTCTGTGCCTTCAAATACTTTTCATTTTCATCATTAGTTTGGTATGCTTTTTTTAAAAACTACAATATGTCTTTTTTAAAATTTCTTCCACTCATACAAAGTTGATAAGTACCCCATTCCCCTCCCTCCCTCCACCCTCTCTGGATCCCCTTGCTCCCTCCCCACCTTTTCCCTTTCCTTTCCCCCCTTCCTCCCTTTCTCCCAGTGCCTCCCCTCCACCATTCCTAGAGCATCCTATAGTGTGCATGTCAAACTTCCCTCTGGGTCATCCTCTCTGATGAGGTGTAAGGACTCAATAGCATTGCCTAGAGCTCTTTTTTTGTGTGCTCCCCTTTAGTATAGGAACACTATTGTGGCTATTAATCCCTTGCCTCTAAGGATTGTAGTGCCTGTGATCCATGCTAGACTTTGGGGGTTCAATGATATGTTGGTCATTGCACAGGTCATGCAAAGTCCTATTATGATTATTTCGGCCCTAACTTGTATGGAGTATCTTGCATATCATTGCTCCTCCCCATCTCCCGATCTTTAGGCTCTTACAATCTTTTTTTTTTAAAATAATGTATTTTTTTTCCACTCGTACAAATTTAATCGGTATCCCGGTCCCCTTCCTCCCTCCACCCCTCTCTGGACCTCTCTGCTCCCTCCCCCCTTTTCCCCTCCCTTTCTCCCAGTGCCCCCTCCCCCCATCCCTGGAGCATCCTTTAATGTGTATGTCAAACTTTCCTCTGGGTCCTCCTCTCTGATGAAGTATAAGGACTCAGTGGCATTTCCTAGAACTCTTTCTTGTGTTCCCCTTAAGTATAGGAACACTATTGTGACTGTTAATCCCTTGCTTCTAAGGATCCTAGTGCCTTTAGTCCATGCTAGACTTTGAGGGGTCAATGATATGTTGGTCATTGTGCAGATCATGTAGAGTGCTATTATGATTGCTTCAGCCCTAATTTGTGTGGAGTATCTTGCATATCATAGGTCTTCCCCATCTTTGGGCTCTTACAATCTTACTGCCCCCTCTTCCGCAAATTTCCCTGAGCTTCAGGATGGGGTGAGATTAGGCAGGCCTGATTCCAGGTGGTTGATACAGTCTCTGAATCATGGTTTGTTGATTTTTTTTCAGTTTTGCTACTCCTGCACCACCCTTGGCTCCATACTGATGGGTATTGGATGTCACCCCCTGGCCAGAGATAAAAAGCTGTTAAAATAGAGTTTTATAAGAGTAGATTGAATAAGAGTAAGAGACCGTGGTGTGGGGGGGGTCAGTCTCCCATTTGCAAAATTGTTACCTTCTATCTGCCAGACTGTATGCCCTCCCTTTCTGTAAGATCATACCCCATCAGTTGCAAGTGATCAGGAAGGAAAGTCTGTGAGCTTAACCAGATGTCTCATTACTTACTTGCAATCCTTGATAGTGGCCTATTATCTCTGCTGTAGCATGATCCCCTCTCTCCTTGTTTCTGGCGGGGCCCTCCTTCTCTTTCCCTCCTGTTTATAATCTTTGCAATTATTGTAGGTATTACATAGATTTATCTTTGTAGGCTTTTACAATCTTACCTCCCCCTCTTCCGCAAACTTCCCTAAGCTTTAAGGATGGGGAGAGATTAGGCTGGCCTGGTATGCTTCTTAATTTAGTCTTAAAACCTATACTCGACTGAAGAAATGGCTCAGGGGGGTGAGGACTTTGCCTCAAAAGCTAAAGGTCCTGAGCTGGAATCCCAGATTCCATGTGAAAGCACCAGGTAGAAATGGCATTGGCCTACGCTTCTGGCTCTAGAGAGCAGAACCTGGGAAATCCCAGAGCAAAGCAATGATGTGAATGGAACAATCCAGTAGGATTCCTGAGGTCACCTTTGGGTATCAATAAACACACACACACACACACACACACACACACACACACACATACACACACACACACACATGCACACACACACACCATATACATATCCACACATGCAAAAAAAATGTTAAAAACCCCTAGATTTTTTCCAAGCTATTGGGCATTGTCCTGATTCAAACTTATAAAACAAACTCATCAGAATGTCATGGTAAGAGCTATGTAAATACGACAAATGTATCTCAGCCCTTTGGCCAACAGCCTGGAAACCTGAAACAGTTTCACATTGTGAATTTCAATCAACATAACAGTTATTGAGTGATGTCTTTGTAAAAATGAATCAATTCTAGACTGTAAGAGGTGATTTGAAAAGTTCCTTGTTTCTTGCTTTTTAACATGCAAACAAACCACCCTGGACTTCTGTTAAAATGCTAAACTCTGATTTAGGAGTTCTGAAGTGAGAGAAGCTGTTGCTAATGAGTGCTAATGTAATGTCTGTACTGGGGTCTGTGGACCAGGCTTTCAATAGCAGGGACATAGTGCCAGCAAATGGTCCTCCAAGGAAGGGAAACAAAAGCTCTGGTTCTTAGTGTCTGCTAATTTCCATGACAGAAATGCTCCCACGATGGTCACGGTCAAACTCCTAACATGATGCCATGAAAAACTGAACTGGGACGAGGTGTTTATCACCCTGTACACAGTTAGCTCTCCCAAATAGCTGTGTACCAGCTCCAGCCTTGCACCACGCTCTCTGTGAATATATGCAAGCACAGACTTTCTCAGTAGTCAGTAGAGTAAGCTAGGTTGTTCAGCTCTATAAAAGATTCCAGTAAAATAGGAAGAGTGGCTAGAGATTGGTTGAAAATATTAAAAATGGATGAAAAATATGCTCCAAGGCTATGGATTAATGAGAAGGCAGATTCAAGGAAATGAAGGATGCACAGGGCTGATAACAGATTTGGGGGAAGATTTGGGCCAGGTCTTAGACAGTGGTGAGTTTGCACAGGACAGGAGTGGGATTAGGACTGCAAAACATTGGATACCACAAAAGAGAGGATGTGGGAGAATTATTAAGAAATAAGATGGAAGGTTCAGGACCAGATAAAGTCATTCCATTTTCACAAATATTTTATTCTCCAGCATGATTAGAGAATTAAGCAAGCCCTTAGGTTAACAGAGACTTGACATATGTACCAGAAAGAGATTCTGGGGTTTAAAGTAACACTATGTACTACAATACACAAGTGCTAATTTCTTCTTGGATGGAGAAAGGATTTCCAGAGTTCTCACGGTCCTCAGCTTTGAGCATCTCTAGCCTCTCTCTCGATGGGGTTCAGTGACAGAGCCTGTTAGTTTTATTCACAATGTGATGTGGAAGAAAGGTTTGTTCTTGAGCTTTTCTCGAGAGTTGCAAGGCAAGAGCATCCTAGGAAATCCTACCTTGCGCAGAGAATTTCAAGCAGGAAGAGTGATTCCTTGTAGTAAGTTGAGTCCTTAAGAGACTCAGCTCCTCTCTCCTCTTT
This sequence comes from Typhlomys cinereus, assembly GCA_023101885.1. Taxonomy (NCBI): domain Eukaryota; kingdom Metazoa; phylum Chordata; class Mammalia; order Rodentia; family Platacanthomyidae; genus Typhlomys; species Typhlomys cinereus. Next base: position 927,014 of record JALPQD010000377.1, on the reverse strand, counting down.
TGTTAAACAGGGCTCATGACACACAACTCATGTGGTTTGGTGGTGATCGGATGGCAGGTAGTCATTCAGTTTAGTGTTCTACATTACCGGTACATCTGTCAGAGAATCTGTAGCCAGCTGTGCAGGACATTTGAATGCCTAGGAACCATCATCCACGCTGCCCTGAGCATGGAGGTCACCCTGAGGCTCTTCTGTCAGTAGCCATCCACATGAGATTTCTTATATTTTTGAGAGCTGAATTGAGCTTTATTGTGGAAAAAGACTTTCTCCTACCTCTTGGAATAAATGCATGATTTCATTTTCTTAATTTTTACTATGTTAAGAATCAGGAAAGGGAACTTAAGGTCAATCAGCTTCTCAGGTTGAATAATTCGGAGCTATAAGTTCCAGAATCCTCTCTTTGTCTCTGATTCCAAATGGGCTTGTGGGGAAAAGCGATATGACCATGAGATCATTGTGTTCTTTCAGATGATTTCCTGTTTCCTGTGTATTTAAATACGCAGGGAATAATCCCGCTATTAAAATGAGACCCTGAATGTGTATGTGGGCAGAAGTTCAATGAAAAAGGAAGAGAACTATGCTTGCTGAATACCAGATGCAGAATAGAGAAATCCCGTTAGAACAAGGGAGGAATAGCTTTATGGCTGACTTGCAAGAAATCTAAAGGAACTGGGAAGTCAGATAGGCATGTGTGAAGCAGACTTATCCCCCACTTCCTCAGCAAAATAAAAGTTGGAGGGAGCCCTGTTTCCTCTTGTGGTCTGAAATGACAGTTGTGGGCTTCAGAAGTTCGGCATAACTGAGGTTTTCCAAGCAAAGACTTTCTGTGACCCAGTTTGGCACCTGGCACCACTGAGATCTCCTGGCACTTCTGCTTTGCTCTGTTTGTACTTTCTGTCCTGTCATCTCCGCAACAAGCTGCGGCGCGGCTGATCATGACTTCACGGTCATCTGACCTGCTGCTGTGGAACGGCTTGCCGTGTGAAAGAGAAAGGTGCCCAGTGGCTTCCTTGCCAGGTGAGACTAAAGACCCAGACAACAGGCCTTCTCTCTGCAGGCTTGGAGACCTGGCAGCTGTGTCCGGACAGCCGGTTCCTGTCCACGGTTCACACCTGGCTCACATGGCCGTAGATACAACACTTGGGTCTGTTAAGATAAACCATTAAAAGCAGATAACCTGGGGGCTGGGAATGCAGCTCAGTCAGTGAAGTGCCCACCTCTACCAAGTATAAGGATCTGAGCTTGGTCCCCAGAACCCACGCAAAAGAAACTGGGCGTGGCAATAAGTGCTTGTAATCCTGGTGTTGGGGAGACAGAACTACATGAGAAGTTCAAGGTCAGAGCCTGTGAGGATCTCCAAGAGCATCACGGCACACGAGCCAGAGGTGGTGGCCACGGCGTGTGAAACGGTGGGGCTGGGCTCGAACCCGGACCTTTGGAACGGCCTGGCCCGCTGCCGCATCGTTAGCCTCTCTCGCGAGGTGCTGTATGACAAACCCACCCAACCAGAAGGTGAGATCACTGGCCACAGAGCTGGGTTCAGCAGGATGACGGCTGAGCACACGGAGCGAGCTACACCACTCGGCGAGGCCAAACTGGAGAATTCTGCAGGTCCTGAAAGGCAAGCTGGTGGGGAGCCACGATTTGAAGCATGACTTGGATGGGCTGAAGGAGGACGTGAGCCATTATTACTCCATCTGCAACAGATCAAAGACAAGTCACTGTGCTTCCACGGCGACCTGCTTTGTTCCGAGCGCGTGTCCTTGAGCGTGCTGAGTGAAATCCTGCTGAATGAGACCATCTAGAACGACAGCTGGGGACTCGGCTCCTCGGGAAAAGCTTTGAACATGCAGGACCTCCACCTGAAGGCCTGGGAAATCCGATTTAAGGCATGGGACTGGGGCATGAGAGTGCTCAAATGAAGCTCTTCCAGACCCTTCTTCAGGGGTAGAAGTTTCCATTCCTTCCGGACCAGCTGGACACCAAGCAAACAACAACAACAACAAAAAATAGTAACTCAGTTGCTTTTGGAAAAAAGTATCTTAAGTAATAAAGTGACTGTTTTCTACTAAAAAAAAAAAAGGTCAAGGTCATCCTCAGCTACACAAGGAGTTCAGAGCAAGCCTGAGCTATGTAGCACACTGTCTCAAAACCACCAAAATAGAAATAATTAGTAAATAAATAAAACAAGAAAGTTTTGCTTATCATCACAGAATATCAGGAAACAGGATACTCCATTTTTTGTAACTTCTGTCTTGTGGAATATTTCAAAATAAGCAATGGATGAATTAAATATACTAGTGCTATATGAAAAGAAAAAGCATAATTTCTCTCAACAGCCATGAGATATTTTTAGTTCACTGTGATAAAAGAAAATATGGGCAAGTAACTGGAATAGACATTTTTCAAAAGAAGATGCACAAGTGGCCAACAAATGTAGGAAAAATGCTCAATGTTGTTGGACATTGGGAAGATGAAATTAGATACAGTTAGGGAAGACTGTTGAGAGGTTCCTTAAAGAGTGAAAATGGAGCTACTAGATTATCCAGCCAACAGTCTATTGAAATTGTTCTGTCAAAGAGATGTTTGAATGCCTGTGTTTATTGCACTAATAATCACAATTAGGCAAGATACAGAATCACCTATGATGACTATTGATAGTTTGAATGGATCAGGATAGAATACTATTAAATCATGAACTAGAGGAGCCTCATGGTATGAAGAAAGAACCATCTAGAGGTGTTCACATAAGTATGTTCTGAGGAAGGTTACTGAGTAAAAGTCTTTTTCTCTCCTGTTTCCTGTCTCCTGCTAGAACCTGGTTCTACCTCAATGACTCCCCCCCCTCTCCCTTTCTCTTCCCAGTTCCTCCTCTCCTCCTCCTCTTCTTGCTGTACACATTACTTCAACGTACTGGCCCTGAAGACAGGTCAAACAGAAGAGCATTGCTGTGTGGTTAGGGCAAAGGGATACCAGTTTTCTGGGAGGCCATGATGCATGTCTGTTGCCATGCAATAAACTATAGTAAAACATGTCACAGCTTAAAACAGCAGCTGCTCACCGTCTCATAATTTCTGACAGTCAGGAATCCAAACAAGATACAAGGTCTCAAGATATAAGCAAGGCATTGCCTCGGGAAAGAAAGCTCAGCTTTGGCTACAGGAATACAATGTCCAGCAGCTGTATTTGTTATTTATGAGAGAGAGAGAGAGAGAGAGAGAGAGAGAGAGAGAGAGAGAGAGAGAGAGAGAGAAACAGAGAGAGAGAGACAGAGAGAGAGAGACAGAGAGACAGAGAGAGACAGAGAGAGAGACAGAGAGGGAGACAGAGAGAGAGAGAAAGAGAGAGACAGAGAGAGACAGAGAGAAAGACAGACAGAGAGACAGAGAAGATACAGCAGGCCATGGTATGGTTCTTTTCCTTCTATTCCATGGGTTACAAGAATCGAGCTCAGATCCCAAAGTTTATATTCAGGTGCTTTTATCATCTTGCCATCCAAGCAGATCCCACTTAAAAGCATTTCTCTTATTATGAATGAGGTCAGGCCTCATTTTGTATGCTTAAAATCATCTGTGTTTACTTTGGATTATTTGTCCTTAATTCTTGTACACTTATGTACTGAGTTAGTCTTCCTTTCCTCTTTCTTTCTTTTTTTCAGTTTACTGTTTCTTATGTGTGTGTGTGTAAAGAAATCAGTTCCTATCTGGACTGTGAATAGCGTTTGCATTTTCCACTCATTAACCTTTTTTTCTTTTTGTAAGGTCAGCACATTTATCACATGTTTCTATTCTTACTTTGCTTTTCCTGTATCTTCTTGATTTGTATTTTCCCATTCTAAAGTCCTAAGACCTTAATCTAAAAATTCTGACTTTTTTTGTAGTTTCATCGTAGTTTCATGTTTCACATTCCAGGTGGGTTGAACTTGCTGTCTTAGTTCTCTACATTTGGTTAAAGTATAGTTCTACAGAAAATGCTGCATGTGTCCATTTTTGTTCCACTTCAGATATTCCTGTCTTGCTCTGACTCCTCATCTGTAGAATAGGGAGGAGTGCTGGTGACAGCCATTTGCCTGCTGCTTTGATGCGAGGAGTCCATCTTCCACTGTAAACTAAACCAGAATTTACTTCCTCATTACTGGAAGCCTTCATGATCAACACAGTCTACACAGAGACTTGTTTTAATGAGCAAGATCAAAATCAAATTAACTATTCATGGTCAGCCTGCAGGACGATGGCTGTTTTCACACAGACTTTTTAATTACATGCTCTTTTCAGTAATATGCATACAAAGCTAAAAAACTGAAATAATTTTGGCTAGCTATGAAGCAAAATTGGAAAGAGTCTCATAGTTATTGGAACTCAAAATGCTATTTCATAAATAGAATATTTTAAGTGTTGGTCAGGTCCTTGGACTCTTACCACAAATTGCAGACTTAAATACTGTACAGTCCAGGATAAGAGGAATGCACTCTGTCACCTAAACATGATACTTCATACCAAAGTTTCCTGGTGACATATACCTTAAGGACATATGCAGAACCCCCAAATCCATCTTCTCCCATCCTAGAAGCTCATGGGAGAACTCCAGCAGCAATTTGGTAGTAGTTGTACAGCTGGGAAGGACTTCCTGTCAAAGGAATGCTGCATCTTTTTCACATGTATTTATTAAAGAGGGGGTGCATATGTGGGGATCAGAGGACAATATTCAGGAGTCATTTCTCTCCTTCTGCCATGTGAGATCAAAATCAGATTGTCAGGGCTGATTGGTTTGGCTTCGTTTGAGTCCAGAAAGGCAAGCACCTTTCTTGGTATCCTGGAAATGAAGCTTTGTATCTGTGCCTGGGAAAGTATTTTCTATCATTGGGCAGTTGTGAATGGCATAGAAAAAATTAATTCTTAGGTGTAGAATTTCAGAGTCATATTTTTCTGTACAATACATAATATTTGATAATCTCAACACATTGCTGAGTTCACTTTTACTATATTTTTCTTCATAATTTTTTTTAAATTCAGTGTGTGTGTATGTATGTGTGTGTGTGTGTGTGTGTGTGTGTGTGTGTGTATGCGTATGTATATCAGAGGTCACTGTGTGCCCTTGTGGAGGACCAAGGGTGACTAGGAATCATCCTAGATTACTTCTACCTCTTTTTTGCTTCCCTCTGGGATTTCCCAAGGCTCTGCCCACTAGGGCAGGAAGTTCAAGCTGCTGCTGTCACCATCTAGATCTGTGTAAGAATACTTGGTGATATTTGCATAGCAATGAAGTTGCCTTATAATGAGTTCTTCAGAATGTATCCTTAACCAACTTTGAATAGCTAACACTACAATCATAACATTCAAGAATATCACTGAGAAATAAAATGTGTGTCTTTTCTAATTAGGCAATGACATAAAATGTTCCTATAACAAATACATATTTTATGCTACATATTAAATGCAAATGTATATGTAATCCCCTAAATACTGATCACCTATTATTACACATCAACTGTTTATGTATCTATGAAACATGTATTTGTATGATCCACAAATGAGAAGAAACATGATATTTGTCCTTTTGACTTTGCTTTATTTCAGTTAATATAATGATCTCTGCTGCATCCATTACCCAGCAAATGTTGCAGTTTCATTTTTCTTTGTGGCTGAAAACTCTGTACCATATTTTCTTTCTGCATACCTCAGCTTTTAGCCCCTTTGGCTGATGCCATAACTTAGTTACTGTGAACCATGTTGCAATAAAAGTGGATGTGCAAAGATCCCTGTGGCGTGTTGATCTGACATCCTTTGTGATATGCTCAGTTATAGTATAGAGCTGAGTCATATGGAAGTTCAAGCATTAGTTTTTTCAAAGAACCACCATGTTAATTTTTATAATGACTGTATTAATTTATATTTCCACTAATAAAGTGTGAGGGTTCTTTTTACCCTGCATCCTTGCCATCATCTATTATTTGTTTTCTTGATGACAACCATTCTGAGTGGGGTGAGATAGGATATCAGTGAGATAGACCTGACTTGGTACCTGACTTCCTTAATGGCTAAGGATGTTGAGAATTTTTCATATGTTTGTTGGTTATTTGTACTTTGTCATTTGAAAATGACATGTACTTTCAGTAGCCCATTGGATTGGATTTTTGGGTTTTGTGTCTGTTTCTTTAAATTCTTTATATTTTCTGTCAGATATATAGCTAGCAAACATTTTCTCCCACTCAGTATACCATTTTTCCATCCAACTTACTATTTCCTTTTTTATTTCATCAGCAAATGACTGGCTTTAGGCAAGTTTGTAAGCATGAAAGAAGGTCTTAGCAACCACATTGCTTTTCCATCATTGAAGAATGAAATAGAGCCTTGGAGGAGTTGATAGGAACTGAAAATACTGTCATATATAATCATGAGAAGGAAAAATTAATTTCTGAAAGTAACTTTTGCTTTTATAATGAATGAGTGACAAGGTTAGAGCATAAGACATATTAGGACTGAACAGCAGTTTTACAATATATAATCACTGTACGATTTATTTAATTCCTGCCTTTAGTTTTCACCTGTAAAACAAGAAATATAATATTCATATCACAGGTTATGGTAGCAACCAAATTATATAAAATTATAGAAGTTAAGGGTGGGACTTGGTACACAGCAATCAACAAAGGGTAGATATTAGTCAGGGTTTTCTCTTCTCTTCTCTTCTCTTCTCTTCTCTTCTCTTCTCTTCTCTTCTCTTCTCTTCTCTTCTCTTCTCTTCTCTTCTCTTTCCTTTTTTCTTTTCTCTTTCTTTTGAGATAGGATCGTGCTATATATCCACTTGGCATCAATAGAGATTCTCCTGGCCTAGTTTCTCAAGTGCTGGGATTATATCAGAAACCACTACATGAGCTTTATTCACTGGATGTTTGTCTCCTTGCTTTTCTTTTATTATTATGCTCATTGTATTCCAGTCATTATACTATGTTCTTTAACACATCATTTCTTTCAATTCTTATAACATCAGTAAAGCATAAAATTGCTTGTCAGCTGAGCATGGTGGTACATGGTTATAATTTTTAGCACTGAAGAGGTAGAAGCAGGAAAGGTGGTAAATTCAAGGCTGTCCTTAGCTACATAGTAATTTTAAAGCCAACTTGGACTACATGGGGAAAAATCCCTAAAATCTTATTATTATTGTCATATAATAGATGATTATCAGAGTAATTTAGAAGTAATTACATTTATTTGGTACTGATGGAGTCAAGATTTGATAAGTGATCACACTATCATGTCTAATGTTTAAGAGTCAAGATTAAAGCCTGTCATGGTTTGAAATGTGTCCCCCACAGTCGCATGTGTTTGGCAAGGTCATGGCACTTTGAGAGATGGAGCCTTGCTGGAGGAAGGCAGTCACAAGGGGTGGGCCTTGAGGTGGATTAGTCCCACCCTACCTCCAGGAGAAGTCTGCTTTTTGCTGCAAGCAGTCTGCAGCTCTCGGCTTCCAAGATGTCTGCGGTGACTTAGCCTCCTCCAGCTTTGGCCAGCCAGCCATGCCGCCTCTGCTTTGAGAGACCATCCCTTCCCTCTGGAACCATAAGCTGAATAAATCTCCCTTTCTCCCTTAAGTTGATTGATTTTGGGTGTTCTCTCACAGCAATAGTAAAGAGTAACTGATACAAAGCCTGTTTTGTGCAGTTCTAGAACAGAAAGTTGACAAATTAAGAACTCATTTTATATTTTTTGAGTACAAGGCTTGTGAAGCTTATGCTTACTGCCTGAAACTTCCTGAATTGTGTTGTTGATTCCTGATTTAGTACATTTTTTCCTTCTGTAGGACAGGACTTTCTCCTACAAATCAGATATTTTAACTGATAAAGTTAAAATATCCATTAAGTTCCATTAGTCAACACACATTTATTGATCACCAGCTACACATGAGGTATCTGTCTTAGGGGGTGTATTTATAATTCTGAAACCCAGAAAATCCAGGAAAGCGTTTACATATTCTGTGGCTGGTGCGGTCTTGTTTTCGTTCTCATAGATGTTGTCTTCTTGCTGTGCTCTTAGAGTCAGACGTCCTAAATGATGCCCTTGAGTCTCTGTCAGAAGGACACTCTTCCCAGGACCTAATCGTCTCCCGAAGGCCTTACTCTTGTTACTCTTGTTCTGGAGACTGTTTCAACATGTGAATTGTGTTCTTGGGGGGACGGATGAACAGCTAACCCCACATCATCTTTGCAGATATCAAGTCTAAAAAGTAAATGAAATAAAGGTATTGCTACCAGGAAGTTACAGTGAGGAAGTGTGAGCAAAAATGATTCATCATGGGGGCACCAATGGAGGATCAGCCTTCCCTGAGACACAGCCTTTGAATGCAGCAGTTGAGGAGGGTCAGAGATGCCTTCCTGGGGGGAAGGATAATTGAAATAAGTTCCTTGGTTTTCCTTTTCCTTGGATTGAGTAAAGAGTATTTCTATGTAAACAGAGCAGCAGACATGTGCAAAGGAACAAATGCAAAAATAAGTACTAGAATTTGGGAAACTAGAAATTCATTTGAAGTTTAGAAAGGGGGATAACAGGGAGTTGGTGGTGTGTGTGGGGGGGGGGATATAGAGGAGAATGCCAGAGGATGACCCTGAAAGGGAAGGTAGAGTTTGGAGCATAAATATTTTGCATAAATGCAAAAGTATCTAAAATTTCCTCTGAAGACTATGAACACTGGCACAATGAGACTATTAGAAACTTTCAGCATGAGAGGGGCTTATTTAAGGTTTCATGATAGAATCCCCTTATGAAAGCAGGCTAGAGGATGGAATTCAGTTGACTTGCTCTCATGCTTTAATCAGGTGTGACACTGAGCGATACATAGGATAATAGCTCATTCAGACATGGGACCACAGGCAGCCAACGCTGTGAGCCCCACGGGAAGAGAAATGACAGAATTGAGCCTTGCCACTACCTAGGATTTCTGTACATTCCGGACTGTGGAGCAGACAGTGATGCTAAGCAGGAAGCAGTTGTGTTATACAATGAAGAGAGAGTTTGAAACTGAGGAAATGTGAGGGATCTCTAAAAAATTAGACACGGTCTTGTAGATTGGGGCCTATATAGAAAAAGAACCCCCCCCCCGAATACAGAGGGGACCCCGTGAGTCAGAAATATCTGCATAGGGTAAGCATGCATAGGGCAAAACTCTGTAAAACTAGGAAAAACCCAACTAGAAAGTTGGAGATAAACAGGTTTCTGTCATGTACACAGGCATGGAGTGATAGAATGGACTGTCTTCACTGATTCCCTTCCCCAAGGGCACACAGTTCAGGCTCGTCTGGGCTACATTTTTCCTGAAATAAACATTCCTTTAGACCTGCCCAAACAAACTTCATGACTAATCTAGAAAGGAGCTAACTTCTTTTAGAAAACAAATATAAACAATCATTGATTAAAATTAATAGAATAGAAAGTTGCAACACAAGAAAGTTAGAAAGAGGAGAAAACTTAATCCTGAAATAGAAAGAGTGCAAAAGATAAGATTAGAGCACAGAGACTGAAAACAAAGATTGGGAAATTTTATGAAACCCAAACTTTGTCTTTGGAAACCTCAATAATATAACTAAATATAACAAAAAAATAAGAGAAAAGGAAAGTTACCAACTTTAAGAAGTAAAGAAGAGACATCATGGGGCTGGGGAGGTGGCTCAGAGGTTAAGCCTCTGCCTTGCAGGAGGAAGGTCCTGAGTTCGGATCCTGGACCCCACCTATAGATGCCGGGCAGAAGCGGGGGCGACCTGCATTTCTGGTCCTGGTAGGGCGGAGCCTGTAAATCCCCGGGCAGAGTAAACAAGGAGGAAGTGGAGGCGTCCATGGTGATTCCCGAATTCGCCCGTGGTTCTACACACACCTGCACACACACATACACACACATACATACACGTGCACACACGCATACACGCACCATTGAATAAATAAAAAAATTATTAAAAAAAAGAAGAGACATCACTAAGGATCTTATAACTGTTAACTGGTTAATAAAGGAATGTTGGTAACAAATCTATGATTTTAAAGTTTAATCATTATAAAGAGTGTCCTATGGTAGTAATAGCTACTATTCAACAAAACCACCATAACAATAACAAAACTATATTATTTTATAAAACAAGCCCGGACTAGGTAAGATGCAAAGAAAAAAGAGAAGAGAATGAGGAAAGCGAGGGGTTTATTTAGTCAGTGTTTTTAGCAAGAGATCCAGCCATCATCACTTGCATTTGGCAAAGACTCAGCGACAGGCAGAGCTGGAAGCTTTGGTGGTAACAAAAGGGAACAGTCTCTGTTCTGTCCTCTCCAGTGGTTGCCGGAACAGGGAAGTGTCAGGGATGGAGAAGGTCACACCACCAGGATGCCACATGCTGGACGGCCTTCCAATGACTGTACTGTCTGAAGTACATTTCTCAGCATATGTTCCTCTCAAGCAAAGCGACGCATTTACATGGTCGGCTCGCAGGAACTCACAGACATCACAATACACGGCCTGAGAGGGGCTATATGCCTTTGAGAAATAAGATGATTTGGAGTCAAGCTTTAGTTAGTTTATAGATTTTATGTGTTTAAATCTCTGAAATTAGGTTCATTCTTGAAGTAGGATTCAAACTTCAGATAGGGGGAAAAATCAGCTCTCTTAGCCTATTCACTTTGGCTAAACATGCTGACTCCAAATTAACTTCAGAAATGTTTTATATAATTGTTGTTCTAAGATTTTTGTGTCCTAAATCTTCAATTCAGTAGATCATCTTCTGTATTCTTTTTTAATTTTTTTTTGTTTTGTGTGTGTGTGCCTGTGTATATTGGAGGGTGCTTGTGGAGGCCCAAAGGTGACTTTAGGAATTATCCTGAATTTCTTCTTCATCCTCTTCGCTTTGTTCTGGAGTTTCCCAGGCTCTGCCTTCCAGGGTGAGACTACAGGCCATCATTTCACATGGAATTTTTTTATGTGGGATCCAGGTTCTGAACTCAGGACTTTCTGCTTGTAAGGCAGAGACTTAAGCCCTGAGCCATCTCTCCAGCCCAGATCTTCTGTATTCCTTCTGTATTCCTTAGGCTGAGGACTAAATTTATTTATTAACCTACAACATGTAGAATCAGAGGTGATGCTTTGGACTTTGAAGCCAAAAGGTCTATCTTAACTAAATAACTTTTTTTTTCTTTTCTCAAGAAAGTAGAGTCAAAGTCCAGGAAAAAGTATCAGAAAGTGAAAGAAAGGTAATTGATAATCACTGAGATGACTCAGTAAGTGAAGTACTTGATGCCACGTTTGACCACGAGAGTTTCATCCCTGAAGAAAAAAGTAGCACCTACATGTTGTCCTCTGACCTCCACATACACGTTGTAACACACGTGTACACAAGATAAACAAATACATGTAGAAATACATGGAAGAAGTAAACTAGAAACTTTGGTAATATATCTCCCAGTCCAGACCTTAGGATTTATCCAACTTTCTCATGCATTTGATAAACTAGTACTCTCTAGATCCAGTGTATCTTAGGCTCTGGGTCTTAAATCGGATGCATTTGTTTTTCAGGAAATCATTCTTACTTCTCAGAACATTTTCAACTGCTAGATATCTCAGTTACACAAATTATAATTTATGAGCTCTCAAAAATGCACTGACATTATTGAAACATCAAAGTGATCCATCAGAACTAGCTCTTAATATGCTTGTTCTTTTTTAGTTTGGGTCTCTAATTAAACCCAAAGTGTGCTGTTAGAGCTAGTCAGTCTAGTTGGCTTCCTGGTATGGAATGATAGGTGAGCTGACATGCCAGCTGAGCATTTTACATGTAATCTGGGGACCTGAACTCAGGTCCTTTTTCTTGCATGCAAGCACTTTAGCTGCTGATCCATCCCTCAGCCCCCATTGGGTTATTATTGATTATTATCAGCAAAAGAGATAAGGTAGTTCACATGGGACCCTTTTTAATTCTTCCTTTTTTTGTTTTTGCAGGCAAATTCCTTTATTCATTGAACAATCTTGCCAGCAGAAACTATTTATTTTAGCAATATAACCCAGCAATTTGACACATATAAAACTGTGCAGCATTCAATTGAAGTGTTACAGTCAGTATAAAGCAAGCATTTGTAATGCTTCAAGCTTTTTCAAGGTATTGTCTGTGGATCATGATCAACATCACTGAGAGTGATTAATTGTGGAAATTTGCAGCTCCATGCTGGTACACTGTGTTATCACACAAGCTCAAGCTGAGACCCACCCATCTAGACAACAAAGATTGGAATGCATAAAGCATAGAGAAAGACCATTTCACATAAAGAGTGATATATGAGAAAGCTATTGAATCAAAGTATAGGCAAATATTTTCATTGTTTAATATGTTGAGGGGTTTTATATTATTTTTACTACTTGAAAGAACTCTCTGAGAATCAGTGCCATTTCCTAATTAGGAAAAATCAATAAAATTCCTTTTTTCCTACAAATTTTATCTGAGGCAGATAAAAAAGAAGTCAAAATAGTATCTGAAAGATGCAAATTTTTAAAAATATTTTGTATTGTGAATTTATTACATATAATGCATTATAAAATTGATATAGTATATAATAATATGTCAGCATATTCTGCTGAAATATGTCATTTCAAGTGATAGTCAATGACTATTCCTATCTGTTAGAAAAAGAAGAAGAAAGAAGAAGGAGGGGGCTCTGGATCATGTGGTGGAGGGGGAAAGAAAGGAGAGGAAGAGAAAAGTTTACCAACAAGCTAAGTTTAGCCTGAATGCCAATATGACTGCTTATCTCACCTGCATCCTCCATGTGAATCCATAAGTGGTCAGGACATCTGACCACCATTTAGGATCATTAGCGGACAAGGTGAGCACTAGACCTCCTGATGGATCATAGGCAGAGAAAGAGAAAGGGAGGAGTTTGGGATGGCAACGAGTAATCCCAAGAGATGTTTGCACATGCCATTCCTAGTCAGAGAAACCATATGTTAGGAAAAGAAGAAGAAAGAAGAAAGAGAAGGGCAGGAAGGGTGATGGATCAAGAACTCAAGCTTCACCCACTGAAGAAATTGCTGCTGACGGGGAATCAGGGGTACAAGCTTTTAACAGTTTGAGTGCAGGGGGAAGGAATTTAAGTTTAGCCATTGGTTCTATACCATCCCAGAAAACTAGGATATTTAGTTGTTCGTTTTCCTTATCATATCCTATTAACATTTTTTGGAGATCCTCTTTAGTTCTTGAGAGAGAGTTCTTAGAGCAAGACTGGCCTCTGCCTGATATTTCACTTCTCTCTTATCATATGATCTCTCTTGGTTTCACACCTATCTAATCTGATGTCCTTTGCTATGATATGATGCATCCAAGAGGACCCTATTAGAAGCCAAACCAATGAGGCAAACCCAATGAGATTTTTCAGACTCCAAAGCTACCAATTAAATAAACTCATTTTTTTATAAGATACCCAAGCTCGGGCATTTTATTGTAGCAATGGAACACAGATATAATATATACTAGATAAAACCTTTGAATGATATGATGAATATTGGAAGATAGGCATAGAACAAGTCCATCATGCATGGAGTTCCATTATATACTGTTCTAGGTCATTCATTCAGCTTCCTCTCTTACTCCACCCTTGTTTTAAGTCTTACACTGCCAGATCATGCCACCATCACTCTTACCTTCCTCTTTTTTTTTTTTTAGAAGACTAAGGTAGAGTTTATTAGAGGAAAGAAAGGCTGGATCTCACGGACTCCAGAAGTGGAGTGTCATGAGGGGCTAGGGCGCCCCAGAGAACTCGTGGAAAGCGGGCAGCTAGAAAGAGCTCACGGCACTCCAAGTGCCCCGATGAAGAACTCATGGACCCCAGACATGGAATCCATGAGAAACAGGCAAAGTACAGAACTCAAGGCACTAATGCCATGAGGGGCTGGGGCCACTCTTACCTTCTAATAGTCTATAGACTCTCGTGTCACTCACCCTTCATGAGGTACACTAGGATAACTTTTAACATCTATGTGGCATTTATATTCATTCAACTCTATCCTCCTCCAAGCACCTTGACTTTTATTCTTTCTCAATCCCAAATCCTATGCTCATACCTTAGATCTTACCATTAACAACAAACGTCCATCACAATACAGTCTTGGACATCCCATTCTCAAGAAGCTATGTATCAGCTTCTTCTTTAATTTCCCCACTCTACACATATGTAGATCCATGACTCTTTTTATACTTACTGCTTGTACACATTCTCATTCATACTCTTCTCCCATTGTATCACACACTTGGTAAAACAACCTTGGAAAAATTTATCTTCCTATCTACGCTTAACTGACACACATTGACATGAATATAATTGGAGGACGGCTGCAACCATCCTGGCTTTATTGACTTAAAGTCCATCTACTATTTTTAACTAACATTTATTACCATTCAACTCACAAGAACTTCTGCCCCATCCTTTTGTCAACTGGAAGTTCCCATCTCTTACCATAGTGATTCTGAGCAGAAGAGCACTTTCCCATGTGGTTGTTCAACAAAGAAATCATTCATGTCTTCTCCAGCTACTTCCTCTTTTTTCCTTTACAGGTAACTATCCTAAAAGAAATTTTGTACATTCTTGCTTGCTTTCATGCATTCCAGTCTTCATAATTGTTCTAGTACCCTCTCTGGAAGACTTTGACTCTATCCCTTTACTTAAACTGTTCCAGCCAAGGTCATAATGATTACCAGGTTATGAAATCTAGTGACTCAATCTCAGTTACACTCCGACTTGATGTGTCTCTAACATTCTATGAGGTTTGATAACTTCCTGTTTTTGAAAACATTTCCTTTTACTTGGCTTCCAAGGCACCACTTTTTTTTTTTTTTGGCTTTCTTCTTTGGAACTGACCACTTCATTTGCCTTTGCTTATTCTTTTCTCATCTCTCTAAAAGCTAGATGCTATCACAGCCCTGGACTCAGTCATTGGAAAACTCTTTTATCTATTTGAATTACTCATAAATGCCATATTATACAATTCATATGGACATGTACTTATTTGCAATAGGTCCTTCTAGTTCTTCACTGTTACTTAAGACTTCCAGTTAGTTAGCAATTATTTACGATTTTTTTCTCCTTAACTTAGCATTTTTATACATTTTTTGTTATTTCCACTCATACAAACTTAATAGGTAGACCAGTACCCTCCCTCCCTCCTCCTCCCCCCGAACCCCCTGCTCTCCCTCCCTCCCTCCCCATCCCCCAATGCCTCCCCCCCAATTCCCAGAGAGTTCTTTATTGTGTATGCCTGACTCTCCTCTGGGTCCTCCTCTCTGATGACGTACAAGGACCCAGTGGCATTTCCCTGAACCCTTTCTCATGTTCCCCTTAAGCATAGGAACACTACTGTGGATGTCAATCCCTTGCCTCCAAGGATCTTGGTGCCTTTAGCAGATGCTAGACTTTGTGAGGTCAATAGTGTGTTGGACATTGCGCAGGGCATGCAAAGTCCTATTATGATTGCTTCAGCCCTAACTAGTATGGAGTATCTTGCAAATCATTGCTCCTCCCATCCTTTTGCTCTTACAATCTTACCGCCCCCTCTTCCGCAAATGTCCCTGAGCTTCAGGATGGTGACAGATTAGGCTGGCCTAGTTCTATGTGGTTGATATAGAGTCTCTGAAGTTCTGGATTGTGGTTTGTTGATTTTCTTTTGCAGTTTTGCTGCTCCTGCAATGCCCTTCACTCCATCCTGATGGGCACTGTATGTCACCCCCTGGCCAGAGACAAAAAGCTGTTAAACTGGAGTCTTTTTATAATAGCACATTCAAGGGTAGATGTAATAAAAGTAGGAAACCTCAGTGAGGGAGGGGTCAATCACCCATTTGCAAAATGATTACTTTTTATCTGCCAGACTATATGCCCTCCTCTTCTGGTGAAATCATACCCCCTTAGTTGTAAATGATCAGGAACGAACGTCTGTGAACTTAACCAGGTGTCACATTACTTACTTGCAGTCCTTGATGGAGGCCTATTTTCTCTGCTGTAACATGGTCCCCTCTCTCCTTGTTTCCGGTGTGGCCCTCCAACCCCATCCCTTATATATTTTAAAAAGAGTCCCTAATTTTCATCACAAAACTTCATCTTTATGAAGTTTCCCCCAATTTCTACTGTATGTAAAATATGTATTTCAATCACTAAGATTAGATATATTCTTTTGCCTCTATTTCTCACTATCAATATTTTCTCAATATTCAGTCTATTAGTAAATACTATTTGTTTTTTATAATATTTTGGAGTCTATTTTTAAAATTTATTTAGTGTGTGTGTGTGTGTGTGTGTGTGTGTGTGTGTGTGTGTGTTTGTGAATCAGAGGGCATTGTGCATCTCTGTGGAGGACCAAGGGTGACTTCAGGACTCATCCTCAATTGCTTCTACCTTTTTGCTTCACTCTGAGGTTTCCCAGGCTCCACCCACCAGGGCCAGAAATGGAGTGCAGGCCACTACTGTTTCTGTCTGGCACCTTTTTGTGGGACCTGGTATCTGAACTCAGAACCTTCTGCTTTTGAGGCAGAGTCTTAACCACTGAGCCATCCCTCCAGCACCAGGAATCTGTTGCTTTTAAATCACTTCTACCACTCGCCACCATCATCATTGCCAGATCTTGTGATAACCACTTATTCAGTCTCTACTTCTGTACTTGTCTCTTCTCAATGGAGTCAATATATCAGTCAGAAAAATTGTAGTAAAGTAAATAAAAGTCAAAAGTAGACAGATACTTTTCCTCTGCCTCAAAATTCAACTGATTTTCTATCTCATTCAGTGAAAAATTAAAGTCGTTATTGTGGCCTAAGATACCAAGTAGATTCTGACCTATAGGAAGCCTCTAATCTATCTCCTATTATTTTCCTGCTCAAACTCTCTATTTGAACCATGTTAAATAGTGGCTGGATAGGTATGTATTTTAAAATATCATGAAATATGGATTACAGGATATAGACAAAATATACCAACTAGAACTGGAAGAGTTGCTTGAGAGCTTACTCCTTGCTAGATAGCTTATACAGTATACCAGTGTAATAGTGGTATGAATATCAAGGAGACAACCAACAGCTTTCTAACTGGACTCATGGCCCACTTGTCAGAATAAAACACATTCCCATTACTGTTAATTAGAACAAGAGACCAAATCTCTCCACATCCTAAGGCTCAGGGAACCTTGTGGAAGAGGGAGCAATAAGATTGTAAGAGCCTAAAGATGGGAAGGCCCACTGTTGAACAAGACATTCCATTAATATGGTTCAAATAGAGAGTTTGAGCATTGAGAAGAGACAAGTACAGACAAGTACAGAAGTAGAGACTGAATAAGTGGTTATCACAACATCTGGCAATGATGATGGTGGCGAGTGGTAGAAGTGATTTAAAAGCGACAGATTCCTGGTGCTGGAGAGATGGCTCAGTGGTTAAGACATAAAAGAAAAGTAAATAGATCACTAGGAAAGAATGAACTATGAACCTATAGGCAGGAAGACAATACACCAAACTGCTGTGTAAATACCTTTTATTATACCCATAGATTGGAAGAGAACTCAGCACTCAACCTAGAAGCCTTCTTCTACAACAGAAGCAAAGGATCTCAACCCCCAGACAGGACACAGCCTAGTACAATGGAAGAGCAGTGAAACAGACAACTCAACCAGAATGCAGAGTACTGGGACCTCGCACTGCTCACCCAGAATCAGGACAACCAAATTTCTCCACATCCTAAGGCTCAGGGAACCTTGTGGAACAGGAAGCAATAAGATTGTAAGAGCCTAAAAATGGGAAGGCCCACTGTTGAACAAGACATTCCATTCCAGTAGGGCTACTGCATCCAGGAGCTTACTGCAATGAGGCTTGTCCTTCCCAGACCTGCATAATGGCTGACATATCAACATGCCACCATAGATGAGCAAAGATCTCAGGAGATAATTACATGCAATGGGAACCTTAGGGGCTAGGGCTAGACAGGTGAAGAGGAGTACCCATATCATTGGATCTACCCAAGGAAGGGTCACTTGTTCTGCCACAGAGGTCTGAACAGATGATCAGAGGGAATCCTGGGATCCAGAGATGCAGACAGACAGGAAGATGAGAAGGAGTGAGATGGATTGATAAAGGGAAAGGAAAGAGGGAACTAAGGGAAGGAGGGAAGGGGAAGTAAGGGCAGGGACAATTACTCAATATGCTTGTAAAGCTAAGAAAAAATTTTAAAAATTAAAAAAATATATCATGCAAATTCCTGTCTCAAGCCTTTTGTACCTGCTGTTTCATAATGAAATGACTTGCCTTTAGAGGGTGGACACATTTTTTCCTTGCCTTTTAGAGTAAGGACTTCTTTTTTTATTATTAATACATTTTTTATTATTATTTCAGCTCATACAAACTTAATAGGTACGCCAGTTCCCTCCCTCCCTCCTCCCCCGCCAACCCCTGCTCCCCCTTCCCACCCCCCTCCATCCCCATCCCCCAGTGCCTCCCACCCCAATTCCCAGAGAGTCCTTTCTTGTGCATGCCTGATTTTCCTCTGGGCCCTCCTCTCCGATGATGTACAAGGACCCAGTGGCCTTTCCCTGAACCCTTTCCCGTGGTCCCCTTAGGTATAGGAACACTGCTGTGGCTGCCAATCCTTTGCCTCCAAGGATCTTGGTGCCTTTAGCAGATGCTAGACTTTGTGAGGTCAACAGTGTGTTGGACAATGCGCAGGGCATGCAAAGTCCAATTATGATTGCTTCAGCCCTAACTAGTATGGAGTATCTTACATATCATTGCTCCTCCCATCCTTTTGCTCTTACACTCTTACCACCCCCTCTTCCAGCAAATGTCCCTGAGCTTCAAGATGGGAAGAGACTAAGCTGGCCTAGTTCTAGGTGGTTGATATAGAGTCTCTGAAGTTCTGGATTGTGGTTTGTTGATTTTCTTTTGCAGTTTTGCTGCTCCTGCAATGCCCTTCACACCATCCTGGTGGGCATTGTATGTTACCCCCTGGCCAGAGACAAAAAGCTGTTAAACTAGAGTCTTGTGATAAAAGCACATTCAAAGGTAGATGTAATAAAAGTGGGAAACCACAGTGAGGGAGAGGGTCTATCACCCATTTGCAAAATGGTTACTTTTTATCTGCCAGACTATATGCCCTCCTCTTCTGGTGAGATCATACCCCCTCAGTAGTAAATGATCAGGAACAAAAGTCTGTGAACTAATCAGATGTCTCATTACTTATTTGGGTCCTTGATGGAGGCCTATTTTCTCTGCTGTAACATGGTCCCTTCTCTCCTTGTTTCTGGTGTGGCCCTCCTACCCCATCCCTCCTGTTCATAATCCTTGCAATTACTGTCTCTAGGTGGGCTGGGTGGGTTTGGTACTAGGAGCCACCTATTAGGGAGTACATACAGCGCTTAATTTTCTGGGTTTGGGATACTTCACTTAATATAATTGTTTCTAATGACATCCATTTCCTGGCAAATTCCAGTAATTCATCATTTTTGATGTCTGAGTAGTACTCCATTGTATAGATGTACCACTGTTTCCTTATCCACTCAGTCAACTGTTGGACATTTGGACTGATTCCATGACTTTGCTATTGTAAACAGTGCTGCTATGAACATGGTCGTGCTTGTGCTATCGAGGTGAACCTCTGCTGCATGGGGGTTATTCCCAAAAGTGGAATAGCAGAGTCATATGGCATTTCAATCTTTAATTTCTTTAAGAATCTCCAGATGGCTCGCCAGAGTGGCTGTATGAGCCTGCATTCCCACCAGCAATGTAGGAGAGTTCCCCTCTCTCCACATCTTCTCCAGCATTTGTCGTTGTTTGTATTGTGGATTTTAGCCGTCCTGACCGGGGTGAGATGATATCTCAGGGAAGTTTTGATTTGCATTTCCCTGAACAGACATCCAATGGCACAGTCACTGCTACCAACTCTCAACAGTTGGGATCTTGTGAAATTAAAGAGCTTCTGTTCAGATAAAGAGATTGTAACGTGAGCTCAAAGGCAACCCACAGAATGGGAAAAAATCTTCACTAACCACACATCTGATAGAACTCTGCTGTCCAGAGTGCACAAAGAACTTAGAAAACTAAACACCAAGGAAACCAATGGCCCAATTAAAAAATGGGCCCTGGAACTTAAAAGAAACTTTACCAGGGATGAAATTAAAATGTCTAACAAATATCTGAAAAAATGCTCCACTTCCTTAGAGTAAGGACTTCTATAACTAATCTGTCTGAAATTGTATAGCACTGTCCAAATCACACATATATGTTTGTTTATATACACATTAAATGTAATCTATCTATCATCTATATATAATTTCTACCTGTCATGTGTCTGTCTATGTACCCATTGTTTATATTTACTATATTTATATCTGCTAAAACCAGAAATACAAGTTTTCTTTTTTTATTCTATTCTATTCTTCTCTGTATCATTAGTGGCTAGAAATGAATCTTTGCTGGATAATAAATGCCCCATAGCTATTTATCTGAAAAAGGTTGTTATTCATAGTAAATTGAATATAGTTTTCTTTAAAATTGAGATGTTTTGTTTCCTTCAAAAGTTTATTTCTTTAAATGAATTGTATTAAGGAGCCTTAGGTTTGACATTAAATTGTAGAAATATACTGAACTTCAAAGTCAGAGCGATCATAATGAATTGTACAAATTTTAAGACTAAAGTTGGAGGAGAGAGAGATGGAGAGATGGAGAGATAGATTGAGATTCATTTTCAGGAGTTAGAAGACAAATAGCCAACAGAGACCAAATTAGAAAAAAGGAATTGGGGTTCAGTGAGTTCTAAAGAGGGGAATCGAGTGTGCCCTGAGCAAGGTGGAGGCTCACAAGGATAACACTAGGAAGGCTGCGGGTGATAAGGAGAATTAGTTCCAGCTGGAGCCTTGCTCATGTCCCTCACACGGGGACCCAGACAACAACTCTCACAGAACAGGAGATCCAAGGCCACTTTGGAGCCATGAAGCTCAGAAATTCATATTGAAACTACCTAAAACCCATGATATTGGCTGTTTCTAGGAAGAGGAATGGAGATGGATAGAGTAGTGGTCAAAGACTACTTCAGCTTTACCACGTTCATTGAGAGCAAAGCAGAAATGTAAGGAATTATCATTTGTCAATTCTCACAAAACTGAGAGTTTTTCTGTGATCCTGTGTACCTTCCTATAACTATTTCAATAACTCTATCTTTTAAAGGGAGAATGTGTATGTGTGTGAGTGTATATGTGCACTTTATGGGTATACATGTACATGTATGCACTTGTGTGTGGAATTCAGAGGACAATCTCCATGTCATTCCATAGTGATCATCCACTTTTATATTTATGTATGTATATTTATATC
This sequence comes from Typhlomys cinereus, assembly GCA_023101885.1. Classification (NCBI taxonomy): domain Eukaryota; kingdom Metazoa; phylum Chordata; class Mammalia; order Rodentia; family Platacanthomyidae; genus Typhlomys; species Typhlomys cinereus. Next base: position 905,667 of record JALPQD010000377.1, on the reverse strand, counting down.
ATGTATGTATGTTTATTTCTATACTTATATTTCTTTCTCTTTCTTTCTTTCTTCTTTCTTTCTCTCTCTCCTTCCTTCCTTCCTTCCTTCCTTCCTTCCTTCCTTCCTTCCTTCCTTCCTTCTTTCCTTCCTTCCTTCTTTCTTTCCTTCTTTCTTTTCTTTCTTGTCAATGTCTCTTACTTTTCTGGAACTCACCAAGTCAACTAGACTGGCTGTCAAGTGGGTTCAAGGGATCTGTCTGTCTCTTCTTACCTTCAACTAGTACTACAAGCATATGCCAATTTACTCTGAGTTTTTAAGTGCATTCTGGAGGTCAAAATCAGTTCCTTCTGATTGTAAGACAAGCACTCTACTAACTATCTCCCCAGTTCTAAAGGAAAACTATTTTAATAAATAAGGACAGCATCTCTAGTCTTTCTGCAATATTTCTAATGACTTAGCTCTATTTCCTAAATGCTTCATTAGATAGCATCAGAAGAAATTAAGAGTGTCTATTAATTTATGTTTCCCTGTTTCTTTTAATTTATAATGAATGAAATACTTCCTTGGGGAAATCTGAGTTTTTCCTTTTGTTCCATTGATCAGTTACTGATACCATCAATTTGGATTAAATTCAAAACTATAGGATGATCCATATGATGTTTATAGTGGATGAAAATTGAACCCGAAAGAAGCAATTATATATCCTTAAGTGTTTATGTGTTGTCATAAATAGACCTTGTGTTGAATCTGTAATTTCGTGTGTGTGTGTGTGTGTTATTGTCGTTGTTATTGTTGTTGTCATGTGGTACTTTGGATTGAACCTAAGTCCTTTGTATTGTATAGGATTGTACCACTAGACCTAGCTTGTGGATCTGTTACTGAAATTTAAAAATTCAGATACTTCAAAAAGAAGCATTTTTTTTTCTCATTTGGTGAAAGCTCCTCAGTTAATATGTAACATTGATTTTCTTTAAAACTTCTGGAAAAACTTGATTAATGAGATATTAGTTTATATTATTATCTGTAATGGAATAATGCTTTGCTAATAGTAAACAGTGGTCAATGTGAATACTTTTAGAAGAAAAAAATATTCTGACATCCTGAATCCCAATTTAGAGTGAGAGAAAATTTGGTCTTCACAATAGTATATCATACTACCTCACACTATCACATATAAATTTTACTTCTTAAAGTTTTACCTGCTCAAGAGATTCTTTACTCTTTATAAATACAAGAATTTTCCTGTGGTAAGCAATCTCCACTCACAATGTCTCTTTAGAAAAATAATTTCTTGAATCATCATGCTGTATCCTTTATTCTCTCTTTTTTAAAATTTTGGCTTACAGCATATTTGAAAGCTGTTAAACAGATCTTACTCAAATTTTCCAAAACAATTCTTTAGTGGAAAAATACCAAGAATCTAGAAATGCAAAACAATGATTCCAAGAATGCTATTCCAAATTTTAATAATTTTACAAATCCAGATGTATAAACTGTAGTTCTACTTCTTTTACACACTTAACTAATTTTTATTGTAAATTCCTTAGACCTTTTTTTTCCTTTTTTTTATTAAAAATGTAATTATACATTTAAAAAATTTTTTACCAGTTCCCTCCCTCCCCCCTCCTCCCCCCGAACCCCTCCTCCCCCTCCTATCCCTCCCCATCCCCTAGTGCCTCCCCCCCAATTCCCAGAGAGTCCTTTATTGTGTACGCCTGACTCTCCACTGGGTCCTCCTCTCCGATGACATATAAGGACCCAGTGATATTTCCATAAGCCCTTTCTCTTGTTCCCCTTAAGCATAGGAGCACTACTATGACTGTCAATCCCTTGCCTCCAGGAATCTCGGTGCCCTTAGCAGATGCTAGACTTTATGAGGGCAACAGTGCACTGGACATTGCGCAGGGCATGCAAAGTCCCATTATGATTGCTTTGGCCCCAACTATTGTTAAGAATCTTGCAAATCATTGTTCCTCCCATCCTTTTGCTCTTACAATCTTACCGCCCCCTCTTCCACAAATGTCCCTGAGCTCCAGGATGGGGAGAGATTAGGCTGGCCTAGTTCAATGTGATTGATATAGAGTCTCTGAAGTTCTGGATTGAGGTTTGTTGATTTTCTTTTGCAGTTTTGCTACTCCTGCAATGTCCTTCACTCCATCCTGCTGGGCACTGTATGTCACCCCCTGGCCAGAGACAAAAAGCTGTTAAATTGGAGTCTTGTTATAATAGCACATTCAAAGGTAGATGTAATAAAAGTAGGAAACCTCAGTGAGGGAGGGGTCCATCACCCATTTGCAAAATGATTACTTTTTATCTGCTAGACTATATGCCCTTCCCTTCTGGTGAGATCAGGAAAGAACGTCTGTGAACTTAACCAGGTTTCTCATTACTTATTTGCAGACCTTGATGGAGGCCTATTTTCTCTGCTGTAACATGGTCCCCTCTCTCCTTGTTTCTGGTGTGGCCCTCCTACCCCATCTCTCTTGTTCATAATCCTTGCAATTACTGTGTTACATAGGTTTACTTTTGAGTGTCTCAATGTGGGCTGGGTGAGTTTGGTACTAGAAGCCACCTATTAGGGAGTACATACGGCGCTTAATTTCTGGGTTTGGGATACTTCACTTAATATAATTGTTTCTAATGACATCCATTTCCCAGCAAATTCCAGTAATTCATCATTTTTGATGGCTGAGTAGTACTCCATTGTATAGATGTACCACAGTTTCCTTATCCACTCGTCAACTGTTGGACATTTAGGTTGATTCCATGACTTTGCTATTGTAAACAGTGCTGCTATGAACATGGTCGAGCTTGTGCTATCGAGGCAAACCTCTGCTGCATGGGGGGTTATTCCAAAAGTGGATAGCAGGGTCATATGGCATTTCAATCTTTAATTTCTTTAAGAATCTCCAGACGGCTCGCCAGAGTGGCTGTATGAGCCTGCATTCCCACCAGCAATGTAGGCGAGTTCCCCTCTCTCCACATCCTCTCCAGCATTTGTCGTTGTTTGTATTGTGGATTTTTGCCATCCTGACCGGGTGAATGATATCTCAGGGAAGTTTTGATTTGCATTTCCCTGATGGCTAAGGAAGTGGAACATTTTTTAAAATATTTGTTAGACATTTTAATTTCATCCCTGGTAAAGTTTCTTTTACGTTCCAGGGCCCATTTTTTTATTTATTTCTATTTTTTTTATTATTATTATTTATTCAACTGTGTGCATATGCGTGTGTGTGCGCACGTGTGTGTGTGTGTGTGTGTGTGTGTGTGTGTGTGTGTGTGTGTAGAACCACGGAAGAATTCACGAACCATCATGGATGCCTCCACCTCCTTCTGCCCCGGGATTCATAGGCTCCGCCCTACCAGGACCAGAAACGCAGGCCGCCCCCGCTTCCACCTGACATCTATACGTGGGATCTGGGATCCGAACTCAGGACCCTACGCCTGCAAGGCAGAGGCTTAACCACTGATCCACCTCTCCAGCTCCCAGGGCCCATTTTTTAATTGGGCCATTGTTTTCCTTGGAGTTTAGTTTTCTAAGTTCTTTGTGCACTCTGGACAGTAGAGCTCTGTCAGATATGTGGTTAGTGAAGATTTTCTCCCATTCTGTTAGTTGCCTTTGAGCTCGTGTTACAATCTCTTTATCTGAACAGAAGCTCTTTAATTTCACAAGATCCCAACTGTTGAGAGTTGGTAGCAGTGACTGTGCCATTGGATGTCTGTTTAGAAAATGTTGGCCTAGCCCTATCTTTTCAACTATGGTTTTTAAAGTCTCTGGCCTTAAATCAAGGTCCTTGATCTATTTGGAATTAAGTCTTGTACAAATATGGGTCCAGCTTTAATCTTTTGCATGTGGAGATCCAGTTTTGCCAGCACCATTTGTTGAAGATGCTGTTCTTTTTCCATTGGATTCTTTGGGCCCCTTTGTCAAAGACCAAATGGCTGTATTTTTGTGGGCTTACATCTGGGTCTTCAACCCTTATCCATTGATCTGTGTGTCTATTTTGGAGCCAGTACCAGGCTGTTTTTATAACTATGGATTTGTAGTATAGACTAAGGTTTGGTATGGTAATACCTCCAGCTGTGTTTTTGTTACTCAGGATTGTCTTTGCTATCCTGGGTCTTTTGTGCCGCCATATGAATTTTGAGATTATTTGGTCAACTTCTTTAAAGAATTGCTTTGGGATTTAATTGGTATAGCATTGAATTTGTATATTGCCTTTGGTAGGGTGGTCATTTTTACAATGTTGATTCTACCAATCCAGGAACATGGGAGGTCTTTCCACTTTCTGGTGTCTTCTGCAATTTCTTTCTTGAGGGTTTTCAAGTTTTGTAAAGGTCTTTCACCTCCTTTGTTAGGTTTATACCAAGGTACTTCATTTTTTCAGGGGCTATAGTAAATGGGATTGTTTCTCTCAAGGCTTTTTCATTTCTTTCATTCTGGGCATATAGGAAGGCCTCTGATTTTTGCACATTTATTTTGTATCCTGCCACCCTGCTGAACTTCTCAATTAGTTCCAGGAGCTTCCTGGTGGAGTTTTTTGGGATCCCTCAGGTATAAGATCATGTCATCTGCAAATAGGGATAGCTTGACTTCTTCCTTGCTGATTTGAATTCCTTTTATGTCCCTTTCTTGTCTTATGGCTTCAGCTAAGACTTCAAGTACAATATTGAATAGAAGTGGTGAGAATGGACAGCCTTGTCTAGTTCCTGATCAAAGTGGGAATGCTTCCAATTGTTCCCCATTGAGCATAATCCTTGCTGTGGGCTTGTTGTATACAGCTTTTATTATATTGATAAAGGTTCCTTTCATTCCTACAGTCTCTAGCATTTTGATCATAAAAGGCTGTTGGATTTTGTCAAAGGCTTTTTCTGCATCTATCGAGAGTATCATGTGGTCTTGGACTTTGGACTGGTTTACATAATGAATTACATTTATTGATTTGCGTATGTTCAACCAACCTTGTGTGCCGGGGATGAAGCCTACTTGGTCCCCGTGAATGATCTTTTTGATATGTTTTTGAATCCAATTTGCTAAGACTTTTTGAGAATCTTTGCGTCTGTGTTCATCAGGGAGATTGGCCTATAGTTTTCTTTTTTAAGTGAATCTTTATTAGGTTTTGGGATTAAAACGATATTAGCTTCATAGAAGGAATTTGGTAGTGTTCCTTCCTTTGCTATTTGATGGAACAGTTTAAGGAGTATTGGTGTTATTAACTCCTTAAATGTCTGGTAGAACTCTGTGCTGAATCCATCTGGCCCAGGACATTTTTTGGTGGGAAGATTCGAGATTACTTCTTCAATTTCCTTGTATGTTATAGGACTATTTAAATAATTCACAACTTCCTGATTCAATTTAGGTAGGTTGTGTTTACTTAGAAATTCATCCATCTCTTTTGTGTTGTCAAACTTCACAGAGTACAATTTTTTGAAATATGATGTTATAATTAATTCTCTGGATTTCTTGGGTATCTGTAGTGATAACTCCATGTTCATTTCTAATTTTGTTAATTTTGGTTTTCTCTCTCTTGCTTTTGGTTAATTTAGCTAGGGGTGTATCAATCTTACTGATTTTTTCAAAGAACCAGCTTTTTGACTGGTTGATTTTTTCTATCGTTTTCTTAGTCTCGGTTTCAGATATTTCTCCCCTTATTTTGCTAATCTCCTCTCTTCTACTACTTTTGGGATCATATTGCTCTAGTTTCTCTAAAGCTTTAAGCTGCATTGTTAAGTTGTTTATTTCTGAATTTCCATTTTTTTGATGTAGGCATTAAGAGCTATGAACTTACCTCTTAGAACAGCTTTCATTATGTCCCAGAGATTTTGGTAAGTTGTATTTTCGTTATCATTCACTTTCAGGAAATCTTGAATTTCCTTTTTAATTTCTTCCTGAATCCAGTTCTCATTCAGCATCATATTGTTAAGTTTCCAGGAGTTAGTGTATTTTCTCTTGTTTGATGTGTTGTGGATGTCCAGCTTTAGGCCGTGGTGGTCAGATAGGGCACAGGTTGGAATTTCAACTTTTTTGTATATGTGTAGATTCGTTTTGTGACCCAATATGTGATCTATTTTGGAGAAAGTTCCGTGTGCTGCTGAGAAAAATGTGTATTCTTTGGTGCGTGGGTGAAAAGTTCGATAGAGATCTGTAAGGTCCATTTCTTTCAGGGTTTGATTAAGTTCCAAAGTGTCTCTGTTAAGCTTTTGACCTTTTGATCTATCCCATGTTGAGAGGGCGGTGTTGAAGTCCCCAAGAATTATCGTTTGGGGGTTGATTTCTTGCTTTAGACGCTGTAGGGCTTTCTTAATGAATGTGGAGTGGCCCGTATTGGGTGCATATATGTTCAGTATTGTGAAGTCATCCTGGTGAATTGTACCTGTGACTAAAATGTAGTATCCATCCGTGTCTCTTATAATTTTCTTTGGTTTGAAGTCCACTTTGTCCGATAACATAATGGCTACCCCTGCCTGTTTTCTGCTTCCATTAGCTTGTAGAATTGTTGACCAGCCTTTTATTTTTAGAGCGTGCCTATCTTTTGTGGTGAGATGGGTTTCCTGCAGGCAGCAGATTGATTGATTGTGATTTTTAATCCAAGTTTGTAATCTATGTTTCTTGATCAGTGAATTAATTCCATAACATTTAGTGTTATAATGGGGAAACTATTGTTAATTCTAGACGTTTATTATGTTTAGTAGTTTTTATAAGTATATTGCTTCGCTTTTAATGGTGTTATATTTGCCTTCTGTTCTCCTGGATATGCCTGTTTTTTTCTTCACGCTTGAGTATCATTTCTAGCATTTTTTGAAGCCTGGTTTGGTGGACATGTATCCCTTCAAGTTGTCTTTGTGCTGGAAAGTTTTCTTTCTCCCTCGATCATGACTGATAGTTTTGCAGGGTAAATCAACCTGGGTTGACATTTTTGCTCATTCAATACTTGAAGTATGTCTCTCCAAGCTCTTCTTGCTTTTACTGTTTCGACTGAGAAGTCATTTGTTATTTTAATAGGTTTACCTTTAAAAGTGACTTGTTTTTTCTCCCTTGAAGCTCTCAGCACCAGTTCTTTATCTTGAATGTGGAGTGTTTTAACTATTATTTGCTGTGGGGTGCTTCTGTTTTGGTCGTATCTGTTTGGGGTGCGGAATGCCTCTTGTATATGGATGGGCCTCTCTTTTTATAGATGAGGAAAGTTTTCCTTGATGATCGTTTGAAAAATTTCCTCAGGGGTGGTATTTTGAGATTCTTGCTCTGGTATTCCATGAATACACATGTTAGGCTTCTTCAGGGTGTCCCATATCTCTTGGATATTTCTCTCAAGTATCTTTTTGGCTTTAACAACCTCTTCCATTGAGCTGGTTAGTACTCCCACTTTATCTTCAAGGTCTGAAATTCTGTTTTCTGCTTCGTTAGTTCTGTTGATAAGACTCTCTGTAGAGTTCTGGGTTGAAGATGTCTTGTAGCTCAGTTTTAAACTCTGCTTGAGTCTGTTTTAACTGCTCTATGCCAGTTTTTGTTTCTTGCACTGTTTTTCTTAACTCCTCCAGATGTCTGTTGTGTTCCTCTTCAAAGCGATTGATTCGATTATTTAATTCCTCCCTGATTTCCTCTTTCATAGTATTGAACATGTTAATGATCATATTTTGAAAGTCGTTATCCTGGGTCAGGCTTTCTTGGCCTTTTTCCGCGGGTTTGTTCTTGTTGAAGTCTAACATTATGGGATTAATTTCTTCAGTGGGAAATTTGTTTACTTGATGTTGCTTTTCATGGATTTGCACTTTGATTTTGGCATTGTCGTTTTAACTCTTAAGATCTTTCAATTTCACTAACTGAATTATTTGGCCTGGGCAGGGACAGAGCTTACCTAGGTCACGGGTCAGGCCCGGCTGGACCGCTCGCGTCCCGACTGGCGGAGCAGGGTGGGGTGAAATGGGAGGATGGGGGCGTCGGCGTGGAGCTATTTAACCCGAGGGCAGCTGGGGCGGGGCCCGGGCGCAGGGGGAGGTCCTCCTCGTCCCTCGGCCCTGTGCGCGGCTCCGGCTGGATGGCGGGAGTTGGAGCCGGGTCCCTTTGGGCTGACCTGGGGTTCTGGTGGGTGGGCGCAGGCCGGGGCTTACCTAGAGTCGCTGGGGTGAGGCCCGGCTGGATCACGCGCGCGCGTCCCGACCGATGGAGCGGGGTGGGGTGAAAGGGCAATGCCTTAGATCTTATGAGATGTACGTGTAGTTAAATTTTATAGTTTTTATAATATGACCTGCTTGAATCACATATCCAGTCATGGATCCTATAGCCTCGAGATGACAGACTAACCCTGTTCCTAAGAGAATGATCATCTGTCCCTCTGTACATACTACACTCAGAGAATATGGTATGCGGATGTCTAAAGGATACTTGCCATATTCAAACTGAAAGAGGTTTGTTAATTCCAAACTTAAGACTGAAGACCACAGTGAAATGACAATGGAGACTGAACACCTTGAGGAGGCTTTTTAATCAAGAAGGGAAGAGGAGGATTATGGAATTAGAAAGGTAGAGAAGGGACTATGGAAAGAGTTCTGGATCTGAACTAAATCCTAGGCTTCTTTCTATCAACTGATAAGGTTTTAAAATTTTCTTATTGATCATGAACCATGCTTAAAAAATCACGCACAGCTCTATCAAATAGCAGTGCCAACCATGGCTTTTGGGTATAGACCATTCTTCTAGAAATTCAAAAGTAAGAAGAATTTTATAATATCAGTGCAGTATGTATTCTTATGTTGATCTTCAGTCCATCTCAATTGAAAAAGACATGCTTAACTAGAAATGAGCCCTTCAAGGCAACTTTTATTAATATAATTATATTCTTTATAGAATTAATCAAAGCTAAAATTTCAAAGCTCTGGTGAGAAACTCTGACTGGAAAACAGATTTTGGACTTCAGTTTTCTTAAACCTTATTATCCTGGTGTTCCCAAAATTATCTAGTCATTTAGAACAACTGGGTTGCTTAGGAAAGGGTCAGTGCTCATGGACTCTACCTACCCCAGTACCTCAGAACTGCTAGTAGGGACACTAGTATTCTGTCTTAGTTCCAAGTATCTGAGAAACATTGTTAATAGGAATGAGCTATAGATACAAAAAAATTCAGACCTTTTAATAATTTATTAAAATTTACGGTGTGGAAAAAGCAGTACTGAGTGCATGTACTGTCTCAGATAGAACAAGCATATTGTCAGTCCACATTCTATCCTCTAGGTATCAGACCTAATGAATCAGAAGTTAAGTAGCAGAGCAGCTGTAGCCTGCCTAACATCTTACAGTTTATAAAGGCAAAGTTGAAATTCCAGCGGGTATCCTAACCCTAGAGCTGGTGGATATCTCAGAAGAGTATCACCTGATGATGCTTCCCATAGTGTCCTGGACTGTGTATACTAGGTTTTGTCTGGAAATATTAAGTAAAACAAACTTCACATTTATTTCTAGAAAATCCCAACAATGTTCAGAATACCACTAAAGTATCTTTACTCTTCTGAAAAATGACAAGAATTTTGTGAGATAGTTCCAGAATTTTATATCTGATCATTTCATTATCTTTCAGCTGTCAAATTCTTTTTTGTTTTGGTTTTGCTAGGAATAAAAATATGAAAAATATAAGATAGATTTTCTCTCTTCCTATGGAAAAAGAATATATACCTTAAAATTACTATAGTATAAATATATATTAAAATAAAAATAAAAATGGCACCACTTAGAAAAATACATATGATACCTGGTATTAAGCTTCTCTTTGTTTAGCATCTTCCATTCCTCTTTCCCTGTTTTCCAGGATTTAGACCATTCTTAATCATGCAGCTGGCACAGGAAGTCCACCTTAATCAAACATGAGAAAGCTCATTGGTAATTTCCTTTGTTTGTCCATAGAGAGAGATCAGGGAGCACAGCTAGACAAGGCTTTGACTATTAACTGGAAGATTGAAGGCATCCTTGTTTCTAGGTAATTCTAGGTTTCTATCAGTTCTTCCCATATTGGGAAGGTTTATCTGAAAATCTGATATCATCTGCATTGTACTACATACAAACAAGCAAACAAAAATATCACAAGCCAAGATCTCCTACTGTGAATGAAAATACTGTGATTACAAATACAACAATAAATTATCATGATAGCCTTCATAAAAAAGAAATAAAAGGGGCACATCCTTTAAATATAAGCTGTCCTACAATACAAAAGCAGAAAGAGCAACAGCAAAAGGTAGAAAAATGAAACAAATGAATGAAACTTGCTTGTGAAAGAAAGGAAAACTTGGGCTAGAGAGATGGCTCAGGGGTTAAGACTGCCTCTCAAGCAGAAAGTCCTCTGAGTTCAGAGCCCAGGTTCATATAAAAATGCCAGGAGGAAACATTTTCCTTTGTTTGTCCACAGAAAGAGACCTTCTGACCCTGGTGGATAGAGCCTGGGAAATCCCACAGCAAAGTAAAAAGGAGGTAGAAACAATCGACGATGATTCCCATAGTCACCCTTGATCCACTCCAGAAACACACAATGTAGGTCCTTCTCTCTCTATATATATATATTAAAATAAAAATAAAAATGGCACCACTTAGAAAAATACATATGATACCTGGTATTAAGCTTCTCTTTGTTTAGCATCTTCCATTCCTCTTTCCCTGTTTTCCTTCTCTCTCTCTCTCTCTTTCTCATACACACACACACACACACACACACACACACACACACACACACACACAACAAAACAAAAAAATCTTTTCAGTTTTCAGCAGGTTCCATTCCCAGGATCCTTTGCCCAATTCCTTTGTTTATCTTATCTGGTGCTGTGAACTCAGTAGACATGGACTGTTCTGTGCGTTAGAAAAATGAAGTAGCTTTGGGGACAGCCCAGCATGTTGGAGAGGAGAGCATTTCATATTCAATCTCGCTGAGCTTCTGAAGCCATCAGACTAATTGCACATAAGCTGAGTGCTTATTGTCTGAAGCAATGGAGGTGGGGGAAATGTTTGAGGGGCTCTTGTTGCCTAGCAAATGTCTGCTTGTTTTCTAGTTCAGCATAAAAAAAATGCTGACAGTTGTCTTGTAGGTCGGATTAGAAGAAAGTGTTCTATAACTGAAGCAAAAAGTTCTTATCAACACAAGTGCAGCGAGTATAACTAACGTGTATAATATACACACACAATATATACTTTATACGGTATGTGTTCATAATGTAAATATATATAGTGTAGTACAAATAACAGTAAATGTTTAAATCTTTGTGGAACAATCACAGTTCTGTCTGAGAAAACAAAAATAGCATTTAGATTGTGAGGCTTGGTTAGTGATGTTTCCCTCTCTTACTACCCCTCCCTAACTTCAACCTTCTTGATCAATTTCTTACTTGGAAAAAGTAAAGGAAGTTATATTTTCAGGCCTTCTTCTATATTCTGATTTAACTCTTGGTAGAATTTCTTCTTTAAAGATCTGTATTCTAGCATAACTTGTCTTACAAAACAAAATAATTCTATCAAAATGCTCAAGAATGAAACAATGAAGTATGGAAATATGAACTTTTCAGAAACATGCAATCATGCCATGCTTGAAAACTAGACATAAAGCACGATATTATTTTCTTCCTTAACAGCTACATCAGGATTTAAAGATGTAAGAAAATATAATATAAACCAAAAGATAATAGACATTGCTCTGACAATGTAGCTAGAACACTTAATAGACAATGATAAGAAGATAAACATCCATTCTTAAGGGTCTTTTGCTTCCAGCAATAAGGAAAATGAGAGAGTCTAGAAATCATCCTCATTTTTTTAAATAGAAAATAATTTTATTGTTAATACAATTGTATTTATTTTTTTCAGTATGGGTGATCTTTTTCTTCTTTTTTTTCTTCATTTATTTTTCTGCTCGTACAAACGTACCCCTGTCCCCTCCCTCCCTCCACCCCTCCCTGGACCTCCCTGCTCCCTCCCCCCATCCTCATGATACATTGGAACAGCTAGACAGAACGACACTATCATTTTCAGGACATAGTTAATCATTGTAAGAAAGTAAAGCATGGTTCTAATTAGCATAACAAAAGGAAGATCTTGACGTGGGAAACATGCTCTGATATGACATTAACATATCCGGGGAAGGTCAGTCACTCTCATCAAGGAATGCAGGTGACAAGGGTGTGGAAGCTGTGCTTGTGCAGAGAGGAGATGCGTAAACTGGCATAAAGTGTGACCTTCCCAGATGCTGTGTAGTCAACCAAGGGACTTATGAGTCACCTAAAGCAATCACAAATATAAAACTAATGCACTACTAATAAAGACAGAAAACCAAGAAGCATGCTACCTTCACCTGGAGATCAGGAGTGAACCTCCCCTTCTAAAGAGTGGTAATACAGTCATGTCTTTGTAGACTAGTTTAGAAACCCAAGCAGAGAAACTAATCTTAGTTGGTACAGGATTGGAAGAGTCTGGAAATGCCCCAAAATGTTTACTAGAAAAGAAAAATAAATCCAATTAATTCTTAGAAGGATGTGTCTTAAATCCAAAGATACATTCCAGAAAAACATGAACAACAATCTAAAACTATGCTTTCACAGAGAAGCAAGAACCTTTGATTTTGATTATTAAAGCAGAGCTTGATACAGAGACTTTGGATAATGGACTTGCTATGTCCAAAATGTATGTATGCTTGAAATATTTCAACAAATGATACAAGGATTTAGTATCATTGACAAGTAGGTGAATACAGAATGAAGATATGTTCACTAAAGACTTTGAATCATGCTCAGAGCCTATAGTTCAGTAGTGCCAGTATTTAGCACTGATTTTTAGCCTGATGCAATCTGGTAAGATAATAAATTTTTTAAATTATTTATTTATTTATTATTTATTCAATTGCGTGTGTGTGCATGTGTGTGTGTGTGTGTGTGTGTGTGTGTGTGTGTATGTGTGTGTGTGTAGAACCACAGACGAATTCAGGAACCACCATGGACGCCTCCACCTCCTCCTTGTTTCCTCTGCCCCAGGATTCACAGGCTCAGCCCTACCAGGACCAGAAGCGCAGGCTGCCCCCGCTTCCGCCCGGAGTCTATATGTGGGGTCTAGGATCCGAACTCAGGACCTTCCGCCTGCAAGGCAGAGGCTTTACCCCTGAGCCACTTCTCCAGCCCCAAGATAATAAATTTTTGTTGACTAAGATGCTTTGTAATCATTTATTACAGTAGCAATAAAGAACTTATACAGACACCAATAGCACAAAGGAAAAGACAGAGGCAGTTGAAACTGAAGCATTCTTAGCCTGTTTTCTTAGATAGAAGCTGAAGATGCTGATTTTGCCTTCTTAAGTTGGCATGCATACTACAATGCATAAGCAAAACTGAAAGAATGGATGTGAACTTCTACAATATCAAAGAAAGAAAATGAGAATATGTTTTCTTAAGCACTTCAGGGACTAGCATGGATGAAGACAACAAGAAAAAAAGCAAAATGCAAGACATCATAAAATAGCATGATGGAAACTACTTCAAACACTGTAAATGTATTAAACTTGTAATTTAAGACACCAAGATTTTCAAACTGGATGAAAAGCTAAATTCTAGCAGTTGATACTTATAAAGGTAAGTTCTAAAATGTTAAAAGCACAGAAAGGTTGAGAATGGAATTAGAAAAATTAACCTTGAAAATACTAATTTAATCATGTGACTGGTATGACTATATTAAAATCAGATAAAAATTCAAGGAAGGCAAAAATAGGAGTAGTATCAAAAATGATAAAAATTATAATCTAAACAAATACATGAAATGAAGGTCAGCAGGTAAAAATGTTGGACACCAAGTCTAAGGAATTGATTTCAATGCCAAGAATCCACATGGTGCAGGGGGAGAACCAACTCCCTCAAGTTATCATCTGACCGCCAACCATCTGCCATGGCCCATGCGCCCATGTGAATGGACATGCATGCACTCAAGTGCACATGTGCACACTCACATACCATAAAACACAAGAAAAGAAAGAAATACATGGGCATTTAAAACTTTTGTACAACTAATTAATATGCTGAAAAATACCAGAACAAATACTGAGAAATCCCAGAGAAGACTTAATCAAGCAATTATCAAGCTAGGAAATTTTAATTTTTCTCTGTGACTGAGAATTCATGCAAAAAACTTAATAAGCAACCTGAACAACATACTTAAGCAGTTTATTGGACTGGAGCTCAAGGTTTGAGAGCTTGCTTTGCAAGCAGAAAGTCCTAGTGTGGATCCCAGGGCCCATGTAAAAATTCCAGGTGTACACAGTGGCAGTCTGCATTTCCAGCCCTGGTGACCAGAGCCTGGGAAATCCCAGAGTGAAGCAGAAAGGAGGTAGAAGCAATTCAGGATGATTCCTGAAGTCACCTTTGGGTTTCACAGGGACACAGTGTCCTCTGATACATATACACAAACACACACACACACACACACACACACACACACACACACAAATAAGTGAATGAATAAAGTTTTCTTTAAAAAAAGAAGTTTGCTGTAGTAAATGTATTAAGAGTCAACAACTAAAAACAAAAGTAAATCATACATTCTCAATCACACATTAAACATTTATAAACTGTCGTGCTCATTCATAGACACATAGATACAAAATTGCATAGACTTGGTTATCTGCTCAGCTCAAATTCGTAACTATCAGTTACGAATAAACAAACCTATTCATTTAAAATTTAGATTTAAAAATTCATAATTAATGAGTTAAAGAAGCAAACACAATGGAACTTTGGAAACATTTCAGGCTGCATATTTTTTCTCTCACATTTTATTTTTTTCCTAATCATATATGCTCAATAGATACCCCATCCTCTCCCACCCTTCTCCCCTCTCCAATCATCTCCCCTTGCACTCTGTCCCCTTCCCCACCTTCCTTTCACCCCTCTCCCTCCATCCTCCTCTCCCAGTGCTTCCCCCTTCCTCCCTCCCTTGCCCTGGAGCATCTTTTTGTGTGAATGCCAAACCTCCCTCTGAGTCCTCCACCCTAGTAAGGGTTCAGGACTCAGTGGCATAGCCTGGAGCCCCTTTTTGGGCTCCCCATTAGTATGGGAACTCTATTATGACTGTTTAATCCCTTGCCTCTAAGGATCCTATTGTCTGGAGCTTTCTTGCCTGTGATCTTTGCTAAACTTTGGGGGGGTTGTTGACATGTCAGCCATTGTGCAGGTCAGGCAAAGTCCAGTTCTGACTGCTGCAGCCATAACTTGTATGGAGTAGTATCTTGCATATCATTGGTCCTCTCCATCTTTAGGCATTTACAATCTTGCTGCCTCCCTCTTCCACAAGGTTCCCTGAGCTTTAGGATGGGAAGAGATTTGGCTGGTTCTAAGTGATTAATGCATGGTCTTATGGTTTATTGTAGTTTTCAGTTTTCCTTTTCCTGTACTGCCCTTGGCTTCATCCTGATTGATATTGAAGGTCACCTCCTAACCAAAGATAAAAGATTATTTAAATGAAGTCCTTAATATAAAAGGAAACCCAAAGGTAGGTAGAACAATAGGAGTAGGACACAGCAGTGTGGGGGGAGAGATCAGTGTCTCATTTGTGGGATGGTTGCCATCTGTCTGCCAGTCCTGCTCAGTCCCAAGTGACCAGGAAAGGAAGTGAGAGTGAGCTTCACCAGATGTTTCACTACTTAAAGGCAATATTTGACGGTGGTCTATTTTCTCTCTCTATCTCCTTTTTTTTTTTTTTTTGAGGCCCTCTCTCATAGTTGAGCACAGGTGTCAACTTGACAGTTGAGGGTTTGAGCTCTGGGCACATTCATAGAGAATTAGAGCAAACCTGCAGGAGATTATCTAACTGATGGGGAAGGCCCAGCCAATAGTGGGTGGGATTAGGCCCTGGAATAAAATACAGACAGCTGGTTGAGAGAGTTGGCATCCTTGTGTACACTTGGCCAGACATGCTGGTCTGTCAAGTAAGGATTGTCTGTCTCTCAGCTGTTATGTGGTGATGATGTGGCCAGTTTCCTTGGTCCTGATGTTGGTACGTGTTCTTTCATCAAGCTGGACTAAGAACCGTAACCAGTAATCGTAAGAGAAAATAAATCCCTTGTTCCCTAAAGCTGTTTGATGGTCATTTATCAGCAACCATGCAGGCAAACTTCAACACCCTCCTTCCCCTTCCCTCCTGTTTATAATCTTTGTGACTATAGTAGTTATTACAATATTTACTTTTGAATATGTCATTAAGTGGGTTTGGAACTAGGATCCACTTATTAGGGAGTATATATGATGGTTAACTTTCTGTGCCTGGGATACTTCACTCGATGTAATTTTCTTCTAATTTCATCCATTTTTTCAGCAAATTTCATTAATTCATCTTTTTGATAGCTGAGTAGTATTCCATTGTATAAATGTACCACATTTTCATTATCTACTCGTCAACTGTTGGGCTTTGCTATTGTAAACAGTGACAAGCTGCATAATTTTATGAATTTCTGATACTATAATTTGTGACATAGAGACAGAGCACTAAATACACGAATTAGCAAAAAAGATAATGTGAACATGAATGAGGTGAACCTGAAAGTTAAGAATTCTCAATTAAATAAGAACATGAAGTAATTTAATATGTAACAAAGAGAAAGAACATGCCAGAGCTGTTTTTATCTAAAATACAGATACATGGATAAAGCTACAGTTTGAACAACAACAGCAACAACAACAACAACAAAAAAAAAAACAAAGAAGAGGCACAAATAAACATTAAAAGTAAAAGTGCGATGTAACAACAGGGGAAAGACAACTTCATCCCTTTTTTTTTTATTTCAGCTCATACAAACTTATTAGGTACACCAGTTCCCTCCCTCCCACTTCCTCCCCCCGTACCCCCTGCTCCCCCTCCCCACCTCTCTCCCTCCCCATCCCCCAGTGCCTCCCACCCCAATTCCCAGAGAGTCCTTTCTTGTGCATGACTGATTTTCCTCTGGGCCCTCCTCTCTGATGACGTACAAGGACCCAGTGGCCTTTCCCGAACCCTTTCCCGTGTTCCCCTTAGGTATAGGAACACTGCTGTGGCTGCCAATCCTTTGCCTCCAAGGATCTTGGTGCCTTTAGCAGATGCTAGACTTTGTGAGGTCAACAGTGTGTTGGACAATGCACAGGGCATGCAAACTCCAATTATGATTGCTTCAGCCCTAACTAGTATAGAGTATCTTACATATCATTGCTCCTCCCATCCTTATGCTCTTACACTCTTACCGCCCCCTCTTCCGCAAATTTCCCTGAGCTTCAAGATGGGGAGAGACTAAGCTGGCCTAGTTCTAGGTGGTTGATATAGAGTCTCTGAAGTTCTGGATTGTGGTTTGTTGATTTTCTTTTGCAGTTTTGCTGCTCCTGCAATGCCCTTCACTCCATCCTGGTGGGCATTGTATGTTACCCCCTGGCCAGAGACAAAAAGCTGTTAGAGTCTTGTGATAAAAGCACATTCAAAGGTAGATGTAATAAAAGTGGGAAACCACAGTGAGGGAGGAGTCTATCACCCATTTGCAAAATTGTTACTTTTTATCTGCCAGACTATATGCCCTCCTCTTCTGGTGAGATCACTCCCCCTCAGTAGTAAATGATCAGGAACAAAAGTCTGTGAACTTAATCAGATGTCTCATTACTTATTTGGGTCCTTGGTGGAGGCCTATTTTCCCTGCTGTTACATGGTCCCTTCTCTCCTTCTTTCTGGTGTGGCCCTCCTACCCCATCCCTCCTGTTCATAATCCTTGGAATTACTGTTTCTAGGTGGGCTGGGTGGGTTTGGTACTAGGAGCCACCTATTAGGGAGTACATACAGCGCTTAATTTTCTGGGTCTGGGATACTTCACTTAATATAATTGTTTCTAATGACATCCATTTCCCGGCAAATTCCAGTAATTCATCATTTTTGATGGCTGAGTAGTACTCCATTGTATAGATGTACCACCGTTTCCTTATCCACTCGTCAACTCTTGGACATTTGGGCTGATTCCATGACTTTGCTATTGTAAACAGTGCTGCTATGAACATGGTCGTGCTTGTGCTATCGAGGTGAACCTCTGCTGTATGGGGGGTTATTCCCAAAAGTGGAATAGCAGGGTCATATGGCATTTCAATCTTTAATTTCTTTAAGAATCTCCAGACGGCTCGCCAGAGTGGCTGGATGAGCCTGCATTCCCACCAGCAATGTAGGAGTGTTCCCCTCTCTCCACATCCTCTCCAGCATTTGTCGTTGTTAGTATTGTGGATTTTTGCCATCCTGACCATCCTGAGATGATATCTCAGGGAAGTTTTGATTTGCATTTCCCTGATGGCTAAAGAAGTGGAGCATTTTTTAAGATATTTGTTAGACATTTTAATTTCATCCCTGGTAAAGTTTCTTTTAAGTTCCAGGGCCCATTTTTTAATTGGGCCATTGGTTTCCTTGGTGTTTAGTTTTCTAAGTTCTTTGTGCACTCTGGACAATAGAGCTCTATCAGATATGTGGTTAGTGAAGATGTTCTCCCATTCTGTGGGTTGCCTTTGAGCTCGCATTACAATCTCTTTATCTGAACAGTAGCTCTTTAATTTCACAAGATCCCAACTGTTGAGAGTTGGTAGCAGTGACTGTGCCATTGGATGTCTGTTTAGGAACTGTTGGCCTAGCCCAATTAGCTCGAGGGAGTTCCCTATCCTTTCAACTATGGTTTTTATAGTCTCTGGCCTGATATCAAGGTCCTTGATCCATTTGGAATTAAGTCTTGTACATGGTGACAAGTACGGGTCCAGCTTTAATCTTCTGCATGTGGAGATCCAGTTTTGCCAGCACCATTTGTTGAAGATGCTGTTCTTTTTCCATTGGATTCTTTGGGCCCCTTTGTCAAAGACCAAATGGCTGTAACTTTGTGGGCTTATACCTGGGTCTTCAATCCTTATCCATTGATCTGTGTGTCTATTTTGGAGCCAGTACCAGGCTGTCTTTACAACTATGGATTTGTAGTATAGACTAAGGTTTGGTATGGTTATACCTCCAGCTGTGTTTTTGTTACTCAGGATTGTTTTTGCTATCCTGGGTCTTTTGTGCCTCCATATGAACTTTGAGATTGTTTGGTCAACTTCTTTGAAGTATTGCTTTGGGATTTTGATTGGTATAGCATTGAATCTGTATATTGCTTTTGGTAGAATGGTCATTTTCACGATGTTGATTCTGCCAATCCAGGAACAAGGGAGGTCTTTCCACCTTCTGGTGTCTTCTGCTATTTCTTTCTTTAGTTTTAAAGTTTTCATTGTAAAGGTTTTTTACCTCCTTAGTTAGGTTTATACCAAGGTATTTCATTTTTTTAGGGGCTATAATAAATGGTATTGTTTCTCTCAAGACTTTTTCACTTCTTTCATTCTGGGCATATAGGAAGGCCTCTGATTTTTGCACATTTATTTTGTATCCTGCCACCCTGCTGAACTTCTCAATTAGTTCCAGGAGCTTCCTGGTGGAGTTTTTGGGATCACTCAGGTATAAGATCATGTCATCTGCAAATAGGGATAGCTTGACTTCTTCCTTGCTGATTTGAATCCCTCTTATGTCCCTTTCTTATCTTATGGCTTCAGCTAAGACTTCAAGTACAATATTGAATAGAAGTGGTGAGAGTGGACAGCCTTGTCTAGTTCCTGATCGAAGTGGGAATGCTTCCAATTGTTCCCCATTGAGCATAATCCTTGCTGTGGGCTTCTTATATATAGCTTTTATTATATTGATGAAGGTTCCTTCCATTCCTACTGTCTCTAGCGTTTTGATCATAAAAGGCTGTTGGATCTTGTCAAAAGCTTTTTCTGCATCTATCGAGAGTATCATGTGGTCTTGGACTTTGGACTGGTTTACATGATGAATTATATTTATTGATTTGCGTATGTTGAACCAACCTTGTATTCCGGGGATGAAGCCTACTTGGTCCCCATGAATGATCTTTTTAATATGTTTTTGAATCCGATTTGCTAAGACTTTGTTGACAATCTTTGCGTCTGTGTTCATTAGGGAGATCGGCCTATAGTTTTCTTTTTTAAGCGAATCTTTATTAGGTTTTGGGATTAAAAACGATATTAGCTTCATAGAAGGAATTTGGTAGTGTTCCTTCCTTTGCTATTTGATGGAACAGTTTAAGGAGTATGTTATACTCCTTAAATGTCTGGTAGAACTCTGTGCTGAATCCATCTGGTCCAGGACATTTTTTGGTGGGAAGATTCGAGATTACTTCCTCAATTTCCTTATATGTTATAGGACTATTTAAATAATTCACAACTTCCTGATTCAATTTAGGTAGGTTGTGTTTACTTAGAAATTCATCCATCTCTTTTGTGTTGTCAAACTTCACAGAGTATAGTTTTTGAAATATGATGTTATAATTCTCTGGATTTCTTGGGTATCAGTAGTGATAACTCCATGTTCATTTCTAATTTTGTTAATTTGGGTTTTCTCTCTCTTGCTTTTGGTTAGTTTAGCTAGGGGTGTATCAATCTTATTGATTTTTTCAAAGAACCAGCTTTTTGACTGGTTGATTTTTTCTATCGTTTTCTTAATCTCGATTTCAGATATTTCTCCCCTTATTTTGCTAATCTCCTCTCTTCTACTACTTTTGGGATCAGATTGCTCTAGTTTCTCTAAAGCTTTAAGCTGCATTGTTAAGTTGTTTATTTCTGATGTTTCCATTTTTTTTGACGTAGGCATTAAGAGCTATGAACTTACCTCTTAGAACAGCTTTCATTGTGTCCCAGAGATTTTGGTAAGTTGTATTTTTGTTATCATTCACTTTCAGGAAATCTTGAATTTCCTTTTTAATTTCTTCCTGAATCCATGTCTCATTCAGCATCATAGTGTTAAGTTTCCAGGAGTTAGTGTATTTTCTCTTGTTTGATGTGTTGTGGATGTTCAGCTTTAGGCCGTGATGGTCTGATAGGGCACAGGTTAGAATTTCAACTTTCTTGTATATGTGTAGATTCATTTTGTCGCCCAATATGTGATCTATTTTGGAGAAAGTTCCGTGTGCTGCTGAGAAAAATGTGTATTCTTTGGTGCGTGGGTGAAAAGTTCGATAGAGATCTGTGAGGTCCATTTCTTTCAGGGTTTGATTAAGTTCCAAAGTGTCTCTGTTAAGCTTTTGACCTGTTGATCTATCCCATGTTGAGAGGGCGGTGTTGAAGTCCCCATGAATTATCGTTTGGGGATTGATTTCTTGCTTTAGACGCTGTAGGGTTTTCTTAATGAATGTGGAGGGGCCCATATTGGGTGCATATATGTTCAGTATTGTGAAGTCTTCCTGGTGAATTGTACCTGTGACTAAAATGTAGTATCCATCCGCGTCTCTTATAATTTTCTTTGGTTTGAAATCCACTTTGTCTGATAGCATAATGGCTACCCCTGCCTGTTTTCTGCTTCCATTTGCTTGTAGAATTGTTGACCAGCCTTTTATTTTTAGAGCGTGCCTATCTTTTGTGGTGAGATGGGTTTCCTGCAGGCAGCAGATTGATGGATTGTGATTTTTAATCCAAGTTTGTAATCTGTGTCTCTTGATCGGTGAATTAATTCCATTAACATTTAGTGTTATAATGGAGAAACTATTGTTTAATTCCAGACATTTATTATGTTTAGTAGTTTTTATAAGTATATTGCTTCAGTTTTTAATGATGTTATACTTGCCTTCTGTTCTCCTGGATATGCCTGTTTTTTTCTTCACGCTTGAGTATCATTTCTAGCATTTTTTGAAGGCCTGGTTTGGTGGCCATGTATCCCTTAAAGTTGTCTTTGTGCTGGAAAATTTTTCTTTCTCCCTCGATCATGACTGATAGTTTTGCAGGGTAAATCAGCCTGGGTTGACATTTTTGCTCATTCAATACTTGAAGTATGTCTCTCCAAGCTCTTCTTGCTTTTACTGTTTCGACTGAGAAGTCATTTGTTATTTTAATAGGTTTACCTTTAAAAGTGACTTGTTTTTTCTCCCTTGAAGCTCTCAGCACCAGTTCTTTATCTTGAATGTGGAGTGTTTTAACTATTATTTGCCGCGGCGTGCTTCTATTTTGGTCGTATCTCTTTGGGGTGCGGAATGCCTCTTGTATATGGATGGGCCTCTCTTTTTTTATATGAGGAAAGTTTTCCTTGATGATCTTTTGAAAAATTTCCTCAGGGGTGGTATTTTGAGATTCTTGCTGTGGTATTCCATGAATACACATCGTAGGCTTCTTCAGGGTGTCCCATATCTCTTGGATATTTCTCTCAAGTATCTTTTTGGCTTTAACAACCTCTTCCATTGAGCTGGTTAGTACTCCCACTTTATCTTCAAGGTCTGAAATTCTGTTTTCTGCTTCGTTAGTTCTGTTGATAAGACTCTCTGTGGCGTTCTGGGTTGAAGATAACTTGTCTTTTAGCTCAGTTTTAAACTCTGCTTGAGTTTGTTTTAACTGCTCTATGCCACTTTTTGTTTCTTGCACTGTTTTTCTCAACTCCTCCAGATGTCTGTTGTGTTCCTCTTCAAAGCGATTGATTCAATTATGTAATTCCTCCCTGATTTCCTCTTTCATAGTATTGAACATGGTAATGATCATATTTTGAAAGTCTTTATCCTGGGTGGGGCTTTCTTGGCCTTTTTCCGTGGGTTTGTTCTTGTTGGAGTCTAACATTATGGGATTAATTTCTTCAGTGGGAAATTTGTTTATTTGATTGTTGCTTCTCATGGATTTGCACTTTGACTTTGGCATTGTCATTTTAACTCTTAAGATCTCTCAATTTCACTAAACTGAATTATTTGGCCTGGGGTCCTGGTGGGCGGAGCGGGCGGAGACTTACCTAGGTCGTGTGGTGAGGCCCGGCTGGACCGAGCGCGCGTCAGGACCGGTGGAGCGGGGTGGGGTGCAAAGGGGGGATGGAGGCGACGGCGTGGAGCTATTTAACCCCGAGGGCAGCTGGGGCAGGGCCGGGCGCAGGGGGAGGTCCTCCTCGTCCCTCGGCCCCGCGCGCGGGGCTCCGGCTGGATGGTGGGAGTCGGAGCCGGGTCCCTGTGGGCCGACCTGGGGTCCTGGTGGGCGGCGCGTGGGGGGGTACTCACCAGCTAGGGCGCGGGGTTGAGGCCCGGCTGTACCGCGCGCGCGTCCCCACCGGTGGAGCGGGTTGGGGTGCAAAAGGGGGGATGGGGGCGAGGGCGTGGAGCTATTTAACCCGAGGGCAGCTGGGGCGGGGCCCGGGCGCAGGGGGAGGTCCTCCTCGTCCCTCGGCCCCGCGCGCGGCTCCGGCTGGATGGTGGGAGTCGGAGCCGGGTCCCTGTGGGCCGACCTGGGGTCCTGGTGGGCGGGGCGCGGGGAGGGGTGGTACTCACCAGCTGGAGCGCGGGGTTGAGGCCCGGCTGGACCGCGCGGCGCGCGTGTCCGGACCGGCTGAGCGGGTTGGGGTGCAAAAGTATTATAATACTGTAATAGAAGTAATAGTTTATTAAATTGACTCATGAAGAAATGAAAGACCTAAGGTGAATTTTCAGTTCTATGGAAACTGACATCTGGCATAACAAAGAATGGAAATGTACACCAACATTGTTTCTACTTTGAAATGCATCTGTATTGCCATTGGATGGAAGTTATAATCTGGTGCTAGCCAGTGGTGTGATGGTAAACATGTATAAGATTATCCTTATGAATATTTCTAGGAATTTGCTTTATTTTGAAGCTAAAAGTAAAGACAGTTTCCGGTTGCCCATAATAGGACAACCTTGAAAAGAACTACCAAGGAAAGTTGCTTAGGCAATATCCAAATGCATGACTGATGAATGAGAACAGAGCCTTCTATAATTTGGATACTGTAGCTGTTGTTATTGGAAACATCCCCCCCCCAAAAAACACACACACATAAAGCCCAGATAATTACACATACCACTTTCATGGACTCTTGAAAGTACACTTATTTCCAATCTTACACAGATTATTCCAGAGAATAGAAATACAGAAATTATTATTCACCCTCAGTGTGTTTCAGGAGGCAAAATTAACGCTTAAAATGATGAAAAAGTATCAGAAAGTCACAGTATGGCTTGTGAAAATAGATGGTGAAATTCAAAACAGGTATAAATCTAATTCAACAAGATATATTAGTGTTACATCCAAGAATATGACATTGTCAGTTGATGAATGCTTTTAAGTACTAGTATGTCAAGCACCAATATACTGCTTTAAGTCAGTGAGTCTTCTGCCACATATTCCAACAGAAGGAATTAGATAAGAATCTATAATTAATTGAATTCCTGGTCCCGTCCTTAGTGGGGACAGTCTTCCTTACTACTATAGACCTTCTAAATTTGTGCCTCATTGGCAAGGACTGGAGAGCTGGTTCCTTGCTAATAGTTACCAAAGAAAATCAAGGAAAATTTCAACCATTGTGATTAGCAAAAGAATGTGATTTGACATGTCACAAGGAAGAAGGTTTATATTCAACAATAGTTTTAAAGTATGCTCATACCAAGGTGACATTTCGATGCTATTTCTTTTCCCTTCTCTTTTTGCAAGTAACCCTTAAGATATGACCCACTATCATGGTTTGAAATGTGTCCCCCACAGTCTCATGGGTTTGGCAAGGTCATGGCATCTTGAGAGGTGGAGCCTTGGTGGAGAAGGCAGTCACAAGGGGTGGGCCTTGAGGTGGATTAGTCCCTCCCTACCTCTAGAGAAGTCTGCCTTTGCAGCAAGCAGTCTGCAGCTCTCAGCTTCCAAGATGTCTGCGGTGACTTAGCCTCCTCCAACTTTGGCCAGGCAACCATGCCGCCTCCATTATGAGAAACTGTACCTTCCCTCTAGAACCGTAGGCTGAATAAATCTCCCTTTCTCCCTTAAATTGCTTGACTTTGGGTGCTCTCTCACAGCAATAGTTAAGAGTAACTGTTTCACCCACCAACTGATGACCAGAACAAAAAAAGACTCATTGTTACCCAACTTGCTGCTAATGATTATAGAAGACAAACTTCAAATTTCTGAATTTAATAAAAAAGTATAAATTATTTTTCTTGTTCACCTTGTTCCAAGAAGAAGGAATATTTGATATTTAGAATGGATTTTTAAAATTAAATACAAAGAGTCAACAAGGGTCAGCCTTTCTAAACACTTATTTTTCTAAAACCCAATAATAACCCACCCAATAGTTGTGATTTTTAAGTTCCATAATAATTTATGCAGATTAGATCTGTCTAAGACAAGATGGAAATAATTGTGCAATATTAAATAATAGTAGGTGTAGCTCTTTCTTCATTCCGTGAATATTTGTGTTTGTGTAAAAAACTCGGGCATGAATAACACACCCGAATCATTTTACTCAACTGGCCAGTCCTAGAGTATAAAGCAAGTTTGTCCTAGTGCTAGCTCATTCTTTTATTGAGCTTTAGGTATCAGGTGGCACATGAAGTATAGGATGTAAGGCAGAAAACAAAACTGCTTTTAAAAAGAAATATAGGAAAATGTGCTTTTAAGTATAAATTTATAAATTCATATTACAATAACTTCTTACATCACTAATATGTTTACTGGATATAATGTCCTGTGTAAAGCATTTCAAATGATTAATTTATGTTCGTCCCATCCTCTGGATGAAGCTGGTATTTTACAGAAGAGGAGGTTGAGGTACAGAGAGTGAGTGCTTTACCCAAACAGGGGACAAATGTGAGTGCAAGCTTTTTGGATTCGAAGCTAGCACTGAGACAGAAAAGAATAGAGGCTGTGGAATTCTCAGAAGCAATTTCTTTTGGGTATGGGCATTTAAATGAGACATAACATTGAGGTGGCAGGGAAGGAAGACAAGCAAACTGGTAGCAAGTATTTACTTAGGTAGAATGTAAATTCAACTCTGACCTCAACTTGGCCGAATAATTAACTGATTTTCTCAGGAAGGAGACAAAGTTGTGCAGTATTACCACTATTATTCAGTATAGATCCTGAAATCTTAGTTGGAGCTGTAAGACAGGAGAAAAAATATAACATATACAAATAAAAAAGAAAGAAGTCAAGTTACCTGTATTTACTAATGGTATGATTGGCCCAGCTGAAATAGTGAACTTTCAGGTTCAGTGAGAGAACATGTCTCAAAGTATTGAGATATAACATAATAGAAGAAGACATCTGATATCTTCCTTTGGCCTCTATGTACATACATCTACACACAAGTGGATATAACTGAATACACACACACACACACACACACACACACACACACACACACACAGACAGACAATATAGAAAGAATATAAAATGTAAAGACAAGAAAAAATTACAGTACTTCCCATTCAACTTTATTAATTTCCTTTCCATCTAGATTTTTAGCACTGAGAGAGTCCTTGAAGTTCTTCAGGCTCACCTCAAGTCTTTCCCCATCTGTTATCCTTTCTACTCTTTGCAGTTCCCTGGGGAAGAGACAAAGGAATGGGAAAGCTAAGCCCAGCTGAAAATTCACAAGGCATAAAATTATAAGGAAAAAATTCAAACCTTCACCATCTGGTGTTCAACTTGACAGGAATTTGGCTTGTATACTATTTGAATTTCCTTCATTCAGAGCTTACTTGCAAATGGTTACAGAATTCAAAATCCAAATGCACCAATTAACAAGCAAAAACCAAATTAGCCAAACATCTTTGATATGGTGAATCTTGATTGTCAGCTCACCAGGGAAACAAACCTCTGGTCATGTCTGCCAGGGACTTTGTACACTGGGTCGACTGAGATGAAGTTGGGAAGACCCTCCCCTGTATGTGGACGTCATTACTGCATGAACTAGGCTCCCAAACAGAATAAAAAGGATAAAGGAAGCTGAACACAAGCCCTCTTTTCTTTTTAAAAAAATTTTAATTTATCTATGTGTGTGTGTGTGTGTGTGTGAGAGAGAGAGAGAGAGAGAAACTGTGTGTCCCTGTGAAGGACCAAACGTGACTTCTAGAATCATCCTGGATTACTTCTACCTCCTTCTTGCTTCCCTCTGGGATTTCTCAGGCTCTCCCCACCAGGTGGGCTGCCACAGTTTCCACCTGGTGTTTTTACGTGGTACCTAGAATCTGAACTCCGGACCTTCTGCTTGTAAGACAGAGTCTTAACCCTTGAGCCATCTCTCCAGCCTCCCCCCTCCTTTCTGTTTCCTGACTTTGAACACAACATGACTAGTCACCTCAAGGCCTGGCACCAGCCTTCACTGTCATAATGGACTGTATGCTAAATATCCTTAATTAATTCTTTCTACAATAAATATTTGTTTAGAAATATATTTTAAAAATATTATCTACTAAAGAAGCATTCAACTTGTTTTTTTTTTTTAACCCTTCTTGACATAATCATATGACACAGATTCTGTACTTTGCTAGTTTTTACTTGGTCTTTGGCCAAAAGCAATAACATCTGAAACTGACTGATAAATGTGCTTGGTAATTTCCTCTTATGAATGGAGATAGAGGGCTCCTCAAAAATGTCCTGTGCTTTTCTGTTTACCCGGTTTCCAATCTTGTAAGGGCAATGCCAATACCACTAGCACATTTGAAACCTTGAAGGACATTTGTTTGATTTTTATTTAAAAATCAAGTTTCTTGAAACTTACTTTCATTCTTATCTTTACCCTTTTTTTGGATCATAGTATACATGGATAATGTACTTCTTTCATTACCCAGCTGAAGAACTGGACTCTGGCTGCAAAGACGACATCGTGAAGTTATAAGTAGAAAGAAGTGGATTCATTTTTAATTTATTATTCAATAAAATATTATTCCCCATTTGGGACAGATACAGACTTTGTGGCTCATTTGAAATACCAGGCTGCAGTCTTGTTTCTGCCCAGAGAACAGTACAGTCCTTTTGACTTCAGCCCTATAAAGAGTTTTATTTATTTGCTTTTTAATTCCAGGGTTGATCTTACAGTCTTTACACATGCTGGTTCGTGGTGAACATTGGAAGCTTGCCTCCATAGTCTTTGGGGGGAAGAAGGCATATAGTGGTTCTCAGTTTTTTAAAAAGATCTTCACAGCCCACCACAGTCAGTTGGGATTTTGAACCGTTTTGCCTGGAAGTGAAGCATTTAGTGAGGTTTTGCGCAGAGCTGTGTCCTAGTCATTAGTTCACTGATGGGAAGGGAATGTACTGGAGCTGCCTGGGTGAGACACCCAACTGTTTCCTCTTCTATTTTATGATTGACAAGAGCCTGTCAAAATGTACTCACTCGAAGTTTCACTACAAATGTTTAATTCCTAAAGTCAGGAGCACCGATCTAAGCAATGTCTTTCTCAGAAGCAGGGTGAGTAGAACAAGACTCACCTACTCCAGATCTATAGGGATTCAAGAAGATTCTACAACTCTACTTACACGAAGATAGAAAGACAGAAACTAAGATTCTGACAGCATAAGGAAAGAGCTCATTGGAAGTATGGAGTAAGTACATGGTGCTGTGTTCAGAATCAGATGAAGCAAATCAATTTCAAGGGAAAATCCTTCCTCCTAAAATTAAAGTACCAAGAGTTTATTAGATTCATTGCATGGAGCAAGGCATCTTAGGAAAGAGTGTCCCACCAATACCACAGAATATATGTGTTTTATGGTTGCATTTTGGTATCAACTTGACAGTTGCAGACTGTTTGGGGGCACAGCTGTAAGGGTTAATGGTTGAAATGGCCCCTGAACAAGTCTACAGGTACTTGATTGATTGCTGTGGAAATCCCAGCCCATAGTGGGTGATATTTTCTAGTGGTGGACCATATAATAGGAGGTGCAAGGAGGAGGGGCTTGCTCTTTCCTTATCCGGTGTCGACTTGCTGTGAGCGTCGTTGGCTTTTAGAGCATCGTGGCCTTCTTTGTTGCTGCTGCCGCTGCCTCCATTCTTGGCTGACTTGGAGCTTCACCTTTTCCATCACATTGTTGCTGTTCCCGCTGCCTTTGGAGCCTGGTCTCTAGGCCTTGCTGCTGTTCGCTGTTCATCATTGACATCAGAGACCAGCTGTTCTTCACCAGTGTCAGAACACAGCATCTTCTCAATCCTCCAGAGAAGTAAAGGTTTGAGCCCTTCTTGGAATCTTTTAGCTCTTGGGACATTCTGGTCAAAACCGAGGCGGCTGTGGGCAGCTACTTTGAAAGACACTATTTTTTATTGAGTTATTTTAATAAACTTATTTACATATATATTACATTCTATAGATTCTGTTTCTTCAGAGAATCCTGGCTAATACAATATCCAAAATCCTTGTGGCCAAAGCCTCTTGTATCTTTCCTCATACACAGTGGAGCAGCATTCTTATGTTTTTCATTCAGCCTTCACTCTGTTGCAGAACATTCCAGACTTCTCCATGTGAACCCTCATCTAACAAAAGCACACTCATCCCTTCACTGTTACAGACTGCTGATATTCAGGGATCACCCTCTACTGCCACAGTTGTAAGATTAAGGCACACACCTATTCTTCCTTCTTGTTAATTTTTCTTCCTTCTTCTGACCTTGCCTAAGTATCTTTATAAAGTCCACAATCTAGTCTTTATATCTATAATCATAAGACTCATCATATTTAACATTCCTTGCTTAGCTCCAAAATCCCAGCATTAATGTGATTCTTCCCAACAATTTTTTTCTGCTCCATTCATATTCTTTATTCTACTTATTAATTGGTTACATCTCTTTGTCACTTCAGGTCCTTAGTAATCCTTCCAACTTCTAATCCAGTGTTTCTCCAAACTTGAGCATACATTGGAATTGCTTGTTGGAACACAGGTTGTGACCTTAACCATCAAGAATTTCCAATTCCATAGGTCTGAGATGGATTTGATTTGATGTTCTAGCAAGTTCCAAGGGCTGTGATGCTACTGGATGGGGAAACACCCTTCGGTGTCCTTATTGAGTAAAAGTCCTTTCATTCATTACAGAAATAACTACTGAAGAGCAAGGACTTTGGCATTAGACATCTAATATTAGTTTCTATTTTTATATTAAATTAAATATATTTCTATATTAAATATAATGTCCATTTTAATATTAGTCATATAAGTTAGCAGTAAACTATTATGTAAAAATGCTACCTCACTTTTTGGATTCACACAGTGTTTTTCTCTATCATTACCAGTGTGGCTGAGAATGTTTTTCATATTTATTAGCTGTTTGTCTTTCATTTGTGAAAACAACTATCAATCTCATTTCCATTTGTTTCTTTTTTAGTGAATTATGTGAACTTTATACATTCTATGCATTTATACATTCTATTAATCATTATACATTCTATTAATCTTCCATTTTTATATATTGCAATTTTATTTTATCACTTTACCTGTGTTTCAGGTGTATGCATATATTTGATACATTTGATGTCTTTTCATCAATTTTAATAAAATCAACTTTATATAATTTTAATATCATTTTGCCTTTCATATCCTATTTAAAAAGATCTTTTTGCCCTGAGGAAAAAACATGATCTTTTTTTTTGATGCACGTTTTCTTCACATGATTTTTTTAAATTTTTTAACATTTTTTATTATTATTTCCGCTCATACAAACTTAATAGGTAGACCAGTTCCCTTCCCCCCTCCTCCTCCCCCCGAACCCTCTGCTCTCCCTCCCTCCCTCTCCATGTCCCAGTGCCTCCCTCCCAATTCCCAGAGAGTCCTTTATTGTCTTCACATGATTTTAAGCAGGCTAGGGGTATTTGTATGTTTTCATTAGCAATGTAAGTATTTGATATATTGTAGATGGGAAATGAAGACTTTTTGAAGAAATGAAGGATTCTAATCATAGCTTTCAAATTCTTATCCACATAAAAGGTATGAGGTTGTCAACTTTTGTTTCCACTTATTGAAACCCTACTTAATATCTAAGGACCATATTCTCTCTCTCTCTCTCTCTTTCTCTCTCTCTTTCTCTCTCTCTTTCTCTCTCATTCTCTCTTCTTAGATTTTTTATTACCCTTGATTTGTTGTAATCTAGTCCACTTTTGATGGTTGATGGTTCTGGTTTCTGCTACTTTCACTGCATTTTTACAAATCAATAATAAAAGCTATTTTAATAGTTATTTAAAGCATAACTTGTGAATGCTGGCGTGGATACGCATATGCCATGCTACACACGTGGATGTCAAAGGACAACTTGTGGAATCAGTTCTCTCCTTCCTTCCTGTAGGTTCTAGGGATTGAGGTCAGGCAGTAAAACCTGAAAATAAGCACCTTTGCCCACTGACCATCTCTCTGGCCTCAGAAGCTACATTTTTTAGCTGACAGAGATTTTAAGAGTAATAAGGTGTAACCTTGGTAAGAGTAAGGAAAGAACAAGTCTTGAAAATTAACCTTATTGAAGTAATCTACAGAGGAAAATTTGGCAACATTTAAACATGCAAAGAGTGTTTAGCATAGCAATTTCCATTTTTTAATGATTTTTTCCAAGTAAATCATCAGAGATATTTTTATTACACATCTTAAAAGTGTAAAAATGTAAAAGGAAATGTCAGAACATGTACTAAATGCTCAGAAAACTTTAATATATCTGTTTAAAAGGAGAAAATAAACCTAAAATCATCATAGAAGAACATATCTACATCTATGAATGTCTGATATGAATGAAACTGAACTCAAAGCAAAGTTCTCAGTATAATATTATTTCAGAAGAAAACAAATATATTTAGGAAGCATCAGACCAACAGTTCTTACAATGTTTTGTGACATTATAGCTGTTGTGACTTTTTAAAGTCCTTTTCTGTATTTTGCAAATTTTCATGTGCATGCATAATTGTATGCTCATAATTTAATAAAGTGCCAGGAAAATTGAATTTTACAGTTCAGATGGTGTATATAGTATGCCAGCCAGTTCGTCCACTCTCCCTTCCTTTTACTATCATTTAATAAACCCTAAGTCATCATTTCCTTGCAACTTGGGGGTACCGGCACTTGACAGCCACCAGTTTATATCCTCTTTCCCCAGCCTTAGTAATTGCACCTCCTTGAGAAAAGCTGTTGCTGAAGACTTTGTTCTTTCATAGCCATATACTATCGCCACAGAGGGTCTATATGCAAAGACTGTTATGAGCTCCAGAGACCCAGTCCAAGAGAATACTGCAGGACTACCCAGCTTCAAAATTCCCTGGGTAATTATTTGAGATCTTTGGTTAGACTTCTCCACAGTCCCCCATCTTCCTTTGTCCAATAATGCTTCCTTCTTTTCCTCTAGAGGGTCCAACCTAGTTAGCTTCCTAGATGAAAAGTCTCTCTATAGTTGACTTTCCAGAAAAGGTACCTGGAACATCCACTGTTTGCTGGTGCTTTACATCCATTATTCCCAGTACAATCCCCTTACAATAGGATTTCAAAGAAGTTATCAATATCTTTGTTTTTCAGAAAAACCATGTGTCAAACATTTGTATAAAGATACACTATTAATAAGTCAGAGACACTTTTAAAAGTCAATATGTTTAGGAATAAGAACTACACATTTTCTATTTAGCTAAAGAGCTGTCTGCAGTCAGCCTGGTGTTTATAGTTGCTGTCTTTTCTAGTTCTCTCTGGTAGGTGGTAGTGGTAAATTCCTCAGCTATGGTTCTTTATCACTGATGCCCTGCGGTTCTGCAAGGTGCCTTGCTCATAATAAGTGCTACATATTTATGGGATTGACTTGAACCAATTGAAGCTTAAAATGTAGTTCTGGTCCACTAGAAGTAGATCCTCCAGGAGAAAAAGAGACTCATGACAAGATGTTGCTGTTGCAATTTGATTTAGGATTTGTGATAACTAATTTTCTTATATTCTTTTCTCAGTCTTAGATAACAAAAGATAATTTTACAGAACTTTGGTTTTAATTACAAAAATCAGCAGATCAGTGAAGGTGTAGTAAACTGTCATTGACCTTGGATGGTAAACATAATGGTTTTTTGTCATAAATCTGTTATTGGAGAAACCATCTACCAAGGATAGAAAATATAGCAAGGGGCAGGTTTAATCTAACATAAGAATTAAAAGTATTCCAAACAAATTGACATTTTGTGACAGCAGAATGAATTGTATGAGGTGAGGATCTGACATGAATGAAATTTGTACCCGTAAGCTGCATTTTCCTTAAGTTGAAAATCTGTAAGATTTAGCATCTATTAAGTACAGTAAGTATGTTAAGATGAAATGTACATATTAATAATAAGTTCTGAGTCATGATACTAGGGGCATATAAAATTAGATTCAAGATTAGGTCAAGAGAAAAATAACTATCTAAAGAGAAATTTCAAAGTATACTGCTATTAGCTGAATGTTGGTGCCTTCTCCTATTCATTTGTTAGAAATGAATCCCCAGTATGATGAGACTTAGAAGTAGGATCTTTAGCAAATGATCGTCATGAGGGACTAGCTACCTTGCTTCTTCTGTCCTGTGACTGCTCATAGTAGCCTCAGTCTATGAGCAATGAGCCTTTACTAGACACAACATCCACCAGAATCTTGATTTCCATTGCTTAGAAATCTCTATTGCTTAGAAATCATCAGGACTCAGTGTTTTAGTCGCCTGAACAGAGCAGGACAAGCACATAATAAGGGAAAGTTCCACACTGACTAAAATCTTATTGTCCCTGAATTGCTAGAGTTTCTTGTATAAAAGGCTATTTCTAACACTAAATTAAGGTCAGTTTGTTGAGCATCTTTAATTCTATGGCAAATGGCATAAGAATGTACCAAGTATGGCTGGTACCCAACCCATACTGCACTACAAAAGTTAGCCTAGGGGCTGGAGAGGTGGCTCAGGGGTTAAGCCTCTGCCTTGCAGGCGGAAGGTCCTGAGTTCAGATCCTAGACCCCATGTATAGACGCTGGGCAGAAGCGGGGGCGTTTCTGGTCCTGGTAGGGCAGAGCCTGTGAATCCCAGGGCAGAGTAAATAAGGAGGAGGTGGAGGCTATCCATGGTGATTCCGAATTCGCCTGTGGTTCTACACACACACACACACACACACACACACACACACACACACACACACACACATACATGCACAAACACTTGAATAAATAATAATAATAAATTTTTTAAAAAAAAGTTAGCCTAGATGTTCTGGAGGTTGAAATATGCAGTTGTGTGGGTAAGATGACATCAGAACCTGCCACTCCCATGAATGGGTCAAACCACACAAGTCCTAAAAAATTCAACTGTTAGGAATTTGTCATTTTCAGCTTCTTTTTACAATATGCATTTCCCAAAAATTAAATCTTTCATAAACTGTGGCTTTAATTAGAAAGAAACAAATAAATAGAGACCTTAAGGTGTGAAATATGGTTTAAAAATTGGAATAGAATACACAATAAGCATATATGGTATGATCGATAGTGAACTTTAAGCCTGAGACCTAAGTCAGTCTACCCTCTAGTTAACTTACATCCTGTCCTAAGGTCCATTCTAAAAGACTTTCTTTGCATTTCTAGCACAGAGTAAGGCACTTTGGAAAGCATGGAAAAATTTGAAATTTCTGATTCATCACAACAAAAATATCTCAAAGGAGTGAGCCATATGAGTTAATTATTTTTCTTTTTTACACTGCAATTACCATCATTGAAGTAAAAGCTTTGAAGCTTAATATAAATTTTGTTAAACACGTAGTTTAAAGAAAATTAAGTTCTCACCTGAGAGTCAATGAAAAAACAAGATTTTTTTAACCTGAGAGAGAAGATCAGTTGGTACAATGTGCTACTACGTTGTTTGCATGAATCTTGACTCTTTCTGAATTCATGTCGAAATGTGGTCTCTTAAGTGACAGTGTTGAGAGGCAGCAAGACCTTTATTAACATGGTCGAGTGATGGTTGGGTGTCCACATTCATCAAAAGAACAATGCCCATCCTTTTTAAAATTTTTTTGTTATTTATTATTTATCCGATTGTGCGTTTGTGTGCGTGTGTGTATGTATGTGTGTGTGTAGAACCACAGACGAATTTGGGAACCACCATGGACCGCCTCCACCTCCTCCTTGTTTACTCTGTCCGGGGATTCACAGGCTCCGCCCTACCAGGACCAGAAGCGCAGGCCGCCCCCGCTTCTGCCCAGCGTCTATACGTGGGGTCTAAGATCCGAACTCAGGACCTTCTGCCTGCAAGGCAGAGGCTTAACCCCTGAGCCAGCTCTCCAGCCTCTTCCAATGCTCATATTGAGGATTGGGTTTATTCTTGAAGAAACGTATGAGGCTTATGGGGCTGTACCAATTGTTTCAAGAGCAGGTTGTTATACGCTGAGATTACCCCTGTGTTTTCTCCTCTCCACATGCCCTATGGCCTTCGCTTTTCTGCCCCATTGTGATTTAGCATAAGACCCCCATTTTGGGTTTCCAACCTCTAGAACTATGAGCTAAATAAATATATACCTTTGTAAAACAGCCAGCCTCAAATATTCTATTCTAGCAACA
Organism: Typhlomys cinereus; assembly: GCA_023101885.1. NCBI lineage: Eukaryota > Metazoa > Chordata > Mammalia > Rodentia > Platacanthomyidae > Typhlomys > Typhlomys cinereus. The sequence continues at coordinate 870,347 of JALPQD010000377.1, read as the reverse complement.
CAAAATAGACCAAAACAGGTTTTAAGATACTGATTAATATGCAAGAGAGACAGAGAAGCAGAGAAAATTTTTGTTTTCTGCTTCATTTCTACCATCTCCCTGTCTTCCCCCAGAACAAATAGACTGGTTTGTTTGAATTATGTTTAAATGGCTGTGCACTATGACTTAATTGGTTTTTGTAGACTGATCTGGCATCTAGGGTATCTACATCTGAGAAAAGATGCCTAGGCAAATCTCAATAATAAACACATAGGAACATGTTACAACAAGTTGCTGTAGTCATCAGACACAAGTTACAGACACCACTTCAGCTAGAGAAAATACCTACCAAAGAGGTCAGCTGTCCGTCAGATGACTTTACATACCAGTTTCTGTTGAGCAAGCGGAAAACGAATGTTGAGTTCATCTGTTTCCCAGGCGGAGCATCCCCTGTGGCAGGGTGGGCCATCTGAAAAGAGAAGTGTGGGCTGCTAAATATTTAGTGTTTAAAATCTTTAGCCACGGAAATATTTTCTCAATTTACACTTATAAGGGTACTTCATAGGGGTTTTGATGATGCATATGCATTTGGTATTAAAAGCATAAAATGTACATATGGAAAGTAAAATGAAATAACAAAACATTGCTCAACATATTCAGAAAGAGCTACTTAGCAATATTTTTTTGAATTTTTAAATATTCGCTGCCTTTCTTGAGTGTCTCTGGTCCCTTCAGTGTGTTGACAAGTTACCCCCTCCACCCAAAAGAGCTCCTTTTTCTTCCCTTTGACTTGAAGGCTCTCTGCTCCTTTCTGCTTTGTTTCCTCAGTCCCCTGTCTCTAGGTCATGTGTGCATAAGGATGGTGGGTTTGGCTCAAGTCATTAACTGTGTTAGAAGTGTTGTAGGTAGTCGGGGCCCCTCCCTTTAGGCTTGAACCAAGCACCTGTCAAGGTTAATTTAAGGTACAGTTTGATTGCTGCAGAGATAGTAAGAATCAAAGCCATGCTGTTCTGGTGCCTATGGAAAGGGAATCTTTGGAAGGATACAGTACACTTGAGATTTTAGCAAGAAAAATAAGACTAGAGAAGAAAAAGACTTACATTATGACTTGTGCTACTTTATACAAAAAGGACCTCAAGAAAGTCAAATGGAACCTAAAAAATGTCATTTTCCTGTTTGGACCTCTCTCCACTTTTGGCTTACCTTCCAGCTCATTTGCATTATTTCTACTGCCTTCATGCTTTTCAACATGCCATTTTGTATCAGACATGTGTTAAAGACTATTTATATATTTGTTTTTCCAGGAAGCTCATTCTCCAGATCCACAGTTCTCTTTGATGCTCTTGTGGGCTTTCAGTTTTCTTTGTTTTGTTCTGTTGACAATACATCTTCTCACTGGGCACATTTTTTTTCAACTGTATTTAGTTTGGGGGACTATTTGGAAGAACAAATATTTTGTTTCCATTTTAGTATTTTTCAAAGAGTATGTAATACATACTTTAAACACAAAGATCAATGGTGAAATATATTTGCTAAGTAAACTAGGCAATAAGAAGGAAAATGTGAAACTTTTGTCCTATATATAATAATTTATTTCTAAATGAAATTACTTTTCAAGAAGCTAAGAAATCATGCTCTTAGGATAGGAAAATGGCTCAGGAGTTAAAACATTTGCTGTGGAAGCAAGAGGATTAGAGTTTGGATACCCAGAGCCTGTATCAATGCTGGGTGAACATGGCATTCTGCCTGTAATTCCAGCTTCAAAAAGTGGAGACAAGATCCCCAGAACAAGCTAGCTAGTGAAGCTGGCTTTAGAAGTGAACCGTGGATTTGATTGAAGGACCCTATCTCAATTAAAGGAAAATAACATTCAAGGAAGATTTTCAATGTCAATCTCCAAATGTATGAGTTAACACATTAATGTGCTCTACCCACCACATACACGTATAAACAAGGGTAAACACATGCACACCACACACACATGAAAATGAAAAAAGGATGCTTTAGCTATAAGATCTGAAACAGGAGATAACAGTATAATAGGTTAACATTCTTGTTACTATCAAATACTAATTTTATCAAACTTTTTTATCTACTTGCTTATAATAAAATGTTCATATAATAAAAACATCCCCAGGAACCTTATTTCACATAGTAGTGCATAAAATGCTGAAAAGATTAGTTCACTATCACATAATAGGACTTTTGTAATAATTATAGGGTAAGACACTATAAGCATTAAAAGTACAGAATACTTCAAAGAAAATCATCTTCAAATTTTGTAGACTGTTTTAGAATTCAGAAACTTGGTGATGTACAATAAAAGGAATTCATAAGTATATGTTGGAAAAAGAAATTCTATACTTTAAAATACAAAAGAAGGAAGATTATTCTGGCATTCTTGAGTTAAATCGTATTTTGATGAAATAGTCAGCTTTTGCATATTATGTAGATTTCTGCAGCCTACAAAACATCTCCTTCCATTATAAGTTCTGCTAGCAACGACTGCTGCTGGTTAAGAAAACATATATCTTGTCATCATAACTTTATTTTAAAAACTCTCTCGTTAACTCATGAATATATTATGATATCTGCTACACAAGTCATTTCCTTACTTTTTCTCTCTCTCTTCGTGATGTTCCCTGAGCATTTGAGAGTATGATATAGATGTCTGATTATTTTCTTCCACTGAGCATTGGACTGGTATACTGTAGTGACACATTATCAGCAGTTTGACTTACTAAGGGTTTCCAAAAAGCCCACTACCCACTGTAGAAAAAACTCTCTCCATGACCAGAGCTTGCCAGCACCAGTCATCTATGGGTAGTAATCTCTGCTTAGAAGAAATTTGACAAGTACTTCATACCCATTTAACAAGACAGTTGCAGTAGTCTTCACACTGGGTTTATCGCTTCTTGAGCCATAGATTTTTATCCTCATTATATTATTAAACACCACCTTCCTCTGTGGAATGATCTTAAATTCAGTTAGAATGTGATTGGCTGTATTTCTAGCATTAATGCCATTAATGCACCAGAGACACATCCGGCATGTTAGTAGTATAGCACACAGGGCCCATAATCAAAGAGGCACATCAGCAACAATCTTTTCTACATGGTATCTTCTGCTCTATCCCCCTCCCCAAAAAAATCCAGCTAAGAACTAGCTTCTTAGCCTCATTTCTCCATTTTCTATGGTCAAGTATGTTGTATCTTCAGCAATAGGGACCAATCATCCAATTCTGCCATGCTCCCAACAGCAATAGCAATAACCTGTAGTGCATGTATGTGGTTTTATTTGTGGGGTGTGCATGTGTGTGTGTGTGTGTGTGTGTGTGTGTGTGTGAAGAAGATGGCATCAGAAACCTCTTTGGTCAACAGTTCATGATGACATGGCCCATCCTGGCACTAGGTTTTCATTCAACAGCTGCATGACTTCTGAGAGTGCCTTTTTAAAACTCATGCAATGTACTTTCTGCATTTAAACTCCTTAGCAACTATTTTAATTACCCACTCATTCTTTCTTTCAGTCAATCCAACTCCTGCAGAGTTGTAAGGCAGATGGAAGTACCGCTGGATCTGGTCATCTCCATTTTAGTTGTGTGTATCGCTGTTAGTGACTTGAGTGCTCCAAAGTGATAGGCTCTCTTTTGGCATCCACATATAACAGTGAGTTATATGAGAAGCTTATGATGACTTCACCCATTGCCTGCTTGCATGGAAATACTTTCAAAAGGAATTTGATAATTTTGATCTTCACTAATAGGCATAGGCCCTAGATAGTCTACCTGCCAATCCCATATGGAACAGATTGATTTAAGTACTTGCTCCACCATAACAACCATCTGTGAGGCCATAATCAGGAACAGACTTCACACATTTGGAAAGCATGCAGAATATCAGAATATTTCGAAAGAATGCCAGTGTATTTAACTATTTTCCTGTCCTTGTTAGCTCCCCTGTGGCCAGACTTCTCGTGAGGATAATGAACATCTTTGGCTGGTAGCTGAAGTCAGATGGTTAACACTTATGTAAGGGCCTCTTCTTCCTGAGTGTGTTATGGAATGCTATGTAGAAAAGTTTACCAGGGACTTGACTCCTGTTGAGTTCTTTCATAAATTCCCAAAGACTCACAGGTTCAGCATTTGGCTTCCTATCAACTCTTCCCTATGAACTAAGGCTTAGCACAAACCTTGTCACTTTCACTTTTAATAACCCAAAACAAGCCAAACCTCATCGAGAAAGAGAGAGAGAGAGAGATGATGATGATGATGATGATGATGATGATGATGATGATGAGGTTTGGCTTGTTCTTATTGGCTTCTTATTCTTCCCTCCTGAATTCTGTAGCTCTTTAGAATGTGATTTATATACTGTTCTAAATCACTCAGTTTCATGAGAGCCTCTATTAACCTTATAAAAATCACTTTCCACCTAGGGACTTAGTAAAAGTCCCATACCAGTCTTAAGGTCCTGTGGAATTAACTTGTAACACAATCCTTTCAGGCATCGTAAGCTGAGCAGCAGATACTGCCTGTTGGATACTCTGTTCCCTCAGTAATCCTGTTTTTCTTCTATCATCTTCCAGTTCCCTGATATTTATGGGCACTTCAGCAAGCAATAACCAAGTGTCCCTAATGGCTCAGTGGCTCATATGGGTCAGCCCATCAGGGACTGTTTCCCCTCATATTTCTCCCAATTATGCAACCTTTGTCTCAAAGAAGGATGAGTAGTCTTTGCTTTGGATTATGCAACTGTTGTCTCAAGAAGGAATAAGTAGCTGTATTACTCAACTTCTCCACTTACACAGCACCCAGACTAATCCTGTCCACCTTTATATCCCATAGTTTCATGAGTCAGGCTGGAAGGGCTCTTTCCTTATTTGCTAAAAGTAGTGTAGATGCAGAACTTTCTTTAATTATCATAGTTTCCTATGATGGGCCATTAATAAGACTCCTATCTAGTTGCTGAACCATGGCTTTTTCCCTTCTTTGATGTGGAAGATCAGACCAGAGGGGTATCTTTTATGATATATCTCAAGCTCTCCATCCTTATTGTCTAACTATCCCCATATGTTGAAGATCTTCAATCCTGCTGTAGTTACTATTCTTTAGGCTGCTGTGAGACAGTATTAGTACACAACCTAAGGTAGAAAGGGAGATTTATTTGGCTTATGGTTCCAGAGCAGATATCATCCATTGTGACAGGAATCTCACAGCAGATGGCATGGCTGGAGGATGGTTCAGGTCATCGCTATCTGTCATTATGAAGGCAGAGCAAGAGCAAACTGTGGAGGAAGCAGGGTTGGGCTACCAAACCTTAGGACCCACCCTCCAGCGACTTGTCTTCTTCCAACAAAGTTCTACCTCCTAATATTGCTATAACCTTCCCAAACATTATCAGATAAGGATTCAAACCCTTGAGCCAATGGGGGGCAACTCACATTCAAGCCATGATGGATCCCGGGGACAGATGCTTAGCATAGATCTAATGTGTACTCTCTTTCCCTTGTGCACACCAGCTGTGAGAACTGGCGAGCCAGCACTTCTATCTCATCCTCACTCTTCCTGCCCAGTCAGATGCAAATGCAGGAGATAGTATCTGCAAAATTGTTTTCTTTTAATTCTTCTATTATATGGGAACGTTCTCTCTGGGCAGACAGCTGGGCTTCAGATTTATATCAGTCACCTATAGCAAATCATACCCATTTACTGCCATTGTTTGATGATTCCATCCCACTTATGGTACTTCCAGCAGTTGTAGTATATCCTCTAGATTACAAAATATTTTTGGGAGGTATCCTTATAACCATGTGCAGGACCCATTCATTAAAGAAGTCTTTTATTCCATGACAAGTAAAAGGCAGTTACCATGCTTGGTTTTCGAGAAAGTTCTTTCATATAGGGGAGTAAAATGGGTAATGTTCAAAACTTTATTTTAAAATATCCCATGAACATAACCAGAAGAATTTTAAGTTCAGAACACTGGGAAGTGTCCTGATTCTGGTTTAGAACAGAATATAACTGTGGCCCATGCTGCTCGCTGGGTAATCAATGTCCATTGTTTTTTTCTTCTATACTAGAGACACCCACATATCCACCCACTCATGTCTCATGTTGTTCAGGAAGAGAGGTGACTCAACTCTGGCCTCTGGTGAATGTTGAGTCAAGCTAGTTACAGCAGAAGTCTCACTTCCCCTCTACCAAACCCACTGATCCAGTTTGTAAATAAGCACAGTTGAGGTTTGTTGTGCTATGAAGGGCTCCCATCTGTTTAAGATAAAGGCACTGGAAATAATGGATACCAAGCAACGCAAGTCTATTTTCTCACAATTGTGGAGGCTGGAAGTCAAGGATCAATGTATCACAGAGTTGGTTTCTCCGGAGGCATCTATCCTTGGTACATTCATAACGGCCATGGTATTGTGTCCTTGTATGGTCTTTTCTGTGTTCACAAGTGTACCACAGGTCTCTTTTTTGTATGTCTGCATCTTGTTTCATTAGGAAGACAGCAGTAAGATTGAATAAGGACACTTATTTTAACTTCACCTCCAAATATGGTCTCATTATGAAGAACTTCAACATGTAGTTTTGGGAAGGTAAAATTCAGCCTATAGCACACCACTAAGGGCTGATGAACTCACTGACAATGAGAAGATTGATGGGTGGAACCTGAGTCCTGGATATGTGTCAGCAAGTTGAACTGGCGTTTTTCTCTTACTTGAAATGGAAGACATTTGCCATGAATCTAAGAATCATGGAATAGATGAGAATCATTTTTGACATCTCTGTCCTTAGACTTCAGAGCTTTGTTAGTTGCTCAGCAACACTAAGACTATGGGAACTTTTCTCAAGACAGAGGTGGTTAAGGAAGTCTCTTCTTATAGCATAGTTTATTTAGGAAAGGTTTAGTATTCTTCAAAACTAAAAATCACTCTTCAAGTTTTTTTTAGGTATTTTTTATTTTTCTAATTTTACAAGCATTAAGAGTGGTTGTCCCTGCCCCCTCCCTCTCCCTACCTTTCTCACTCTCCCCTCCCTTTGCCAGTCCATCCCTCTCCCACCCACCCTCCTGCCTGTCTGCTTTTGAAGACCCCAGAATTCCCTTTGGGCTGTCTGTATATGGGCTTAGGTCTCTGTGGCAGATTAAGTAGCCCTTCCTTGGGTAGACCCACTGACAGGAGTACTCTCCTTCATTTCTCTAGCCCTACCCCCTAAGGTTCTACCTGCATATAATTATTCATTATTCTGTGTGGGAATATTGGTATGTCAATCGTAGTGCAGGTCTGATGAGGATAAGTCTCATTGCAGCAAGTTTCTGGATACAGCAGCCCTAACCTCAGTGGAGTGTTCTTGTGGGACTTGGACCTCCCCACCTTTAGGCTCTTCCTGTCCCTCTTCTCTAAAATTCCCTGAGCTTTAGGATGGGGAGAGATTTGGTTGGCCTGATTCGGGCTGAGCACTTTTAGGGCCACTCATACTCTGTACTGTGGTTGGTTGTTGTCTATTTCACTGTTTTTTTCCTCCCACATTTTATTTTTTCCTAATTATACAAGTTCAATATATGTACCCCCCTGTCTTCTCCCTCCTTCCTTCCCTCCCAGTCATCCCCACTTGCACTCTTCCTCTTTATCCCCTTCCTTTCACCCCCTCATTCCTTCTCCTTTTTTTAGTGCTTCCCCCTTCCTTCCCTCCATCCCCTGGAGCATCCTTTTTATATAACTCCAAACTTCTCTCTGAGTTCTCTTGCAATAGACTGTATCTTGTTTGGATGTTGAGGTTTTTTCTTTTCTAGATGGAAGTTTATTATCGGGTATTTGTAGTTAATATCAAGGCATGTGATACTGACTAATGTCGGTTTTCACACAGTCCATTGTTTAGACTGGTTTACATTGCTGGGCGTGTTTTCTCTGTCATGGGGTGGTAGTGGTGGTGGTTAGATTTCTTAAGTCATCAGATGACTCAAGACAAATATATGCAGATTCAAAAATGCTCCAATGTAGGAATTTTATATTTAAAAAAGTTATTTGGATCCTTTCATATGTTCTTCCCTCGTGGCAATGTATGAAAAATGAGTATTAACATTCAAGCGGTTTTTTAATGTTTAGGCAGCTAGAAACCAGGCTCTTTGAAAGTTCTAAGAAAAAAATTTCTAAAGTAAGTTATTATTTTTATTGGATTTAGCAGTTTAAAGAAAACGAATATCCCACATTTGTTTAGGTCTTGCACAAAACATTGTTAGACTTATTATTCTAGTTGAATCAGCTTACCAGAGTGGGATTTTGTAGTCTTAGTTTGCTAAAAGAAATCCTAAACCTAAGCTAAATTCTCCTTTATCAAATGAACAATAAGAGTTGGAGCCTGTCTTAATTTCGTATTTCCATTGCTGCACAGGGCCTGAACAATTTATGGGAACAAGGGCTTATTCTGGTTTTTGATCTTAGGTTACAGTCAATTATGCCAAGAGATTTACCAATAGTAGCTGAGAGGTGACCACATCATATTCGTAGGAAGAACTGCGAGATAGGCGAGGTCCAAAGCACAGGGTCTAGCTTGCTAGTCTGCCAAATTCTAATTAGGAGCAGTCCCACCTTCTATGGAAAGAATCTTCTCACATCAATTAAATAATCTCCTATAGACTTTCTCAGAGGTTTGCCTTGACTAAATAATTCTTCATAGATGTGCTTAAAGATTCAGTGGTAGATTGTCAGGTTGACAGCCAAAACCAACTGCCACATTCCACCCCTTGTCAACTTGATACAGAAACATACCACTTTTAAACCATAACCTTCCACTCATTGTTCCCATAGATGTTAATTTTATAATATAAATTACATTCAGTCCAAATTTAAAAGTTTCAATAGTACAAGATCAAAGGTACTCATAACCCAGCTTCAAATTTTCAAAATTATTAGTAGTTCAGTTCTAACACTTTAAAAAATTTAGTCTTGTAACTGTAAGCTCTATAAAAATTGAACATTCTGCCATAGAATATAACAGAATATTTTTATCTTTAAATGTAAGAATCAGAACAGAACCCAAAAAAATAGCAAAATTAAGAATAAAATCAAGTCAAAGTCCAGCACAATGTGTCACTTGTCATCCAGTCAAATTGGCTTCAAAATGTTGGAGAATTCCATCACTGTGGCTCCACAGCAATGGTTAAACTAACATAGAGCCATAGGCAGATTTTCTAAGGACCTTGGGTGGGAACTTCTGTTTGCAAAGCAACCATACAAACAAAGAATAAACAAAAACCCGCAGAAAACCCTACGCATGCTTTCATCGAGTGGTGAAAATTTTATTAAAAAATGAATCTACAGAGATTTTATTTATGAGAGGAGGAAAAAAGACCTATAAACCAAAGGATCATGAAATTTCTAAAGTTAAAAAAAATCCAATGAGCTAACTCAGACATATTTCCTTATTTCTTGGAATCAGTAATATAGGGATCATCTTCCAAACAGAAAGAGAAAACGGACATGGTATAAAAGTTAATGTAAATAAGAATGATCAATGAACCAGGAACAAAGTGGAAGGCTATGGAAGTGATATCTTTGATGTAATGAAAGAAAAATGAAAGTTCTTGGCCTACTTTTCCATTGCCAGTGGCAATGTCGCCCAGGCAATGGGAGAACATCTAAGCACAAAACTGAGATTTGTCACTTTTTCCTTCAGGATGAAGAAAATGACACTAGATAGGCATTCGGATCTACAGAAAGAAGAAAGGAACTCCAGAAATAATAGATATGTGGGTGAGTAATTATTTTTATTTTTAAAATAAACTAATGAAAGCAGTGAAAATATAATGAAATTGTATATATTTAAAAATGTATAAAAGAAACACCTGGAACGATAGAAGGGAAAGTAAAATACAATAGTTTTTACATGATATGTGAAACATATAATATTTGATGGTAGACTGTGAAAAACTTAGAGTGAATATTATAATTTCTTAAATAGCCTCCTAAAAATAAAAGAGATATATCCAACAATCTATAAAAAATAAAATGAAATACTCTTCTAGTTTTTTTTTTTTTGTGTGTGTGTTGCTGACATGACCACAGGACCAAAATAACTTAAGGGAGCAAGGGACTAATTCTCACTTATAATTCTTGGTTACACTTAATTGGCATAGCATGAGAAGAGCTTTACCAACACTAGGAGCCAAAGAAATTGGTCACACCATGTCCACAGGAATTGCTGAGAAAAAGATATACCTTCTCCTTTGCCAGAGTTCCTGTAAGCCTAAATATTTATATGCCAAACTACTGAAGCAGCTTTCTCCATCTCCTTCACCTGCTCAGGAAATGGTCCCACCCACCATGGGCTGGATCTTCCCACATACATTAGACAATCTCCCTCACACTAGCTCAAGGTTTCCTTAACTACCAGTTCTTCATCAATGTGCCCAGAGCTCAGCCTTCTGCTGTCAAATCGACACCACCATACAATTAATACAAATGCTAAAAAACAAATAAATTGAAGAGAGGAAAGAAGAAATAAAATCAAAAGAGACCACTAGCCAGTAAGTGTACTAGAATATGCTTTGCAGCATTAGTTATTAGGAGAATGAAATACTGTGATTTCACTTGAATGTATTTCAACAAGCAAAATTCATCTATAATGGCAGAAAGCATCACAAAAGTTATCAGGGGCTGAGGAAAGATTGATGTAGTACTGACTGCAAAGGGGATGACACAATGAACCTGTTCTCTATCTTGATGCTGATGGTATTGCTGAAACCTTCACATTTGTCAAAATTCATTGCACTGCACACTCCACACCCAATGAATGCACCTTACTGATGTAAATTATACCTCAAAAGTTGACTTTAACATCAACTTTAAAATAAAGATCTGGCTGATTTCTCTCACATGGCTCACAGGTTAAGCCTCTGCCTTCCAAGCAGCCTGTACTTGGGGCTCCCGTAGACACAGTCTGGGAAGCCCCAGAGCAAAGCAAAAAGGAGGTAGAGCAATCTAGAGTGATTCACAATGTCTCCCTTGGGCCTTCACAGTCACTCACAGTGCCCTCTGACTCACACACACACACACACACACAGCACACACACACACATGCAAAAAATCGTTAAAAATCACAATGTGATATAATCGATACATGGATTATGGTAAATACAAGTCAAATTTTTAATCTATTAATGTTATCATTTATTATTAGTTACCAAATTGTCAATTCAGAAAACTGCTTCTTTATCTGAGGCAGGACTCCTTCACCAAAATCCAACTAGTATCTTTCAAAGCATTATGCTACTTTTAAATGAAACCTCAAGTTTCTTCAAATATATCAAGATGTCATATATAATTAATAAGTGTTAATTATTGCTTTTCTGTTTATAGAAAATTAAGCCTCTCTACTTGCTTGCCATGTACATAGAGGTGACCATGAAATCTACCTTCTTATCCCAAGTCTGTTTAGCCCCATAAAACACAGTAAGTATGATTTTGGAAGCTGGTGATTTAATTAAAACAGATGTCATGAGTTAGCTATCAGAAGTTGTCTATAGTTCATTTTAAATATAGTTCAAAATAACCACAGGCATCATTGTTGGCATATATAATTCTCTAGAATTAAACATAGTTTGTGATTTGTTTTGGCCATAGAAAATATCGTGGGCCCCACTTCTGTGCAAATATTTCTTATTTTAGCTAATTATAATGAACCAGTGTCATTATTCTACTTCTTTCTTATCATTCGTACTAAGTGAAATGATTAAATTCATGGGTAATAAAACTAAAATATGACTAATCAATTACTGAAACTACTCTTGCCACTGTCAAACCAATAAACTCTTAGAGGAGTGATCCATTTTCTTATAAAAGTTGACTAAAAATAAGATTTTATTAGATTTAATTTTGTTCTCCTTTATGGATACCCTGTAAGTATACAAAAGAACCAAGAATCAGTAAGATAAAATCTGATTTACCCATTCTCAATTACTTGCACTATGGTCTGTCTGTCTGTCGGATCTCTAAAACAAGTAGTTAAACTTAATCTTAAAAATATTTGAATGAATTTGTGATGTTCAATTAGAAGTAGATAAATAAATTCCTCTTTACGGAGAATACAAAATTATTATCCTTTTTAAAGTGTGCTTATGTGTGTATGTGTGTGTGTGTGTGTGTGACACACATATGTCAGGTGTGCATGCAATCATGTGCACATGCTCATTGACGCAAAAGGTCAATGACACGTGTCTGCCTGAGTTGCTGTCCATCTTATTTTTAAGGCATGGTCTCTCACTGAACCTGGAGTTTGCTAATTCGGCAAGTCAGGCTGCCCAAGAAATTCCAGGTTCTGCCTGTCTCTGCCTTCCCAGAGCTAGGATTACAGCTGTGCAGTGCTCAGGCCAATTTTTTACATGAGTGCTGGGTAGGGACAGAAGTCCCAAACTGAGATCCTCATGATTGTATGTATGGGAAACGCTTTTCCAACTGAGTTATCTATGAAGCCCATTCCTCTTATTTTTATGCAAAAAAGTGTGTGTGTGTGTATGTGTGTTTGTGTGTGTATGCATGTATGTGTGTGCATGCCTGGGGAGGCCCAAAGATGATTTTGGGGATCATTCTGGATTGCTCTAGCTCCTTTTGTGTTCTAGGGTTTCCCAGGCTCCACTTTCCAGAACCAGATGTGCAGGCTGTATCCTTTTCTGCCTTGCTCTACATTTCTGGAATCTGAACTCAGTCCTTTTGCTTTTAAGGAAAAGGCTGCACATCTGGCGCAAATTCACTCAGATGATGTTGTAGCTTATCTAGATTAAATTATATTCATGCATAAACATATAATTATTTTATCATTTAAGATATTCTTGACATTGGACCATTTTTATAATGAAATAAATGAAAACTAAATTGGCACTGATTATATCTTGGAGAAAATTTAACATATATTTAAACCATAATAATTTCTATTGCTACCATTGGATTTTGTCAGATTGTGAAAAATATGTACGCATATCACTTTAGTTCATATTTTGGAGCATATTTCCATAATAATAAGTAAAACATGATTTTGTTCCTTTGTGGTAATCAGAAAAAAAAGTAGTCTCGTCTTTTATTTGTGCTGATTTAATTGTTGTGTTTACATATTTCTACTTCTGATTGGCTCATACATCTGTTGTTAATGTTTCTATGAAGATTATATTAAAACCACAGAGCTTAGGTTCTTGATGAATAGTTCAGAAGCAACCCAAATACAACGCAAACATTAGAACATAATGCTTCTCCTGGTATTTTTCATGGAGATGTTGAGCCAAGGAAACAAAACATCAGAGATATGTCAGCCTCCAAGTTTAATATTTTTAAACAGTTAAATGCTTCCAAATGTGCCAGTTTCCTCAAACATACTTTGGTTTTATTTTGTTCCTGTAACTTAGAATAAAATTCTTCAAGGATAGACTAATATTTTCCTATAAAATGCCATATCATCAGTCTAAATATCTGGTTAAAAAATAATTCTCTTTAAAATATATAGTATCATGCTGGCAGACTTGTGAGAAACATGAAATTACAAAAACGAATAAAACAAACCATTCAATGAACAAATGATGAATAATGTGCTAGAAAATAACAAAATACAGTTTACTATCTTTGGGGTCTACACTGAGTAAAAAACTGTCTAGAAAGAACATATAAGTTAAAGAACTCTGCAATAAGAGAATTAAGATAAGTCAGAAATTAGAAATAATACTGATTTTTAATGCTAGAATCATAAATGAATATTTCTAGCATCTTTTATATTATTGTATTGTTGATGCACATTAATTATGCATATTAATGGGTTCACTGTGATATTTATATACATACACATACTAGTCTTTGTTTCTTTACCTTTCCAACTGTACTTTCTTACACTTCCAAATCTTTTTACCCTTTCCTATTATTCTCTTTACTAATTTCAGGTCATCTTTTTTATTTCTTTTTAAATTTTTCTAGTCTCCAACTATCTCATGTATCTTTTTGATGGCTTAAGTGTTTGCCAAACCAAGATGCTGTAGAACTGTACTTTTAGCCTCTCTGCTTACCACATCACTAACATGTAGCATCCAAACAGTCAGGCCTAACTTCCTCAAATGTTAATTTTTATCATCCTAAGATACAGTATTTTTTTCAGTACTGGGGATTAAATCCAAAAACTCATGCATGGTAGGAAAGTGCTACAATTTAAGTATAGACTAACAGCCAGATAACATCTCAATATCTGCTTCAATATTATACAATTTTAGAACATTGACATTTAAAATTTCAACACTGAGAGAAAATCATAAAATATGTGTGTCTGAAATTGATGTGACACTGGGTGTTTGATAAGGATTATCATCAGCACAAATCAATCCATCTCCTGCCCCAGATAAGTTAACTCAAGAAAGAAAAGCTAAAGAAAAAGTATTGTTTATTATTTTTCAGATCTGATTCCCTCTCTTTTCTCTTTAATATGAATGATGTTAATAACTGAAAAAAGTTAAAATACATGCCAAAGGACATAGTTGTAGAAACTGATTGATCTGGTTTGGAGAGCAATTTGACTCAGTGTCACTATAAAACATTTTATTGAGGAAAAACTATTTGAAACTATATGTCTTTATTATTTGCTACATGTAAATGTGAGAATAAACACACACATGTAAATAATCATCATGAAATCAAAACAGTGTTTATATTGAAAACAGAGAAAGGATATCCAGAGGGGAAAATGTGGGAATATTTGATTGTTTTATGTTTTATTTTTTGCATTAAATGATGGATGGAGGATGCTTATGGTGGTGTGTTTACTTTCAGCATTTCTGAATTTTTCCATAATAAAGAAGTTTAAAGAAAGCAATTCTATTCAGCTTAGGGCTAGAAGAGTGATTTCATTTTTATGTGATGCTTAAGAACCTGTTGTTTTCTGCCTCCACAAACAGAAGCGGGAATTTATGCTAAGCATGAAAGTTGTTTTCCTGATTTGATGAAGAGTTAAATGTTATCATAGATAGGTCAAGAAGAAAAGTGTTCATAGTTCTTTCTAGACATCTTGACAATGAGGTGAATTCTTCCCTTTCTTCAGCTTGAGCAGTTCTAGTTTAATGTGGGCTAAATTGCCTCTCTGCTTCCTAGTGGCCTTTGAGAATACTTGTGAGTTATAATATTTTAAGCTGAGGAAGCAGAAGAAAACTTCCCAGTACAAATGTTAGAGATTAAAATCTCAAAAGCAAGCCAAGTACTAATCATGGTAGAAAAATGGGTCTTTCTTTCATTTCTGCTCATGATTGCCAATTTTAAAGCAAATTATATATATCTCCTTTGTCTCTTCATTCAATGTTTTAAAACAATTTTTTTAAAAATGTGTACAAACAGTCTTCTGATAAAAAGAGTATCTTTCAAGGTGAGTTAGATGGTTTGTCCAGTAAAGACACTTACCACCAAGCCTGACAACCTGAGTTCAATCCCTGTATCTCATATGATGGAAGAAGAGAAACTAATCTGGCAAGTTGTTCCCTGACCTCTATGCTTGTGCTGTGGCACACACACACACACAACAACAACAATAACAAAAATGATTAAAAATACCCTGTGATAATCAGCCAAATGACAATCAGTTGAAAGAATTTCCAGAAAATATAAATGAAAGTAGTGTGACTATTTAAGTGCTGAAATCATTACTTTAGTATTGGTAAAATTTGGGCACTGCATAATTGCTTGCATATAATCGAGGTTGTTTCTATAGTAGAACAGACTTCATCATTTACTGTGAAGGCACATACACACCACCATGCCCACCAACATCTCTGCTAGGGAGGAAAGCAATATATAGCACAGACTGTTTGAGTCTATAGCTACCTAAAATATGTTTAACTTACTCCTGATCCAAGGTCTTCCACAATTTGTATCTGTCTATTAATTTCTTCCTGACATACTGCCCCTAGATGTATTTATTTAATCTATACTGTATGTGTATCATGAGTTGATAGTAAATACATTTGAAGACTTTTCCCGTGTGTGTGTGTGTGTGTGTGTGTGTGTGTGTGTAAAATTTTTCTCCAACAAGAAGACTGTAGGGGCCCCCCACTCCGGAGCCGCCCGCCCAGCAGCACCCTCGCAGCCGCCCGCTTTGCCCCCAAAACCTCACCCCCCTCGGAGCCGTCGCCCAGCCAAGCTTCCCAGGTGAGTGAGCGAGCAAGGGAGCCCCTCCCAGCTTGGCCCGGCCCAGCCCCGCCCTCCACCCCGGAGCCGCCCAGCCAGCAGCACCCGCACGCGGCCCCCGGCTTAGCCCTGGGACCCCAGCCCCTCACGCCCTCCCGCCCCCGCGTGCCTCCGCCCTCCCCCCCCCCCAGGTCGCAGGTGAAGAATTCTGCCATCTACATCACCTCTGCCTCTCTGGCCCACTGAGGACCTACGCACGTGGTCCACGGAAGACACACTGCTACTCAGAATTCAATAGAGTCCAAAGGAAACTCAAGCAAAACTCTAAGGAACAAAGGGAACACAGGCCATACATTTGGACTCCACTACAACCATTATATCACATGGGCGAGATTCTTCACATCCAGCCCAAAGATAAGTAAACTTTTTTTTTCTTTTCCTTCACCTTACTGATCCTTTCTAGTATCAATGCTGTAGATCAACTTCCTCATACAGCCACCCCAAAAAACATACAAATCCAGGGAGTACACCACTCACCCTCACATTTCACCAAAACACTAAATCGTAAAAGTGCACTACCATACTAATATTCACCCCCTGGTTACTTAACTGATGTACTAACAGTCTAGTAGCCTCATCTAGGATATAACAATAACAATACACAAACATACCCAATCCAAGGAAAGCACTAGCAATAACTGGCAAGTGCAAGTGTAACAATACCAACTATATGGGTTCAGTGAAAAACACACAGAAACTGAAAGGTCCTAAAAAACAAAACAACAATGCCCAAGTCAAAGTGCAGATCCATGAGAAACAAAAAGAACAAGAAGACCAATCTCCCACCAAAAGAATCAATCCTGTAATGATGGATTCGGCCAGAACAAATCCACAGAAAATAGGCATGAAAGCCAGACCCAACATAACGACTTTCAGAGTATGATCATCACCATGATTAATACTATGAAAGAGGAATTCCAAGAAGAGTTAAACAACTGTATCAACCACTTTGAACAGGAACAAAACAGGCATCTGGAGGGGTTGAGAAAAACAGTTCAAGAAACAAAAATAGGTATAGAGCAATTAAAACAGTCTCAGGCAGAGTTTAAAATTGAACTAAAAGACAAGTTATCTTCAACCCAAAACTCAACAGAGAGTCTTATCAGCAGAACAAATGAGGCAGAAAATAGAATTTCAGATCTTGAAGACAAAGTGGGAGAATTAACCAGCTCAATGGAAGAGATTGTTAAAGCCAAAAAGATAAAGGAGAGGAACATTCAAGAAATATGGGACACCCTGAAGAAACCTAACATGCGCATTCATGGAATACCAGAACAAGAATCCCAAAATACCACACCTGAGGAAATATGTCAAATCATCATAAAGGAAAACTTCGCACAACTAAAGAATGAGATCCAAACAGATATGACCAAAATAGAAAATCGCCGCAGCAATTTATAGTCAAAACACTCCACTTTCAAGACAAAGAAAAGGTGCTGAGAGCTTCAATAGAAAAAAAGCAAGTCATTTTTAAAGGTAAACCTATTAGAATAACAAATGACTACTCAATGGAAACAGTAAAAGCAAGAAGAGCTTGGAGAGACATACTTCAAGTATTAAATGAGCAAAAATGCCAACCCAGACTGATATACCTAGCAAAATTATCTGTCATGATTGAGGGAGAAAGAAAAGTTTTCCAGCACAAAGACAACTTGAAGGGATACATGTCTACCAAACCAGGCCTTCAAAAAATGCTAGAAATGATACTCAAGCTTGAAGAAAAGAACAAGCGTATCCAGGAGGACAGAAGGGAAGTATAATACCACCAAAACATAAATATCAAACAACATGCTTACAAAATCCACTAAACATAAAAAATGTCCAGAACTAAAAATAATTTCTCCATTATAACATTAAATGTGAATGGTATTAACTCACCGATTAAGAGATACAGATTACAAACTTGGATTAAAAACCACAATCCAACAATCTGCTGCCTGCAGGAAACCCATCTTACCACAAAAGATAGGCACATCCTAAGAATGAAAGGCTGGTTCAAAATCTTGCAAGCTAATGGAACCAGGAAACAGGCAGGGGTAGCAATTATGCTTTCAGACAAAGTGGACCTCAAACCAAAGAAAATCGTAAGAGACACAGATGGATACTACATTTTAGTCACAGGTACAATTCACCAGGAAGACTTCACAATACTGAACATATATGCCCCCAATACGGGCCCTTCCACATTCATTAAGAAAACCCTACAACGTCTAAAGCACGAAATCAACCCCCAAATGATAATTCTTGGGGACTTCAACACTGCCCTCTCAACATGGGATAGATCAACAGGTCAAAAGCTTACCTGAGACACTTTGGAACTTAATCAAACCCTAAAAGAAATGGACCTTACAGATCTCTATCGAACTTTTCACCCACGCACCAAAGAATACACATTTTTCTCAGCAGCACACGGAATGTTCTCCAAAAGAGATCACATATTGGGCCACAAAATGAATCTACACATATACAAAAAAGTTGAAATTCTAACCAGTGCCTTATCAGACAACCACGGCCTAAAGCTGGACATCCACAACACAACAAACAAGAGAAAATACGCTAACTCCTGGAAATTTAACAATATGATGCTGAATGAGAACTGGATTCAGGAAGAAATTACAAAGGAAATTCAAGATTTCCTGAAAGTGAATGATAATGAAAATATAACTTACCAAAATCTCTGGGACACAATGAAAGCTGTTCTAAGAGGTAAGTTCATAGCTCTTAATGCCTACATCAAAAAATGGAAACATCAGAAATAAACAACTTAACGATGCAGCTTAAGGCTTTAGAAAAACTTGAGCAATCTGATCCCAAAAGTAGTAGAAGAGAGGAGATGAGCAAAATAAGGGTAGAAATATCTGAAACTGAGACTAAGAAAATGATAGAAAAAATCAACCAGTCAAAAAGCTGGTTCTTCGAAAAAATCAATAAGATTGATACACCCCTAGCTAAATTAACCAAAAGCAAGAGAGAGAAAACCCAAATTAACAAAATTAGAAATGAAAATGGAGTTATCACTACTGATATCCAAGAAATCCAGAGAATTATAACATCATATTTCAAAAACTTATACTCTGTGAAGTTTGACAACACAAAAGAGATGGATGAATTTCTAAGTAAACACAACCTACCTAAATTGAATCAGGAAGTTGTGAATTATTTAAATAGTCCTATAACATATAATGAAATTGAAGAAGTAATCTCAAATCTTCCCACCAAAAAATGTCCTGGACCAGATGGATTCAGCACAGAGTTCTGCCAGATATTTAAGGAGTTAATAACACCAATACTCCTTAAACTGTTCCATCAAATAGCAAAGGAAGAAACACTACCAAATTCCTTCTATGAAGCTAATATCGTTTTAATCCCAAAACCTAATAAAGATTCACTTAAAAAAGAAAACTATAGGCCGATCTCTCTGATGAACACAGACGCAAAGATTCTCAACAAAATCTTAGCAAATCGGATTCAAAAACATATCAAAAAGATCATTCACAGGGACCAAGTAGGCTTCATCCCCGGCAAACAAGGTTGGTTCAACATACACAAATCAATAAATGTCATTCATCATGTAAACCAGTCCAAAGTCCAAGACCACATGATACTCTCGATAGATGCAGAAAAAGCTTTTGACAAGATCCAACAGCCTTTTATGATCAAAATGCTAGAGACAGTAGGAATGGAAGGAACCTTTATCAATATAATAAAAGCAGTATACAAGCAGCCCACAGCAAGGATTATGCTCAATGGGGAACAATTGGAAGCATTCCCACTTCAATCAGGAACTAGACAAGGCTGTCCACTCTCACCACTTCTATTCAATATTGTACTTGAAGTCTTAGCTGAAGCCATAAGACAAGAAAGAGACATAAGAGGGATTCAAATTGGCAAGGAAGAAGTCAAGCTATCCTTATTTGCAGATGACATGATCTTATACCTGAGGGATCCCAAAAACTCCACCAGGAAGCTCCTGGAACTAATTGAGAAGTTCAGCAGGGTGGCAGGATACAAAATAAATGTGCAAAAATCAGAGGCCTTCCTATATGTCCAGAACAAAAAAAGTGAAAAAGCCTTGAGAGAAACAATCCCATTTACTATAGCCCCTAAAAAAATGAAATACGTTGGTATAAACCTAACCAAGGAGGTAAAAGACCTTTACAATGAAAACTTTAAAATCCTCAAGAAAGAAATCGCAGAAGACACCAGAATGTGGAAAGACCTCCCATGTTCCTGGATTGGCAGAATCAACATCGTGAAAATGACCATCCTACCAAAGGCAATATACAGATTCAATGCTATACCAATTAAAATCCCAAAGCAATTCTTTAAAGAAGTTGACCAAACAATCTCAAAATTCATACGGAGGCACAAAAGACCCACGATAGCAAAGACAATTCTGAGTAACAAAAACAAGGCTGGAGGTATCAACATACCAAACCTTAGTCTATACTACAAATCCATAGTTATAAAAACAGCCTGGTACTGGCTCCAAAATAGACACACAGATCAATGGATAAGGGTTGAAGACCCAGATGTAAGCCCACAAAATTACAGCCATTTGGTCTTTGACAAAGGGGTCCAAAGAATCCAATGGAAAAAGAATAGCATCTTCAACAAATGGTGCTGGCAAAACTGGATCTCCACATGCAGAAGATTAAAGCTGGACCCGTACTTGTCACCATGTACAAGACTTAATTCCAAATGGATCAAGGACCTTGATATAAGGCCAGAGACTATAAAAACCATAGTTGAAAGGATAGGGTACTCCCTCGAGCTGATTGGGCTAGGCCAACATTTCCTAAACAGACATCCAATGGCACAGTCACTGCTACCAACTCTCAACAGTTGGGACCTTGTGAAATTAAAGAGCTTCTGTTCAGATAAAGAGATTGTAACACAAGGTCAAAGGCAACCCACAGAATGGGAGAAAATCTTCACTAACCACATATCTGATAGAGCTCTACTGTCCAGAATGCACAAAGAACTTAGAAAACTAAACTCCAAGGAAACAATGGCCCAATTAAAAAATGGGCCCTGGAATTTAAAAGAAATTTTACCAGGGATGATATTAAAATGTTTAACAAGTATCGTAAAAAATGCTCCACTTCCTTAGCCATCAGGGAAATGCAAACCAAAACTTCCCTGAGATATCATCTCACCCCAGTCAGAATGGCAAAAATCCACAATACAAACAACTACAAATGCTGGAGAGGATGTGGAGAGTGGGGAACTCTCCTACATTGCCGGTGGGAATTCAGGCTCATACAGCCACTCTGGCGAGCCGTCTGGAGATTCTTAAAGAAATTAAAGATTGAAATGCCATATGACCCTGCGATCCCACTTTTGAGAATAACCCCCCGTACAGCAGAGGTTCACCTTGATAGCACAAGCACGACCATGTTCATAGCAGCACTGTTTACAATAGCAAAGTCATGGAATCAGCCCAAATGTCCAACAATTGACTAGTGGATAAGGAAAAGGTGGTACATCTATACAATGGAGTACTACTCAGACATCAAAAATGATAATGATGAATTACTGGAATTTGCTGGGAAATGGATGTCATTAGAAACAATTATATTAAGTGAAGTATCCCAAACCCAGAAAATTAAGCGCCATATGTACTCCCTAATAGGTGGCTCCTTAGTACCAAACTCACCCAGCCTACATTGAGACACTCAAAGGTAAACCTATGTAATACAGTAATTGCAAGGATTATGAACAGGAGGGATGGGGTTGGAGGGCCACACCAGACACAAGGAGAGAGGGGACTATGTTACAGCAGAGAAAATAGGCCTCCATCAAGGAATGCAAGTAATTAATGTGACACCTGGTTAAGTTCACAGGCGTTCGTTCCTAATCATGTACAACTGAGGGGGTATGATCTCACCAGAAGGGGAGGGCATATAGTCTGGCAGATAAAAAGTAATCATTTTGCAAATGGGTGATTGATACCTCCCTCTCTGAGGTTTCCTACTTTTATTACATCTACCCTTGAATGTGCTATTATAACAAGACTCCAGTTTAACAGCTTTTTGTCTCTGACCAGGGGGTGACATACAGGGCATTGAAGGAGCAGCAAAACTGCAAAAGAAAATCAACAAACCACAATCCAGAACTTCAGAGACTCTATATCAACCACATAGAACTAGGCCAGTCTAATCTGTCCCCATCCTGAAGCTCAGGGACATTTGCGGAAGAGGGGGATGGTAAGATTGTAAGAGCAAAAAGATGGGAGGAGCAATTATTTGCAAGATTCTCCACACTAGTTTGGGCCGAAGCAATCATAATAGGACTTTGCATGCCCTGCGCAATGTCCAACACACTATTGACCTCACAAAGTCTAGCATCAGCTAAAGGCACCAAGATCCTTGGAGGCAAGGGATTGACAGCTACAGTAATGTTCCTATGCTTAAGGGGAACACGAGAAAGGATTCAGGGAAATGCCACTGGGTCCTTGTACGTCATCGGAGAGGAGGGCCCAGAGGAGAGTCAGGCATGCACAATAAAGGACTCTCTGGGAATTGGGGGGGAGGCACTGGGGGATGGGGAGGGAGGAGAGGGGGAGCAGGCGATTCGGGGGGAGGAGGAGGGAAGGAGGGAACTGGTCTACCTATTAAGTTTGTATGAGCAGTAATAATAAAAAATGTATTGAAAAAAAAGAAGACTGTAGGTCCATGAATAAACTCGACCTCTGTCTATGACACTTGAAAGCATTCCACAGAAGACCACGGCAGAAGAACCAGAAGCACTGACCATAAGCATCAGATTTCATGCGACTAGAGAAATGTCTGCAAAGTATACTGAACCCCAGGAGACAGGAGACTTCATCTCACATTTGTCTCCTTCATTGACAATGTAAGAAGCTACTTACAGAATTTATTCTTCCTTTTCAGGTGAAGCTTGGGAAACAAATTCTCTGCACATTGCACATGGCCTATTTTTTTTTTTTTTTTACTTTAGTGGATGGAAAAGAGAAATTATCAAAATAAACATGCTACTTTTTTTTTTATAAAACTCTTGTACTCATTTTTAAAATAAGATCTCTTTTAATGTTCCATATCCATTAAAATTACTTCTTAGCTTTAGTAAGGACTAAAACTTTAATTTCCACATTTTAAGAAATAGTTTTATATTTCCTGAAATGTAACTAATTATTTAGTTTGATTTTCCTTTTCTGACTTTGTATTTAAACAATATTTCTCCAAATTATGACACAGGTGTTTTTGACCACTCTCAGCAGTTAATAAGCTGAACATACTAACATTTACATTACTAATGACTGCTACTTGATAATAATATTGGCATTTTTGGTCACTGTTAGCTGCACATATGTAGTTTACAAAATGCTTGCACCATGTAACTACGGTTTCCATATTTGGAAAAGGTTGATAGTCCTTTGTAGTTTCTGCCTAGTACAATGGACTGAGAACACACTCAGGACCACAGAGGAGTAGCCCTGAGAGCCCATTCCTGCTTTGTGGGAACACATCACATGCTCTAAGTCAGTTGAGTGTCTTCCTTCCCTGAGTGTCCATCTTTCTTTTTAAGAACATTAGCTTGAAGTGAACTTCATATAATTATGAATTAATTCATCTTCCACAGCACAACACAGCCTATAATTAAATAACTGGTATTTTACAGAGATTTATCTTTTTAGAACAGTAGTGCCTCTTTTGTATAAATGTTCATATTAGCTAGCTGGATTTAGATTCCTGCTTTACTACTAGCCACTGTGCCATATTGAGAAAGGTATTTAAATGCTCTAGAATTGAGTCCTACAAAACACAATTTCCAAAGTTTTATAGAAGAATTGATCATTATTAAATGCAATGTGACCAAGGTAATAAAAGAGTCCTGTATGGAAACAAGGAGAGAGGGGACCGTGTTACAGCAGAGAAAATAGGCCACCATCAAGGACTGCAAGTAAGTAATGAGATATCTGGTTAAGTTCACAGACTTTCCTTCCTGATCATTTACAACTGAGAGGGTATGATCTCACCAGAAGGGGAGGGCATATAGTCTGGCAGATAAAAAGTAACCATTTTGCAAATGGGTGATTGACCCCTCCCTCACCGTGGTTTCCTACTTTTATTACATCTACCTTTGAATATACTCTTATAACAAGACTCTAGTTTAACAGCTTTTTATCTCTGGCCAGGGGGTAACATCCAATACCCATAAGGATGGAGTGAAGGGCATTACAGGAGCAGCAAAACTGCAAAAGAAAATCAACAAACCACAATCCAGAACTTCAGAGACTCTATATCAACCACCTAGGACTAGGCCAGCCTAATCTCTCCCCATCCTGAAGCTCAGGGACATTTGTGGAAGAGGGGGTGGTAAGATTGTAAGAGCACAAAGATGGGAAGAGCAATGATATGCAAGATACTCCACACAAGTTAGGGCTGAAGCAATCATAATTGGACTTTGCATGCCCTGCAGCAATGTCCAACACACTATTGACCTCACAAAGTCTAGCATTTGCTAAAGGCAAATCTTGGAGGCAAGGATTGACAGCCACAGTAATGTTCCTATGCTTAAGGGGAACACAGGAAAGGGTTCGGGGAAATGCCACTGAGTACATCATCGGAGAGGAGGACCCAGAGGAGAGTTTGGCATGCACATTAAAGGATTCTCCGGGACTGGGTGGGGGGAGACACTGGGGAATGAAGAGTGAGGGGTGAGGGGAGGGAGAGCAGGGGGGGTCGAGGGAAGGAGGAGGGAGGGAGGGAGGGAACCAGTGTACCTATTAAGTTTGTATCAGCGGAAATAATAAAAAATGTTAAAAAAAGAGTCCTGTACAATATAAATTGATTTGCTTTTACTATCTATATGGGATTGGTTACATGTATGAAAAGACCAAATCCAATGGTAAATACAAAGAAAAATCATTTTCTTAAAAATAATCATATATCCATTTTCAGATTTCATGTGCTTAAAAATGTAAACCAGGAATCATTTTACAAGGAATTCTGTGACATGCAATTCTAGGCTAAATATAATTGCTTTATTCTTGGAGAACTCAATATTCCAGCAAATATACCCATTTTGCTTGATTTTTTTTCAGTACTCAGTATTAAAC
Organism: Typhlomys cinereus; assembly: GCA_023101885.1. Classification (NCBI taxonomy): domain Eukaryota; kingdom Metazoa; phylum Chordata; class Mammalia; order Rodentia; family Platacanthomyidae; genus Typhlomys; species Typhlomys cinereus. The sequence continues at coordinate 845,083 of JALPQD010000377.1, read as the reverse complement.
CCAGGCCCCATAGCTGTTAGGCACACTCTCTGACAGCTGAGCTTCATAGCCCCAGCTTGGTGCCATGATATTTTTAGGTTGTTACCTATGACGTAGCAATTCCCAAATATCTTTGATCATCACTGTCTTTTTGAATTTTATTGGCCTGTCTTTCATGTCTCTTCAGCATTAGGAAATTGCTTAATTTTCAATTTAATTCTGAATTTTGGAAACTATAAAAACTAACCAAAACAAGTACAAGAAACAATATTGTCAACCTACTTTTTAGTTGTGACTGCCCGTTTGCTGTGATTTGGAGACATAACTTAAAAATAAACCAGCAGGGCTATTTTCCAGGAAATGTCAAGAAATGCTTTGTGATATCAGTGACAACATCTTTAGAATTTGCACTGAATGACAAAATATAACCACCTGCAAGACAAATGCTGTTGATGTTGTTGAAGAAATATCAGTTCCATTCATTTATAAAAATAGAAGGGAGACTGCACAAAAGAAGAAAGGCATGTTGGGAACAGAAAGGGTGATGGGATTATAGATTGAGGTGTAAACATATCATAAATTCATTATATCTATGTATGAAAACTCTCGAAGTATAAAACTAATGATCTACCAATGACATAAACAGGAAATGAAACCTTTCCTCGGATTCTGTTAATTCAATCAAAATAACCAATATCCAGCTGCCTATATTTGAATTTGTAAAAACTACACAAAATGAAAGGTTTGGTTTCTTGGGCTAAACAAAAAACAAACTAACATCTTTTGTTCTCTCGGAAATGTAAGGGCTCTTTTGTTCTTTTTAAAATGTGAGAATGTGAAGAACCAGAAGATAGGGGGAAAGACTGTGAAAAACATTGCATAAAAAATGACACCACAGCAACTCTAACCCCATAACACAGGTGCTTACTGAGACTTCATTCTTTTTATTCAGTGTGCAGCCACAACCTATGGAATGGTAACACACACACTTAACGTGTGTCTTCCCACCTCAGATAACCTGATCTAGATCAGGCCCTTCCAGACATGGTCAGAGATGTGTATCTGTGATGATTCTAGATATCATCCAGTTGACAGTTACTACCATCACATCACTACAGCATGCCAACACTTTCTGTGTCTGGAGACTTGATTTCTAATGATTCAAATGACATGGGGTGACTTTCCTTTAAATTCATCTAGATTAGAAAATGGATGAAAATCTCTTTCCATTGTTTTACTCCCCTTTCAGAATGCAAGATTTCCTAACAACTGAGTTCTTGGAATTGTAAAAGGAATGATGCAGTTCTCCACAAGAGCAATAAAAAAAGATCATGTACACAAAAAAACGACTCTTCCAAATCCATTAAAAAGTAGAATTACATTTTTTCAAGACTAATAATGAAATAAAACTAGATGAAATTGTAATTACTGGATGTAAAAATTCTAATCTTAGAGGAATTGAAAACAAATATTTGCCTAAAAGCATAAAAATAAGTATTTCCAAATGTTCTTTCCAGCAGAGAATGAAATAAAGATACATTCTCTGCAGTGGAAGATATGATGTGTCATCTCAGGGATTAGTGTGCATTTCAGAAAATAATAATCAAATCAGTGGTTTTGATCATTTAGAAAAATTCACATCCATGAGTTAAAATTATTCATATCCTTTTATTTATTAAATTGCAAATGGCTTTGCATTAACATCACCACAAATATTTAGGCAAGCATGCCAGCTGTTGATTATAGGCCTACGATGGGAAAATTGGCAGATTTCCAATCAGATGCCTCTACTGTATCCAAAACAGAGCATTTTCAAATGCAGGCATTCTGGGTTGAAGGATCTTGAATCTCCAAATGAACATATTTGAGAGAATGTGAAGTAGGTATTGAACCAAAACCGTTAAACCAATGTTATAAAGACAAAAGTCAAGGACATCACCTAATGCTGTAGTACCCACCATTAAAAACAAAACAAAACAGAGAAGACTTGCACTCGCATATACAGCTCAAATGTACTCATAGCCAGAATAATGACAGAACATTTTGTTTAGTTCTGGATTTTCAGGTGTGTGTGTGTGTGTGTGTGTGTGTGTGTGTGTGTGTGTGTGTGTGTGTGTGTGTTTATATGTATGTTGGTTGGATTGGTTTTTAGGTAGTTTCTCACTGTGAGCCCAGATTGCCTTGGAATTAACTGTGTAGAGGATGGCCTAAAGTTCACAATCTTGACCTCAGCCTCCCAAGACTTAGATTTACAGGTATGCACCACTAACCTGGCAAAGCTAGCATTTTTGAGTAATTGTTCTGTGTGGTGTGGATGGCTTATATGTACTACTAGTTCCTTTGATATACAGGAAGAACTATTCTTACTGTCATGTCAGAAATGAAAGGGAAAAATTGTGACGCGTCAGATTTCACATGTTTGTATAAGTTAACTTCTGAATGCATACTGCATACATATTAAATTACTGTGCCAGGCAGCAATAATATACATACACATATGCTCAACATTTCCTTGCAAAATATATACAATTCTAATCAGATAATCATGACATCAGATTAACCCTTCTCAGAGATGCCACTTCAACATGAAGTCAGAAAGAGGATTAAATGACAAGTGGCTTTCCTCACACCAAACCTGGTATGGTTTACCTAGGCATCACTGTGTCCAGAGTTGACATTTATCTCATGATTGCATTTGCTCTACAGAAAAGTTATCCCTTTTTTCAATAACTAAACTCTAAAACACTAAGGTTGGCTCCAAAATGCAACTGTTTTATTTAAAAAAATACCTATTATGTATTCACAGGCGAAAGTGATCATTATGTCTGCCATTTATTCTTGAATAAATAAGAAAAATACAAGCACACATGCACGTATGTATGCCTACATCTACATAACAGAAAAAGCAGTTGATTAAAGATTTTTGAGGTAATGTGATTTCTTTTCACTACTTTTGTACTTTACTGATAGATTTAACATTATTTCAGACTAAGAATTTTTTCATAGTGGGGTGTGCATGTGCATATACTGTGGAAGGCAATTGTCAAGAGTAAATGTTTTCCTCAATTGTGAGTCACCTTATTTTTTGAGACAAGGTCTCTCACTGAATCTAGAGCTCACTGCTGGCTAGCAAGCCTGAGAAACCCTTCTGTCCCCACCACCCTAGTGCTCTGCCCTGCCCAACTTGTGTATGTGTCCTGGGGATTGAATTCAAATTCTCGTGCTTGTATAGCACACTTTACTGACAGAGCCATATCCCCAATCCCTAAGAATTTCTCTACTCACACACACACACACACACACACACACACACACACACACACACACAAGTAAATAAATGCAACTTGGAAATTCAGAGAATCAAAAAGACATTACTGTGAAAAAAGAGAACTGGAAAACAAATAGTGAAGACACAAATACTCCCAGATTGATATGACTAAAACAAAGTTTCATTTCTCTCTGATGCAGGAAACTTTCCTGTACCATTTTTGGGGGACTTTCTTTCAGACTCATATGCTCTTGCAGTCTAGACTGGAAGAGAACTTGAGAAAGTATGTTTTACTTTCTATGCAAAGTTTGTTTAATCCTAGTTGGTTTTTTTTTCTTCTAGATTATCCCATCTCCCATCTATAAGACTGAGTCATCTTTGAGTGATTTCATAGGACAAGGAAATCAGGTGAAATAGAATAATGAACTTCATGGAACTGGCAGATGGCCCAGTGGATAAAGTATTTGCCACGCAAACATGAGTAACCAGAATTCAGATCCCTGGGATACATAAAAATCAGGTGAATTGCAGTGGCAGTCCTGCAAGCCCAGTCATTGGGAGATGGAGATGGGATCTCTGGGGCAAGCTGGCTAGTTAGAACACCCAAGTAGTGAATTGTGGGCTCAACTTAGAGATCCTGCTTTAGAAAATAAAGTGGAGAGCAATCAAGGAAGACACCAGACATCAGCCTCAGGACTCCACCTGTACACATGTGCATGAGCACTTGACAAAGACATGTATTCACACACATGCAAGCATGCATCCCCATACATACAATAACAAAGAGCTGAGCTTCAATGCCTTAGGATGAATCAGTGTAAAGTCAAAATTATCCTCACATGACTTTTAAATATCTCATTAAGGTACCATTGGTTTTTATTATAATATTCATGCACAGTAAGTTTTGATAGCCTCTGAACTGAGCAAAAAGAGCAAAATGAAAATTTACATACAAATGGCAGAGCATTCAGTTGATTCTGTTTTTAAAATAGCCATCAGCTTCTAAGCAGTGTGGATTGTTGGGGGTGATAGGGAGAGAGCTTTAAGTGATTCTGTTTGATGCGATGGTTCTTACATTTGCTTTAATGCCAAGCCTCTAAAAAGGTATATATGGAAATAGATTTGTTTGTTGTTGGGGATTAAATAAGAATAAAGCTAATAAATTGGGCTTTTAGCCACAATAGGGATGCTATTACAGTAGGCCTCCTGTCGTGGACAACTATAAAACTGGACAAAATTTATAAACTTCTATATTCAGACACTGAACGGAAAAAGACAGAGAAATGAGACGAGATCAACAATTGTACCAGCTTTCAGCCTGGCGTTGCTTTCTAGACTGTGGTTCTGAAAGACTCCCAAATGCACAGAGTAGTCCTTGTGAGCTGATGTTGAGATTAGAATTCAGAACCACTGAAAAGGAGGGAATTTATTTGATAAGGAGTTGAACTCTCAGAGCTAAAAAGCAAGAAAACATTTTTTTTTGTACCAAACTGCATTGATTGAGTCAAGCCCAGAAACTATGGATACATGAAATGAATGTATAAACACAGTAAAAATGCCCACCAAACAAGAATCTGATAACGTTTTGGTATGTATTTGGGGCTTCTGAACATAAAGCAATGGTCTATCATACTGACTATGTAACAGTCCAAGGGTAAAGTTACCAAAAATTCAGCTCCCAGACAGCAGCTTAAGGATGCAGGAGACCTGTCACCTTGTTAGCCTCCTGACTCTATTTCAAGACGTTTTCCTCGTTTGTTATTTCAGTTTTCCCTTTGATTTTCACACCTGCCAAAATATAAAAAAGACTTTATGAGATACTGAAGAATCAGCAGAAACTCCAATAAGGCCATGCATTAGAAGTGGGGATGCTCTCTTCCTCAAGAAATGGATACTCTTAAGAAGTCTAGAAAGAATCAAGGTCATCTGTACATTAAGTAACTGCTGGTGAGAAAGGATACAATTCTCTACTAAGGATGGTGGTAAAGTCTAGTCTGTAAGGAAGCATCCAAAATGTTGTGGGTTTTTTTCCTATACAAACTGCTAGACTTTGAAATGATGGCATCTAGGGAATAGTGCCCTGAAATATAACACTCTGGTATTACCAATTATTTTAAATCAAAGGCTCAAAAGATGTATGGATATTAGATAGTCTTCCATCTGCCTAAAGCAAGGGTCCACTGAAGAGAAAATGATTTCCTCCTGAGGTTTCATTAACCAAACTCATGCCAAAGGAAGAGAGATTGAGCAGTGCCACAGCTTTGGTTTGTCCTTAGAACCTGTTATGGTTACATTTTGGTGTCAGCTTGACAGTTGCAGACTGGGGCGCAGCTGTGGAGGGTTAATGGTTGAAATGGCCCCTGAACAAGTCTACAGGTACTTGATTGACTGATGTGGAGAACCCAGCCCACAGTGGGTGGTACTTTCCAGTGGTGGACCAGATGATAGGAGGTGCAAGGAGGAAGGACTTGCTCTTCTCTTATTTGGTGTCCACTTGCTGTGCAGTCCACTCTGCGAGCATCGTGCACTCTTAGAGCATCGTGGTCTTCTTTGTTGCTGATGATGATGCTTTCAACCTTGGCTGACTTGGAGCTTCACCTTTTCCATCACGTTGTTGCTGTTCCAGCTGCCTTTGGAGCCTGGTCTCTGTTTGTCGCCGTAGTCGGAGCCCAGCTGTTCTTCACCGATGTCGGAACCCAGCGTCTTCAACCCTCCAGAGGAGCAAAGGCTTGAGACCTTCTCAGGCTCTTTTGGCTTTGTGGAACATTCCAGCCAGGAAAGAGGCTGCTGCGGATGGCTCCCTTGAAGGACACTATTTTTATTGTGAGTTATTTATATATATATATTGCATTCTCTAGATTCTGTTTCTTCAGAGAACCCTGACTAATGCAGAACCATTTCTTTTTCTAAAGACACCTATTTTTGTCCTCTGACTCTGTTCATTCTCCTAATAATCATTAATTGACTGTCAAACATGAACTACATTCTCCCACTCTCCCCTTCCCTATGAAAAAGGCACAGAGTGATTGAGCCCCACTGCGTGGTGGGGTAGTTATCTCTCTGTGGAGTTCCTGTGCTCATGGGAAAAAAGTGTGTTGATCCTCTCTTGCCCCATTCTGATCTGTCTGTGGTCAATACATTTTAGCATTAGAATTAATTACAAACTTGGGAGGTAGCAGGGGATGATTTATCTCTGACCTGATACAAAGGTCTTCATTGGATGTTGTTCTTCAAGGAGAGTTAGCATACAATAGATGCTAGAATGTTTTCTTAACTTGAAATTAAATTTTTTAATATCATACTTCTGCAAAAAGTTAAGAAATTTTTGTGAACTATCTGAGGGCCTCTTTTCTGACTGTATTTTCCTACTCAATCCCTAGTGAAAGTTATTGTGTGGTTTTAAGGGAAAATGTCCCTTATAGATTCATGTGCTTAACACTCAGTACCTAGCTTGTAGCACACTTTTGAAAGACTGTGGAACTTTAAGGAAGTGGGATGTAGCTGGTGGAAGTGGGTCATTGGGTAGAGACTTGAAGATTTATATTCTGGCCTCAATTCCTTCCTGTTTTCTTTCTGCTTCCCGTTCTACCAAAATGTGAGGAGGCATGGCGTCCTAGTTGCATACTTCATCTTAGACTTGCCTGCCATATGCCTTTTTCTCCATGGTGGACTGTGTCTCCTTAAACTGAAAGTCAAAATAACTATCCCCCTTTGAGTTGCTGCTGGGCAAATGTCTGGTCATAACAACAAGAAAAGTAGCAAATGTAGCTACCAATCCCATGCACTCAAGCATTTGCATGAGAACCTCTTGCAACTGTCAGTTTTTCTGGTGAAAACTACAGATTAAGGGGCAACACTACATTTTGGAAACTCACGTCATAATAAGCATATGCACTGTCACTTTCCAAGCTCACCCACATACCATACTATGCTGTCTCCTGTAGGCAAAATTCCTAATGGAACCCAACAGGCCACTATATACCTAGCCTGGAGACATAGGCTTTCATCCCAGCTACTTGGAAGGCTGAAACGGGAGGCTACAAGTACAGGACCATCCTAGTCATTGTGAGATTAAAATGAGTAAAAAGTAAAAGTATAAAAAAAAAAAAAAAAGGTTTGAGGAGCTTGCTCAGTAGTAGTGCTAGCAGGTACTCTATGCCCTACTATATTGTAGGCTTCATTCTCAGTACTGCCAAAAGAAAGATATAAAGATGGAAGGAGGGAGGAAAGAAGCAGGAAGGAAACCACCTCTTGCTTAATAAGATGGACAATCAGCCTGCACTAGTTTCCATCCGTTAGGCAGTTTTATGTCTGTATGAATCCTCTGCATTGGTTGTATATGGGACTCCCAGAAGCGGGCTTAGAATTCAGCCTCCTCGGCTGTTTCCCTAGAGTGTAATCAGTTTGTTCTCAGAGGGGCCATTCATGCATCAAAGTTCAGCACCTCCAATCCTTTCATAATGTCTTTCCCTCTTACTCAACCTGTGAATGAAGTCACACCTAGGGCAAAAAGTAAAAATGCCCATGCTTCAAGAAGACAAAGAAGAATAAAACAAAAATACTTTTAAAGATAGAGCAAACAAAAGAGAATATAAAAGGGAAAAAAAATGAAGAAAAGAACATACATTCAGAAGCATTGTAACCACTACCAACATGCTTACCACTCAGCCTTTTTTTTTTTTTAACAAAATGCCTCTGAATAGCTGTATTAGATTTGTCTTGGAAACACAGGACTGTTAGTCACACTGAAAAATAATGAAAGCCTCTAGAACATGCATTAGTATTTTCACTACTTTCATTCAAAAAACTTCTCTTAATAGCACATATCTTTTGCAGAATCAAGGTTACTAATAATACTACAATAAGAATATATTCTAAATATGGCTTTTTTACCTGTTATACGCATTTTCTTTAGTAAGTCATATTTTTTAGGACTTAATGTTTGGGTACATGTATTCTCACTTTTTCTTTTCTTTCTTCCTTGTTTCTAGTGAAGTTTCAAAAATTCCTTATTCATCTGTTTAAAATTTACTGGAATATTTGTGTGCTGTTAGCCAGCTTGCAGCAACATGAAGCATCTTTTATAGATGTCTCCTGTCAAACTTATTGTGAACCACATATTTGCTTCTGAGAAAGAGCCAGGTCGAATTTACTAGACGGACGCTTTCTTTAGGAAATGTGCCAAGCCATCTCCCAAGCATGCTCAGAGTCATTTGCTTGTTTTTCAGTTTCTGAAGAAAAAAGGCTCCCACAATGTGATTTCTGTCTGCCCTGTGTGCCATTCCTTCAGTGTAGTCTGCTCATGTGGCCCTCACAGGTAGCTCCACTAAACTAAAGGGGCATGCTTCCCCTTTCACTTGTTCATCTCATCACTCAACACTTTGCTTTTGTGGATACTGGGGAGACAGATGTCACCTAGACAGATGTAGCTTAGAACCTCTTAATATGTCAGTGATTATATAAGCAGTTCTTTAATTATATGCCATGAGTCAAAAGCAAGAGGGTTAGAAGATAGGCCAGTGGCTATAGTGCTTGTCATGCAAGTACGAGGACCTGAGTTCAACCCCCAAAACGCACGTAAAAAGCCAACCATGGTGATACTTCTAAACCGCTTGGTGAAGAGGTAGAGACAGGCAGATCTCTAGAGCTTGCCTTCCAGGCAGCGTGGCCTATTCATTGAGCTTCAGGCCAATGAGAGATCTTACCTTAAAAAACAAGTAAGATGAATAACTCCTCAGAAACAACACTTACACACAGGTGTACACATGCACACATGAATACATGATACTATATGACAGTAAAAATTAATCTAGGAGGTGGAAATGCCAGTTTATAACCAAGATCTATCAAGGATAGTTTGAATATTGTGAATATGTCATATTTTGCTCACATTGACTCCAGTTCATCCCACCAGCATGAAGCAGATGCTATAAAATACTATATTGATCTGATATTTCTGCCTACTATGGCCATTTTTTAGTTTTATTATATGAACTATCAGTATTTATAATTTGATTTAATTTTTAATCTACCTTCTTAAAATATCTATTCTTGAAAGATAGAATCTTGTGATCTCATGAAAGCTGTATTTGTTCACTCTTCAGAGAGGAAAAGTATAAAATACTCCAAATACAATTTTTATTTAATTTGCTTAATTTTATTTCCTTAAATATATAGCTGTACTCCTAAACAACAGACCTATATATATAGTTACTATTACTTAGGTAAATGTATAAATATCAGAAAGGACAATTTTATTTTTATGAACTGCTTAGAATTCATAAAATATTTTTTCTTTACTCTAATTTTCTTAGCAATTTCTACTGATTTAAATGTGATAACAATTGTGAAAAGGGCTACTCTGAACATGGTTATGCATGTATCTCTAATGCAGGATTCAGTATTCTTTGGGAACATTCCAAGGAGTGATATAACTGGGTCGTATGGAATTTCAATTTTTAACTTTTTTTAGGAACTCCAAATTGGTCTGCAAAGGGGTTGTATGAATTTAATAGTTGTATGAGTTTACAATCTCACCAGCAGTATATGAGGGATCCCTGCTCCCCATATATCAGTTTGGTTTTAATTTGCATTTCCCTAATGACTAGGGAGGAGAACATTTTTAGAGATGTTTGCTAGACATTTGAATTTCGTCTTGTGAGAAGTTTCTTTTCAGTTCTATAGCCCATTTTTTTCCTTTTCTTTATTTCCACTCATACAAACTTTTTTTAAAAGCATTTTTTATTATCTCCGCTCATACAAACTTAATAGGTACACCGGTTCCCTCCCTCCCTCCTCCTCCCTCCAACCCCCTGTTCCCCCTTCCCTCACCCCTTCTTTCCCAACCCTCCCCCCGTGCCTCCCCTCCTCCAAACCCCAGAGATTCCTTTAATGTGCATGCCAAACTTTCCTCTGGGTCCTCCTCTCCCATGACATACAAGGACCAGCGGCATTTCCCTGAACCCTTTCCTTTGTTCCCCTTAAGCATAGGAACACTATTTTGGCTGTCAATCCCTTGCCTCCAAGATTCACCTTTAGCAAATGCTGGACATTGTGGGGTCAGTAGTGTGTTGGACATTGCACAGGGCATACAAAGTCCAATTATGATTGCTTCGGCCCTAACTTGTGTGGAGTATCTTGCATATCATTGCTCCTCCCATCCTTGTGCTCTTACACTCTTACCGCCCCCTCTTCCGCAAATTTCCCTGAGCTTCAGGATGGAGAGATTAGGCTGGCCTAGTTCTAGGTGGTTGATATAGAGTCTCTGAAGTTCTGGATTATGGTTTGTTGATTTTCTCTTGCGGTTTTGCTGCTCCTGCAATGCCTTCACTCCATCCTGAAGGGTATTGGATGTTACCCCCTGGCCAGAGATAAAAAGCTGTTAAACTAGAGTCTTGTTATGAGAGTATATTCAAAGGTAGATGTAATAAAAGTAGGAAACCACAGTGAGGGAGGGATCAATCACCCATTTGCAAAATGGTTACTTATTATCTGCCAGACTATATGCTCTCCCCTTCTGGTGAGATCACACCCCCTCAGTTGTAAATGATCAGGAAGGAAAAGTCTGTGAACTTAACCAGATGTCTCATTGATTACTTGCAGTCCTTGATGGAGGCCTGTTTTCTCTGTTGTAACATGGTCCCCTCTCTCCTTGTTTATGGTGTGGCCCTCCTACCCCATCCCTCCTGTTAATACTCCTTGCAATTACTGTATTACAGATTTATCTTTGAGTGTCTCTAGGTGGGCTGGATGGGTTTGGTACTAGGAGCCACCTATTAGGGAGTACATACGGTGCTTAATTTTGTGAGTCTAGGGTACTTCACTCAATATAATTTTTCTAATGACATCCATTTCCCGGAAAATTCCAGTAATTCATCATTTTTGATGGCTGAGTAGTACTCCATTGTATAGATGTACCACCTTTTCCTTATCCACTCGTCAACTGTTGGACATTTGGATTGATTCCATGACTTTGCTATTGTAAACAGTGCTGTTATGAACATGGTCACACTTGTGCTATCAAGGTGAACCTCTGCTACATGGGGGGTTATTCCCAAAAGTGGAATCGCAGAGTCATATGGCATTTTGATCTTTAATTTCTTTAAGAATCTCCAGACAGCTCGCCAGAGTGGCTGTATGAGCCTGCATTCCCACCAGCAATGTAGGCGAGTTCCCCTCTCTCCACATCTTCTCCAGCATTTGTTGTTGTTTGTATTGTGGATTTTTGCCATCCTGACCGGGGTGAGATGATATCTCAGGGAAGTTTTGGTTTGCATTTCCCTGATGGCTAAGGAAGTGGAGCATTTTTTAAGATATTTGTTAGACATTTTAATTTCATCCCTTGTAAAGTTTATTTTAAGTTCCAGGGCCCATTTTTCAATTGGGCCATTAGTATCCTTGGTGTTTAGTTTTCTAAGTTCTTTGTGCACTCTGGATAATAGAGCTCTATCAGATTTGTGGTTAGTGAAGATTTTCTCCCATTCTGTGAGTTGCCTTTGAGCTCATATTACAATCTGTTTATCTGAGAAGAAGCTCTTTAATTTCACCAGATCCCAACTGTTGAGAGTTGGTAGCAGTGACTGTGCCATTGGATGTCTGTTTAGGAACTGTTGGCCTAGCCCAATCAGCTCGAGGGAATTCCCTATGCTCTCAACTATGGTTTTTATAGTCACTGGCCTTAAATCAAGGTCCTTGATCCATTTGGAATTAAGTCTTGTACAAGGTGACAAATACGCGTCCAGTTTTAATCTTGTACATGTGGAGATCCAGTTTTGCCAGCACCATTTGTTGAAGATGCTGTTCTTTTTCCATTGGATTTTTTTGGGCCCCTTTGTCAAAGATCAAATGGCTGTAATTTTGTGGGCTTATATCTGAGTCTTCAACCCTTATCCATTGATCTGTGTGTCTATTTTGGAGCCAGTACCAGGCTGTTTTTACAACTATGGATCTGTAGTATAGACTAAGGTTTGGTATGTTGATACCTCCAGCCTTGTTTTTGTTACTCAGGATTGTCTTTGCTATCGTGGGTCTTTTGTGCCTCCATATGAATTTTGACATTGTTTGGTCAACTTCTTTAAAGAATTGCCTTGGGATTTTAATTGGTATAGCATTGAATTTGTATATTGCCTTTGGTAGGATGGTCATTTTTATGATGTTGATTCTGCCAATCCAGGAACATGGGAGGTCTTTCCACCTTCTGGTGTCTTCTGTAATTTCTTTCTTTAGGGTTTTAAAGTTTTCATTGTAAAGGTCTTTTACCTCCTTGGTTAGGTTTATACCAAGGTATTTCATTTTTTTAGGGGCTATAGTAAATGGGATTGTTTCTCTCAAGGCTTTTTCACTTCTTTCATTCTGGGCATATAGGAAAGCCACTGATTTTTGTACATTTATTTTGTATCCTGCTACCCTGCTGAACTTCTCAATTAGTTCCAGGAGCTTCCTGGTGGAGTTTTTGGGATCCCTCAGGTATAAGATCATGTCATCTGCAAATAGGGAAAGCTTGACTTCTTCCTTGCTGATTCAAATCCCTTTTATGTCCCTTTCTTGTCTTATGGCTTCAGCTAAGACTTCAAGTACAATATTGAATAGAAGTGGTGAGAGTGGACCACCTTGTCTAGTTCCTGGTCGAAGTGGGAATGCTTCAAGTTTTTCCCCATTGAGTATAATCCTTGCTGTGGGCTTGTTGTAAACAGCTTTTATTATATTGATAAAGGTTCCTTCCATTCCTACTCTCTCTAGTGTTTTGATCATAAAAGGCTGTTAGATCTTGTCAAAAGCTTTTTCTGCATTTATCGAGAGTATCATGTGGTCTTGGGCTTTGTACTGGTTTACATGATGAATTACATTTATTGATTTGCATATGTTCAACCAACCTTCTGTGCCAGGGATAAAGCCTACTTGGTCCCCGTGAATGATCTTTTTGATATGTTTTTGAATGCAATTTGCTAAGACTTTGTTGAGAATCTTTGCATCTGTGTTCATCAGAGAGATTGGCCTATAGTTTTCTTTTGTAAGTGCATCTTTATTATTTTTTGGGTTTAAAACTATATTAGCTTCATAGAAGGAATTTGGTAGTGTTCCTTCCTTTGCTATTTGATGGAACTGTTTAAGGAGTATTGGTGTTATTAACTCCTTAAATGTCTGGTAGAACTCTATGCTGAATCTATCTGGTCCAGGACATATTTGGTGGGAAGATTCGATATTAGTTCCTCTATTTCCTTATATGTTATAGGACTATTTAAATAATTCACAACTTCCTGGTTCAATTTAGGTAAGTTGTGTTTACTTAGGAATTCATCCAGCTCTTTTGTGTTGTCAAACTTCACAGAGTATAAGTTTTTGAAATACGACGTTATAATTCTCTGGATTTCTTGGGTATCAGTAGTGATAACTCCATGTTCATTTCTAATTTTGTTAATTTGGGTTTTCTCTTTCTTGCTTTTGGTTAATTTAGCTAGGGGTATATCAATCCTATTGATTTTTTCAAAGAACCAGCTTTTTGACTGGTTGATTTTCTCTATCATTTTCCTAATCTCAATTTCAGATATTTCTCCCCTTATTTTGTTAATCTGCTCTCTTCTAGTGCTTTTGAGATCAGATTGCTCTAATTTTTCTAAAGCTTTAAGCTGCATTGTTAAGTTATTTATTTCTGATGTTTCCATTTTTCTGATGTAGGCATTAAGAGCTATGAACTTACCTCTTAGAACAGCTTTCATTGTGTCCCAGAGATTTTGGTAAGTTGTATTTTCATTATCGTTCACTTTAAGGAAATCTTGAATTTCCTTTGTAATTTCTTCCTGAATCCAGTTCTCATTCAGCATCATAGTGTTAAGTTTCCAGGAGATAGTGTACTTTCTGTCTTTTGTTGTGTTGTGAATGTCCAGCTTTAGGCTGTGGTGGTCTGATAGGGCACAGGTTAGAATTTCAACTTTCCTGTATAGGTGGAGATTCATTTTGTGGCCCAATATGTGATATGTGTACTGCTGAGAAAAATGTGTATTCTTTGGTGCATGGGTGAAAAGTTTGATAGAGGTCTGTAAGGTCCATTTCTTTAAGGATTTGATTAAGTTCCAAAGTGTCCCTGTTAAGCTTTTGACCTGTTGATCTATCCCATGTTGAGAGGGCAGTGTTGACATCCCCAAGAATTATCATTTGTGGGTTGATTTCTCGCTTTAGACATTGTAGGATTTTCTTAATGAATGTGGAGGGGCCCGTATTGGGTGCATATATGTTCAGTATTGTGAAGTCTTCCTGGTGAATTGTACTTGTGACTAAAATGTAGTATCCATCTGTGTCTTTTATGATTTTTTTGGGTTTGAAGTCCACTTTGTCCAACAGCATAATGGCTACCCCTGCCTGTTTCCTGGTTCCATTAGCTTGCAGAATTTTGGACCAGTTTTTCATTTTTAGGATGTGCCTATCTTTTGTGATGAGATGAGTTTTCTGAAAGCAGCAGATTGATGGATTGTGATTTATCATCCAAGTTTGTAATGTGTGTCTCTTAATCAGTGAGTTAATACCATTCACATTTAATGTTATAATGGAGAAATTATTTTTAATTCTGGACATTTTTTATGTTTAGTGGATTTTGTTAGCTTATTGTTTTACATTTATATTTTTGTGGTATTATACTTCCCTTCTGTCCTCCTGGATACGCTTGTTCTTTTCTTCAAGTTTGTGTATCATTTCTAGCATTTTTTGAAGGCCTGGTTTGGTAGACATGTATCCCTTCAAGTTATCTTTGTGCTGGTAAATTTTTCTTTCTCCCTCGATCATGACAGATAATTTTGCCGGGTATATCAGTCTGGGTTGGCATTTTTGCTCATTTAATACTTGAAGTACATCTCTCCAAGCTCTTCTTGCTTTTACTGTTTCCATTGAGAAGTCATTTGTTATTTTAATAGGTTTGCCTTTAAAAGTGACTTGCTTTTTTTCTCTTGAAGCTCTCAGCTCCTTTTCTTTGTCTTCAATGTGGAGTGCTTTGAGTATTATTTGCCGTGGCGATCTTCTATTTTGGTCATATCTGTTTGGAGTGTGAAATGCCTCTTGTATTTGGGTGGGCCTCACATTCTTCAGTTGAGGGAAGTTTTCATTTATGATAATTTGAAAAATTTCCTCAGGTGTGGTATTTTGAGATTCTTACTCTGGTATTCCATGAATGCACATGTTAGGCTTCTTCAGGATGTCCCATATCTCTTGAATGTTCCTCTCAAGTATCTTTTTGGCTTTAACAATCTCTTCCATTGAGCTAGTTAATTCTCCAACTTTCAGATCTTCAAGATCTGAAATTCTATTTTCTTCTTTGTCACTTCTGCTGATAAGACTCTCTGTTGAGCTTTGGGTTGAAGATAACTTGTCTTTTAGTTCAATTTTAAACTCTGCCCGAGACTGTTTTAACTGCTCTATGCTTATTTTTGTTTCTTGAACTGTTTTTCTCAACTCTTCCAGATGCCTGTTGTGTTCCTGTTCAAAGTGGTTGATTCGGTTGTTTAATTCCTCTTGGATTTTCTCTTTCATAGTATTAATCATGGTAACGATCATACTTTGAAAGTCGTTGTCTTGGGTATGGCTTTCTTGGCTCTTTTCTGTGAATTTGTTCTGGTTGGAATCCATCATTAAGGGGTTAATTCTTTCGGTGGGGTATTGGTCTTCTTGGGTTTTGTTTCTCATGGATCTGCACTTTGACTTGGGCATTGTTTTTTTGTCTTCTAGGGCTTTTCAGTTTCTGTGTGTTTTTGACTGATTTAGTTGGTATTCCTACACTTGGGCAGTTATTACTAGTGCTTGCCTTGGGGTTGGGTATGTTTGTCTTTTGTTATTGTTATTTCCTGGTTGAGGTTATTAGGTTAGTACATCAGTTAAGTCAGGTTAAGTAGACAGGGGGTGAATATTAGTATGGTAGTGCACTTTTACGATGTAGTATTTTGGTGATATATGAGGGTGAGTGGTGTACTCCCTGTAGTTGTATATGTTTTTGAGGTGGTTGTATGGCTAAGTTAGTCTACAGTGATTAATATTAGAAAGAAACAGTAAGGTGAAAAAAAATGAGGTTTGCTTATCTTTGGGCTGGATGTGAAGAATCTCTCCCATGTGATAGGATGATTGTAGAAGTTTTCAGATGTATGGCCTTTAACACTTAGAACTTTGCTTGAGTTTTCTTTGGACTCTATTGAATTCTGAGTAGCAGTGTGTCTTCTGTAGACCACGTGCGTTCATCCCCGGGGGGCCAGAGAGGCAGAGGAGCTGATGCTGTTGGCAGAATTCTTTACCTGGCACCTGGGACTTGGCTTAGTGGCCCTCCCAAGCTCCAGGGATGGAGGAATGTGAGCTAGTCCTGTCCAGTTGGACAGATAGGCGCGGGGGGGGGGGTGGCCCAGGCTAAAACACGAGGTAGCCTGGGTGCCGCTGGGACACAGGGCGACCTGGGGGTCTAGGGCTGGGCAGACTCACTTCACTCATACAAACTTAACAGGTACACTGGTCCTCTCTCTCCTTCCACCCCCCTGTACCCCCCTCCCCCTTCCATCCCCATCCCCCAGTGCTTCCCCCTCCCATCCCCAGAGCATCCTTTAATGTGCATGCCAAACTCTCCTCTGGGTCCTCCTCTCCGATGAGGTCCAAGGACCCAGTGTCTAGCCCATTTTTTAATGGTGGTGTTTATTTCCTTAGAATTTAATTTTCGAAGTTTTTGTGTACTTTAGATATTAGTCCTCTGTCAGATGTGTGGTTAATGAAGATGCTTTCCCATTCTGTAGGCCTCCTTTTTGCTCAATTAACAGTCTCTTTTGCTGAGCAAAAGCTTTTAAATTCCATATAGTCCCGCTTGTTTAGTTTTGAATTTATTCTCTGTGCCTTTGGGGTTCTATTGAATAAATGCTGTTTGAGGCCATTCAATTCGAGTGTATTCCCTATTTTTGTCTTCTAAGAGTTTTATGGTCTTTGATCTAACATTGGGTCTTTGATCCAATTGGAGTTGATTTTCATGCATGGAGACAAATAAGGGTCTAGTTTCATTCTTCTGTATGTAGATATCTAATTTCACCATCACCATTTGTTGAAGATGGCATCCTTTTTTCTAATGGATTTCTTTTTGCGCTTATGTCAAAGATCAGTTTATTGTAGGTGAGTGTGCTTATATTTGAGTCTTTGATTTTAATCCATGGGTCTATATCTCTTTTCTGAAGCCAGTGCCATGATGATTTTGTTACTATGTCTTTATAGTGTAGTTTAAACTCTGGTAGGGTGATATCTCCAGGAGAGTTTTTATTACTTAGGATTGTTTTTGCTATCCTGGATCTTTTATGTTTCCATATGACATTTGATACTGTTTTACCAATTTCTGTGAAGAATTGGGTTGGAATTTTGATTGGTATTGCATTGAATCTGTATAATGCTTTTGTTAGAATGATCATTTTAATGTTAATTCTGCTGACTCAGGAGCATGGGAGTACTTTCCATCTTCTAAGGTCTTCTGTAATTTTCACAGTTGATGAATGGTTAATGAATATGTGGTACATATATACAATGGGATACTATTCAGCAATTGGAAAAGATGAACTAATGAAATTTGCCCATAAATGGATGGAACAAAAGAAATTATACTGAGTAAAATATTTCAGAAGCAGAAAGACAAATGTTTTTATAAGTGGATTCTAACATTAAACCTACAGTTTGATGGAATCAAACAGAAACTTTTACAATGTCCACAAATGCAAAAGAACACAAGCGGGGGTAGGGAGAGGGTGGAGGTGGAAGAAGATCCCAAAAGAGCAGAAATGAAAGAATATGGGTAACAGTTTAAAAAGGCTTTTATGTAAGGAAAGTCTTAAAAGAGAGGGAAGAACAGGAATAGGACATGGCAGAGAGTGGAGTTAGCCTTGAGGTAACCAACCACCTGCTTACTAGCCCTAACTCTGCCCTCCATAACAGGGAACACATACCCAACAACTGTACACCAGTCTAAAAAACAGTGGACAGGGAGAAAACTGGAAGTGGACAGGATCAGATGTCTCAATACTAACCACAAACACTGAGAATAAACTTCCACCTGAACATCTCTCATTTTATCTTTAGATAAGAAAAGCTGTCAACACCCGAACAAGACTTGGTCTAATGCAATGAGCAAGCAGTGAAATAGACAACAGTGACACCAGAATGCAGAATACCTGGTGACCCTGAAACACATAGCCAGAATCAGGCCAACCAGTTCTCTTACCATTCTGGAGCTTAGGGAATCTTGCAGGAACGGAGCAGTAAGATTGTAAGGGCCTGGGCATGGGGACGTCTGCCGATGGCCAAGACATTCCACTCAAGGCAGAACTGCTACATCCAGGACCTCACTGCAATGAAACTTGTCTTTACCAGACCTGCACAAGACAGACATTCCCCTATAAACTAGCGAGTCTCTCGGGAGAAATGGTTACATGCGGTGGGAACCTTAGGGGCTATGGCCAGACAAGTGAAGGAGAATGCCCCTATCAGCGGGTCTACCTAAGGAAAGACCACTCCATTTGTCACAAGTCCTGCCCACTAGAGCAGACAATCCAAAAGGAACCCTGGGGTCCACAGAAGCAGACAGACAGGCAGGTGGGAAGGAAGTGAGATGTGTTGATGAAGGGAAAGGAGAATAGGAGAGGAAAGGGAGAGGGAGTAAGAAGGGAAAGGGGAGGGCACAGACAATAACTCACTTTTGCTGTACAACTAGAAAAATAAAATCAAATATAAAAATCCATATTCTCCATGAAAAAGAAGATAAATGTGATGACCTATCTTGCCATACTTCATTTGTACATTTAAAACTGTCATAAAACTTGAATTTCTTATTGGATAAGTTAACAAATGTTATCATTTTGAGTTTTGTAAAAGTCAAGTAATTAGTTTCCTTCTCAAAGAATCGTTATGCAAGTGTAAAGCTTGAATGTCATTGCTGAGATATACCAAGAGCAATAGCTTTAAGTGGCTTTTCCTGAAATTTAAACAGTTATGCCCATTTTATGATGGGAGTTCACAAATAACCTTCACAATTTTCTAATACCTTAATATAGGAATTTTTGTTTTGAAAACCAAAGTTTCCATTACCTTTTTTCAGGAAAAAATAAGTTAGTTATTACCTAATCTGGGCTAGCATAACAAAATACCACAGTATAGGTGACTTGGAGAGTAGAAATTTATTGTCCCATTGCTCCATGATCAAGAAGCCAACAGAGCTGCTGTGTAGGGTGGAAGGAAGGAAGGTGATGTTCTCTGGTGTCATTTCTTCTTTGTGTGTGTGTGTGTGTGTGTGTGTGTGTGTGTGTGTGTGTGTGTGTGTGAGTATGCATGCAACAGGGCACTGTGTGTGACTGTGGGAGCCCAAGGGTGACTTCAAGAATCACTCCAGATTGCTTCTACCTCCTTTTTTGTTTGCTCTGGGATTTCCCATGTTCTGACTTCCAGAGCCAGAAGTGCAGGTTGTCTCCATTTCCACCTGGCATTTTCACATGGAATCTGGAATCTGAACTCAGGTCCTTCTGCTTGCTAGGCAGGGTCTTAGCCTCTGAGATATCTCTCCACCCCCAGGTGTCTCCGCTTGTGAGGATAATGATACTATTGACTGACCGCACTTTATATTTTATGTACGTGTGCATGAGGTGCATGCATGTGTGCATTTTTGCATATAAATGGGCACATATGTTTGCATGGGTATATATATACGAGTACACTTGAATACATGTGCCAGTGAATCCAAGGTAATATCCAGAGTCATCCTCAATTGTTTTTTCACCTTATTGTTATAAGGCTGTATCTTTAATTAAACCTAGAGTATGGCTTTGTCTTCCAGGGCTAGAATTACAGGTGGGTCACTACAGGTGCCTAGACATTTTACATGGGATCTGGGAATCTGAACTAATGTCTTTTTGCTGTATAAGTGAGCCATCTCCCCAGCTGTCATGGCCCTACGCTTATGACTTTATTTAGCTTTCATTGCTTCTTTGGCAATCTATCTCCAAATATAACCATTCTGTGACTGGCCATGAATTTTGAGGAGACAGTCTATGACAGACCTGAAAATATCAGCTCTAAATTCAGAATCAATAATACATTTTTTACTCACAAGAATGACCCAGTCTCATCAATAAGCCAGACCACTGGGTTTAACAGAAATATTTACAATTGGCTGAGGATGTAGCCCAGTAGAACATGGGCAAAATACATCAAGTGGAACTGGTCTGAGAACTTACTCCTTGCTGGATAGCTTACATAGTACCAAGGAACACTGTAGACTCTACTAGGGGAGTGAAATTATCACAAGCCTCATCAGTTCATGAGATCTGCAAGTGTAATAGCAGCATGAATATTAAGGAGATAACCAATGGCTTTCTGATTGAATTCAAAACCTGCTTGTCAAAATGAAACACATTCCTGTTACTGTTAACTATAGCAAGAACATAAAAAGGAGAAGGAAATAGATCAATAGGGAAAAATAGCCAATGAACCTATAGGTACAGTACAACCAAACTGCTGTGTAAATAGCTGCTATATACCCATAGATTTGAAGAGCACATAGAACTCAGCCTAGACGTCTTCTTCACAACAAAGGTAGAGGACCCTCAATATGCTGACACAATGCAGCCTATGGCACTAGAAGAGCAGTGACATGGACAACAGTGAAAATGCAGAGTACTGGTGACCCAGTATCAGTCCATCCTAAGGCCAGAATCTCTCCCATCCTAAGGCTTTGGGAACTTCAAGGAAGAGGGGGTGGTGAGATTAATCTAAAAATGGGAAAGTCCACCACTGGACAAGATATTCCATCCAAAGCAGAACTGCAGTGAGACTAGTCTTTATCAGACCTGCGTAATGATTGACATACCAACATGTCCCAATAGACTATCAAGAAACTCGAGAGAGGGCTGGAGAGGTGGCTCAGGGGTTAAGCCTCCGTCTTGCAGGCGGAAGGTCCTGAGTTCGGATCCCAGATCCCATGTATAGACGCCAGGCGGAAGCGGGGGCGGCCTGCGCTTCTGGTCCTGGTAGGGCAGAGCCTGTGAACCCTGGGGCAGAAGGAGGTGGAAGCGTCCATGGTGGTTCACGAATTCGTCCGTGGTTCTACACATACACAGACACACACAGACACACGCACGCGCACATACACACGCATATGCACACAGTTGAATAAATAATAATAATAATAAAATTAAAAAAAAAGAAACTCGAGAGAGATAAGAACATACAGTGGAAACTTTGGGGACTAAAGCTGGATGAGTGAAGGGAAATACCCCTGTAAGTGGGTGGCCCAAAGAGAGGCAACTTGGTATGCCACAAGAGGCCTGAACCCCCACAAGAGTAGACAAGCCAAAGGAAAGCCTAGGGTCCATAGAAGCAGACAGGCAGGAGGAATAGAATGGATTGATGAAGAGAAGGGAAGAAAATGGGAGAAAGGGGGATGGAGGGAAGCACAGATAACTACTCAATATGTTTATAAAACTAGAAAAATAAAATAATTTTAAAAAATATTAAATTGGAGAGAGCTTTTGCTTTCCAGATTAAGGTGAAAAAAAAAAAACAACTCATACACACACACACACACACACACACACACACTACACATGCACGCACAATTTTAGCATCTTTTGTACAATCCCCTGGTGTTAGGAACTGTTAAAGGAGGTATAATGATTCAACACCAAATGGCCCTATTATTGTAGATACATTTCACTCTCTGTGCCACAAGAAAAGAAAAATAAAACAAAAATACCATTGTATGCAAAAATTAATGTTGCCTAAATCAAGTAGTGATCCAAAGCAATTTCATAGTCATATGAAAAGAAATCATTGAGATTTATGGTGTGGATTAACTACATAATTATTTCACTTTGTACTTAACCACCAAATATACTGGCCTAGTTATGGTGGGAGAACCCAGGGAAGACAAGCCTCAATAAGTGAGAACTTGGATGTGCAAACACAGAAGAGAAGCAAAATACTGCCCATGGAGAAATTCACATACTACAAAGAGTTGCTTTCCAAAATTAAAATGTCTGTAGCAAAATAAGCACCTCATTCTCATGAAAACAATAACTTCCTAGAATAGACATCAAAAGATAGTAACTGGATTCAGATTAATCAATGCCTGGATTTTTTTTCTTTTTAGTGCAAAAGGGCTTTATGATTGTCAAACAAGCAGCCAGTTGTCATTAAGTTTCACTGAGAAAGAACTCGGGGGTTCTGATGGATTCCTCACTCTGTGGGTACCTATACTTTCTGTGCACAGCCCTGTTTCAAGAGTCTCAGCCTTCCCAGGGTAAGAAAGTCAGAGAATGGTGCCTTATCAGCAGATCATGATTCAAGGCAGCACCTGGTAAGATTTAATAGTGTATGCTGAAAAATAACCATCATGGTTTGAATGGGAGTTGCCCTGAACAGGCTCAGGGTGAGGTTTTTGACTCCTTAGCTACTGTTAAGTTTGGGAAGATTGTGGCACCTTTAAGAGGAGCAAAGCACATCACAGGGGAAGGTGGGAGGAACCTTGAGTTTGATAGCCCAGCCTTGCTCTCCCTCACAGTTTTGGCTATGGTAACTTGAACAGACTTTCTGCTTCCACCTCCAGCCATGGCTTCTGGCATGATATTTCTTATCATCATTGGAACTGTAAGCCAAATAAATACTCCTTTTTCCTTTTCTGCCTGGGTCAGAGTTTTGTCTCACAGCAAAGAAGGATAACTGCGACAAGGAATAATTTTAGGTCTCAAGAAGACCTAAATTATGAGAATAAGGCAGTTGGAGGAATGAGCTGTGGAGATGATTTCATGACTAAAGCAAAGTGGTACAAATCTGACGACTTGAGTTCAGATCTGCAATTCACAGATGAAAACCAGACAGAGCAGTGTAAGCATCTGTAATCCCTGCATTCCTAAGGGAAGTGGGATCTGGAAGAATCTCCAGAAACTTGTGAGTTTCTGGTTTACAGTCTACAGAGCAACAATGAAGAGACCCAATCTCAAACAAGGTAGAAAGATAGATAACAACAGCCAAAAGTTTTCCTCTAACCATACATGTGTTGTGGTACACATATTTCTGCACTCATACATCCCTCCAGTCACCCATCACACACATTAAAAAAATTAAAAATGAGACATCGTTCACTAATAAAATATTTTATTATGTGGCAAAAAGGATTGAGGTTTTTTTGGTCTTTTTTTTAAACAGAGCTTCAGTTAAATAGATCTACTAGAAAAAAGTCATGGAGAAGTCATTAGTGATTTTATCCAGAACTCAAATACCAGATCTGGAAGTTAAAAAAAAAAAAAAAAGAAAAAGAATACTACTACTAATACTGTTCTAAACTTTAATTATTGGCCAAATTATAAGTTATAAGAATGTCATTTTATATGAAAAATCATCTCATCTTTCTAGACAAGAGAGTCATAAAGATGAATGAACTCAATAAAGCATAGTCTCTAAATATTCTCTAATACGACTAGGCTGCCATTTAAGATAATTTATTTAATATTTTATGATAGGTAGCTGGAGTATAGGAGTGTTGCAAAGTTTATAAGAAACTCCACAATAAAGGTGAATCTCATAAAGCAGGGCAGATGTACTGCAGCCACCTAGACCAAGTCTGGCACATTAAATAGTTTCCCTCCAAAGATTTATTGATGCACCAACTGCTGGCCTTGAAGTCCGTCATAACACAGCATTCATGTTTTATGAGGTGATGTCTAAATATCTTGCATTTGTCTTCTAAATGTAACTTTTGGCTATATTCTGGGTCTGGCTCTCTCTTTTATTGTGTTATAATGAACAGACGCACACTTGAGTTATTAGCTTAGCTTTCCTTCTCTTTCCATGTTTTCTTTTAAATCTTTACAAGGGCTAGCTTAGGGACTATATTTTTTACATCCAAGTCTGCCTCTAAGCCGAATCTTATGCTGAAAGATGGAGAAAGAGCAATGTGGGAAACTTAATGAGGATGAGAGATCAATGTTGTAAAGGAGAAATAAACTAGGTAGGAGACAGTTACCACGGAAGAAACCTAACAGTGTTAGGTATCTAGAGGTTGATGGCTCTGCCACTTAATCTAAGTAATCCTCAGTTTCCTTGTAGAATGAAGGTGATGGAGAGTAGGAAGATTCTAGAAAGTTCTATAGTAAAGTAAGGCCTCAAAAATATTGCTGCTATTATTCTATACAACATTTACTAACAAAACATACTGACAAATATTATCTGGAAAACACAGAAGATTTTTGGCAGATGGATGTCTAAACATTGCTCCAAAAAATTGTTGTAATAGTCACAGGTATCAACTTGACAATGACACAATTTGAGGCATTAGTAGCTGAGTTAAATCCTGAGCAAGTTTGCAGGAGATTGTCTAATTGACAGGGGAGGCCCAGTCCATAGTAGGTAGGACTAGATGTTGGGCAGGTGGATAAAATGGAGGGAACTAATTCAGGGAATTAATATTCTTTGGTATATACTTGACCAGTCATGCTGGTCTGGCAAATAAGAATTGTCCCCTTCTCAGCAATGGATATAGTGTGATCAGTTCCCCTGGCCCCTAGTGTTTGAAGGAGTCCTGCCAAGCTGGACTGAGATATAACTGTACAACTGTAGGTGAAAATAAAACCGCTTGTTCCCCTTTAAGCATTTCGGTCATGAATTTGTCAGCAACATGCAGAATAACTGCTATAAATTGTCTTATAGCTAAGAAAAACTGAGGCTTTATAGGAGCTATGGGAAGCTGTTTTTCCATCGAGTGAAAGACCTTCTCAGGTCCCTGTACTGTTCTAGCTATTTCCTGGTCCATGGGCCCAGGTGTAGAATAGAATGGATCTCCACCCTTTTGACATTATCCCTCCCAAATTCCAATGCTCACCAAAAGTGTCACCCTCAGACACTGGAACGCCAAAGCCCTGAGGACATAATAGTGGTTGGTGCTTCCTTCCCACTGGAAGGACATGGGGGCTGAGAGAAGATCAAAGAAGGTAGCAGCAAACTCCTAGCCTAATAAGCTCATCGTTCCAGGCCCCGCGCCCTCCCTCCATCAACTCGCTAGATCTTATGAGTTCAACTGAGGGATTCACAAAAGATTAGCATCACTGATACCTTACTTCCTCCCTTGTCTGATACTATGCTCTCTCACAGTGGGAACATTTGCGGTTATATGGAAATAAGGATAGTTGTCCACCTTGCAGATTTATGAAGGATGCATGGATGATTTATATCACACAATTCAGAATACCTCAACTTTTAGTTTAAACTAGCAGGTGGTGAAGCCAGAGTTCCTGTAGGAACTCTTATGTCTACATTCTCTTCTCCACCTTAAAGTATGTCCCTCTCAACAGAGGGGGCTATAGGAGGAGTCCTGGTAAGAATAAAGTTGGATGGGTAGGGATGGGATGGTTTTGGGTCTTAAAAACTACGCCAAGGGATTCAAATAGAAAGCAAGGGAAAACATTAAGATAGTTTTGGGGAAAACCTACCTGTTGATAGAATGTGGATGTATTAGAGAAAGGAAAATATTGAGACTGTCTAAGAGGGCATTACATGAATCTGTGTTTATCAGGATGGCATTATCTGATACCATGCTCTCTCACAGTGGGAACTTTGCAGTCTAGATGGCTATATGGAAATAAGGATAGTTGTGTACCTTGCGGATTTATGGGAACAGAAGGGAACAGAAAGGGAACAGAAAGGAAGCAGTAGATGTGAGTGAAATGCTATGCGTATGGCCTGGTGAACTGGAATGGGGTGGAAAGTGATATCCTTGGTAAGAGTAACCAGAAGAACACATGCATATGCAAGCAATTAAGAGGTTATTGTGGCTCTGAACTTAAAATGTATGCTCCTCACTTTCTAACCTTCTTATATGTTGTCTTAAACAATGAAATTAAAATCCCCCATTAACTATTTACAATGTAGACTTAATGATCTTGATATTCCTTTTCCAATTTCCCCACATCCAGGGTACAAATTCATAGGCATGGGTGATAGCAGGCAGCCTACTTACTACCAATAGTAGGCTCTACTGTATCTAACTCTCTTACATTGAATTCTTATGCAATTCTTGATGCCCATAACAACCTTACCAGGTGGGTTCTATGATTATCTCCAGTGTTCAGGAGAGGAGACTGAGGAGTATAGGAGCTTACTACAGGTCTCAGAACCTGAAAGGCCTCAAAATGTATTATCCCAAAATATGACACTTTGGCAAAAAGATTATTTTGAGTTGCGATTGAGAAGCAAAGAGCTCTTCCTCTTTGTCTTTCCCCTGTATTTTTTTTTTAATTTTTTATTATTTATTCAGTTGTGCATGTATGTGTGCGTGCGTGCGTGCGTGCGTGCATGTGTGTGTGTGTGTGTGTGTGTGTGTAGAATCACGGGCGAATTCGGGAACCACCATGGATGCCTCCACCTCCTCCTTGTTTACTCTGCCCTGGGATTCACAGACTCCGCCCTACCAGGACCAGAAACGCAGGCCGTCCCCGCTTCCGCCCAGCAACTATACATGGGGTCTAGGATCCAAACTCAGGACCTTCTGCCTGCAAGGCAAAGGCTTAACCCCTGAGCCACCTTTCCAGTTCCTCCCCTGTATTCTTAAAGGCATGATATAAATTGCCTCTGTGATGTTGTCCCA
Organism: Typhlomys cinereus; assembly: GCA_023101885.1. NCBI lineage: Eukaryota > Metazoa > Chordata > Mammalia > Rodentia > Platacanthomyidae > Typhlomys > Typhlomys cinereus. The sequence goes on along the minus strand of JALPQD010000377.1, from coordinate 818,216 downwards.
TTGCTTCTTATCAGAAAGAGAACCTCTGTTATCATTACATGGAGACAGCACATGGAAGTCTCTGTAAGTAAGCCTGACTTAATGTCCCTATTTACTATTAAGTCTCCCATGTGACTAGTTACCCTGAGTATGCCACATTTCTTAAGTGTGAAACCCTAGACAGATAAAAATGTCAATGTTAAATGCATTTTTTACAATTTCCTTTGTTAATGTCCTTTTGTTAAAAAACTGAAGAAGACATAGGAAAAGTTTTTCCTTATAACCAAAAGTAAGAAAAACCAATATTCTATCCCCTACCTATCTCCCATAGAAGCCACGGTCCTGACCATTATTAGTAAAGGTACAATAATGAATTTAAAAAAATCATTCTAACCTTCTAATTGGAAAGTGGCATGAGGAAAATGTTGGCATTCCCTTTTACACAGTGATTTATTTATGGCTATAATTTACTTGTCAAATAGAAGTATTGCTGTGATTTTGTATGGTGTTCATTTGGTGATCCAAAGACCATTACAATTCATTAGTGCATTAAAACATAGGCGTAACTCCTTCCCAGGGAGGAGAATTTGATACTAATCAGTAAATCCTGAACTCCATCCAGGAATTCTTTTTAGTACAGATATAAACATGAAATAGTTTCAAGGTATAAATACCTGTACAGAATGACAGTGAATTATGACACACTCATAAAAATATCTGACTATAAAATAATTAGGTCACTTTAAAAAACAGAAACAACCATTTTTAAAAAAGATGATGTTAGTCAGAAATTAGAGTGCCTAGATTTCAGTCATTTAAAGATCCTCTCTTACAAGCCTTGTATCTGATATACTGTCTTCAGGTGAACGATATTCATATCATTGTTAACTAGCTTTTCATTTAGAAGATCTACACAAGGGAGTTGTTGGAAGAGTGGATATCTCATTTCATTTCCTCTGAAATGCCTTTCCAATTTCAAATTTGTTTTCCAAATCTAGCATTCAAGGTTACTATTGCTTGGGAATAATAGCAAGGATTCTAAGCCCCACTTACTCAGTGTCTTAACTAGGAGCTGTAATGGTTATGCAAATAAATGTCCCTCTGAGGGAAGAGGGAGTTCTGAAAGTGCAGCTGCAAAGCTGATCCTGGAAAAACAGAAGTGAAGATTAAACCTGGAGAGAGGGAATTAAGGCAGAAATAAGCATCAAGGATGACAGGGCACAACTGTAACAGCATTCAGCAAACACATAGGAGTCCAGGGTGCCGTGAAAAGGATCAATTTCTACCAGCAAAACAAAAGCATGAACTGTATTTTTTTTATTAAACCACCCTTTAATTTTTATTATAAGCTTGTTATCTACCCAAACAGAAGCATGGTCAGTTACCTGAGCCAAAACTATAGTGCAGATGCCTAAGTACTTAGGTGCAGCAGGCTCATTGCTGGCTTCACACTCCATTTGCCTAGCTGCCTTGTTCATGGCTTAGGGCCTTTTTATGCTAATGTCTTGTTGCTTGTTGCCACTCTTTTACAAGTGATTTTCAAATAAGCAAAATGACATTAAAGGCCAAATTGGATTCATAGGCAAGGCAGAGCATAAGGATTTTGTATTAATCCTCTTTACACTTTTCAGTGGAACAACCCCCCACCCTCCCACCCCCGTCTGTATCTGCAGCAGCAGTGTAACAGTAATAAATTACTAAAGAAACCCCAACACATCCCACATAAGGTGCAGGTATAGGCACTAAGGCCCCCCAGGCTGGTGCCAATCTGTCCTTAGACATCTCAAGAGAACATCCTCATGAATGGAAAACAAAGAACTCCTCTTCTGATCTGGGGGTTTCCTTGACACCCGAATGCATTTCTGCTATCGATATATAAAAACAAAGCAAAACATGAGTCTTCAGGATAGCTCAGAGGGTGACAATGTTTGTGGCACGAACACAATAATAGCATGAATTCAAACTCTGGAGCCCACGTGGTGGAAGGGCTCTCCTATGACCTCACACCTGGACCAAACAAAAGCACAAACACATAGACACACAGATACACACAGACACACACTCACACATACACACATACACACACACACATACACATGGCAAAGAAATACATAAACATTATTAAAGAAAAAATCATGCTATTTCCTATGATGATTTTGATGCATTAATTTTTTTTGTATCTCTGCTAACCTATAAAGATGGCCTTGAACTTTCTATGTGTGATTAATAAGGAAGTAAGAATTGTCACAAATTTCACAAAAGAAGTTTTTTCCCCAATTGGGTTGCTTGTGTTTCTTGGTTGTTTTTATTTTGTTTTGCTTTGTTTTGTTTTGTTGTTTGTTGTTGGTGGTTTTTATTTTTTCTGCTCATACAAATATAATAGGAACCCCTGTCCCCTCCCTCCCTTCAACCTTCCCTCGCCCTTCCTGTTCCCTCCCTGCTTTGTCCCTTCCTTTCCCTCTCCTTCCCTTTCCCCCAGTGCCCCCTCCCCCATCTCTGAAGCATCCTTTAATGAGTATATCAAACTTTCCTCTGGGTCCTCCTCTCTGATGAGGTGTAAGGACTCAGTGGCAATTCCTAGAACTCTTTCTTGTGTTCCCCTTACGTATAGGAACACTATTGTGACTGCTAATCCCTTGCTTCTAAGGATCTTAGTGCCTTTAGTCCATGCTAAAATTTGAGGGGTCATTGATATGTTGGTCATTGTGCAGATCATGTAGAGTGTTATAATGATTGCTTCAGCCCTAACTTGTGTGGAGTATCTTGCATATCATGACTCCTCCCATCCTTGTGCTCTTACACTCTTACCGCCCCCTCTTCCACAAATTTCCCTGAGCTTCAGGATGGGGAGAGATTAGTCAGGCCTGATTCCAGATGGTTGATATAGAGTCTCTGATGTTCTGAATTATGGTTTGTTGATGATTTTTTTTTTAGTTTTGCTATTCCTGCAATGCCCTTCACTCCATCCTGATGGGTATTGGATGTCACCCCCTGGCCAGAGATAAAAACCTGTTAAATTAGAGTCTTGTTATAAGTATATTCAAAGGTAGGTGTAATAAAAGTAGGAAACCGCAGTGAGGGAGGGGTCAGTCACCCATTTGCAAAATGGCTACCTTCTATCTGACAGCCTGTATGCCCTCCCCTTCCAGTAAGATCTTACCCCATCAGTTGGAAATGATCAGGAAGGAAAGTCTGTGAACTTAATCAGATGTCTCATTACTTACTTGCAGTCCTTGATGGTGGCCTATTTTCTCTGCTGTAACAAGTTCCCCTCCGTTTCTAGTGGGGCTCCCCTTCCCCATCCCTCCTACAATTTTACAATTACTGTAGGTATTACAGAGATTTGTCTTTAAGTGTCTCTAAGTGGGTTTGGTATTAGGATTCACCTATTAGGGAGTACATACGGTGCTTAATTTTCCATGTCTGGGATACTTCATTCAATATAATTATTTCTAATTCCATCCATTTCCTGGAAAATTGCATAAATTCATCATTTTTGATGACTGAGTAGTATTGCATTGTATAAATGTACATTTTCCTTATTCACTCGTCAACTGTTGGACATTTAGGCTGATTCCATGACTTTGCTATTGTAAATAGTGCTGCTATGAACATGGGTGTGCTTGTGCTATCGAGGTGAAGTTTTGCTGTATGAGGGGTTATTCCCAAAAGTGGTATAGCAGGGTCATATGGCATTTCAATCTTTAACTTATTTAAGAATCTCCAGACAGCTCGCCAGAGTGGTTGTATGAGCCTGTATTCCCACCAGCAATGTAGGAGAATTTCCCTCTCTCCACATCCTCTCCAGCATTTAGTGTTGTTTGTATTGTGGATTTTTGCCATCCTGACCAGGGTGAGATGATATCTCAGGGAAGTTTTGGTTTGCATTTCCCTGATGGCTAAGGATGTGGAGCATTTTTTAAGATATTTGTTAGACATTTTAATTTCGTCCTTGGTAAAGTTTCTTTTAAGTTCCAAGGCCCTTTTTTTTTTTAATTGGCCCATTGGTTTCCTTGGTGTTTAGTTTTCTAAGTTCTTTGTGCACTCTGGACAGTAGAGTTCTATCAGATTTGTGGTTAGTGAAGATTTTCTCCCATTCTGTGGGTTTCCTGTGTGCTGGAGTTACAATTTCTTTATCTTAACAGAAGCTCTTTAATTTCACAAGATCCCATAGGTTGAGTGTTAGTTGTAGTGACTGTGCTATTGGATGTCCGTTCAGGAACTGTTGGCCTAGCCCAGTCAGCTCGAGGGAGTTTCCTACCCTTTCAACTACAGTTTTTATAGTCTCTGGTCTTGTATCGAGGTCCTTGATTCATTTGGAGCTAATTCTTTTACATGGTGACAAGTATGGGTCCAGTTTAAATCTTCTACATTTGGACATCCTGTATTTTTTAAAATTTTTTATTATTCATTCAATTGTGCGTGTGTGTGTGTGTGTACGCGTGTGTGCATGTATGTGTGTCTATGTATGTGTGTGTACGTAGAACCACAGACGAATTTGGGAACCACCATGGACGCCTCCACCTCCACCTTGTCCAGGCTCTGCCCTACCAGGACCAGAAACGCAGGCCGCCCCAGCGTCTATATGTGTGGTCTAGGATCCGAACTCAGGACCTTCTGCCTTCAAGGCAGAGGCTTAACACCTGAGCCATCTCTCCAGCCCCGTGGACATCCAGTTTTGCCAGCACCATTTTTTGAAGATGCTGTTCTTTTTCCATTGGATTTTTTGGGCCCCTTTGTCAAAGACCAAATGGCTGTAATTTTGTGGGCTTATATCTGGGTCTTCAACCCTTATCCATTGATCTGTGTGTCTATTTTGGAGCAAATATCAGGCTGTTTTACAATTATGGATTTGTAGTATAGACTAAGGTTTGGTATGGTGATACCTCCAGGAGTGTTTTTGTTACTCAGGATTGTCTTTGCTATCGTGGGTCTTTTGTGCCTCCATATGAATTTTGAGATTGTTTGGTCAACTTCTTTAAAGAATTGCTTTGGGATTTTAATTGGTATAGCATTGAATCTGCATATTGCCTTTGGTAGGATGGTCATTTTTACAATGTTGATTCTGCCAATCCAGGAACATGGGAGGTCTTTCCACATTCTGGTGTCTTCGCAATTTCTTTCTTTAGGATTTTAAAGTTTTCATTGTAAAGGTCTTTTACCTCCTTGGTTAGGTTTATACCAAGATATTTCATTTTTTTAGGGGCTATAGTAAATGGGATTGTTTCTCTCAAGGCTTTTTCACTTCTTTCGTTCTGGACATATAGGAAGGCCTCTGATTTTTGTACATTTATTTTGTATCCTGCCACTCTGCTGAACTTCTCAATTAGTTCCAGGAGCTTCCTGATGGAGTTTTTGGGATCATCCAGGTATAGGATCATGTCATCTGCAAATAGAGATAACTTGCCTTTTTCCTTGCCTATTTGAATCCCTTTTATGTCCGTTTCTTGTCTTATGGCTTCGGCTAAAACTTCAAGTACAATATTGAATAGAAGTGGTGATCGTGGACAGCCTTGTCTAGTTCCTGATCGAAGCAGGATTTCTTCAAATTTTTCCCCATTGAGTATAATCCTTGCTGTTGGCTTGTTGTATACAGCTTTTATTATACTGATAATTCTAACCTTCTCTAGGGTTTTGATCATAAAGGACTGTTGGATCCTGTCAAAAGCTTTTTCTGCATCTATCGAGAGTATCATGTGGTCTTGAACTTTGGACTGGTTTATATGGTGAATTACATTTATTGATTTGCATATGTTGAACCAACCTTGTGTGCCTGGGATAAAGCCTACTTGATCCCCATGAATGATGTTTTTGATATGTTTTTGAATCCGATTTGCTAAGACTTTATTGAGAATCTTTGCATCTGTGTTCATCAGAGAGATTGGCCTATAGTTTTCTTTTTTTTAAAATTTTTTTATTATTATTTATTCAACTGTGCGCATATGCGTGTGTATGTGCATGCGCGCGTGCGTGTGTGTGTGCCTGTGTATGTGTAGAACCACGGACGAATTCGCGAACCACCATGGACGCCTCCACCTCCTTCCGCCCCGGGATTCACAGGCTCCGCCCTACCAGGACCAGAAGCGCAGGCTGCCCCCGCTTCCGCCTGGCGTCTATACGTGGAATCTGGGATCCGAACTCAGGACCTTCCGCCTGCAAGGCGGAGGCTTAACCCCTGAGCCACCTCTCCAGCCCCAGTTTTCTTTTTTAACTGTATCTTTATTAGGTTTTGGGATTAAGACAACATTAGCTTCATAGAAGGAATTTGGTAGTGTTCCTTCCTTTGCTATTTGATGGAACAGTTTAAGGAGTACTGGTGTTACTAGCTCCTTAAATGCCTGGTAGAACTCTGTGCTGAATCCATCTGGTCCAGGACATTTTTTTGGTGGGAAGATTTAAGATTACTTCCTCAATTTCCTCATATGTTATAGGACTACTTAAATAATTCACAACTTCCTGATTCAATTTAGGTAAGTTGTGTTTAATTAGGAATTCATCCAGCTCTTTTGTGTTGCCAAATTTCACCGAGTATAAGTTTTTGAAATACGATATTATAATTCTCTGGATTTCTTGGGTATCAGTAGTGATAACTCCATGTTCATTTCTAATTTTGTTAATTTGGGCTTTCTCTCTCTTGCTTTTGGTTAATTTATCTAGGGGTGTATCAATCTTATTGATTTTTTCAAAAAACCAGCTTTTTAACTGGTTGACTTTCTGTATTGTTTTCCTAATCTCAATTTCAGATATTTCTCCCCTTATTTTGCTAATGTCCTCCCTTATACTGCTTTTGGGATCAGATTGCTCTAGTGTCTTTAAAGCTTTAGATGCATTGTTAAGTTATTTATTTCTGATGTTTCCATTTTTCCGATGTAGGCATTAAGAGCTATGAACTTACCTCTTAGGACAGCTTTCATTGTGTCCCAGAGATTTTGGTAAGTTGTATTTTCATTATCATTCACTTTCAGGAAATCTTGAATTTCCTTTGTAATTTCTTCCTGAATCCAATTCTCATTCAGCATCACAGTGTTGTTTCCAGGAGTTAGTGTATTTTCTGTCTTTTGTTGTGTTGTGAATGTCAAGCTTTAGGCCGTGGTGGTCTGATAAAGTGCAGGCTAGAATTTCAACTTTCCTATATTTGTGGAGATTTGTTTTGTGGCCCAATATGTGATCTATTTTGGAGAAAGTTCCGTGTGCTGCTAAGAAAAGTATGTATTCTTTGGTTGGGTGGATGAAAAGTTCGATAGAGATCTGTAAAGTCCATTTCAGTAAAGGTTTGATTAAGCTCCAAAGTGTCTCTGTTAAGTTTTTTACCTGTAGATCTATCCCATGTTGAGAGAGTGGTGTTGAAATCCCCAAGAATTATCGTTTTGGGGTTGATTTCTCACTTTAGACGTTGTAGGGTTTGCTTAATGAATGGGGGGGGCGTATTGGGTGCATATATGTTCAGTATTGTGAAGTCTTCCTGGTGAATTGTACCTGTGACTAAAATGTAGTATCCATCTGTGTCTCTTATGATTTTCTTTGGTTTGAAGTCCACTTTGTCCGCAAGCATAATGGCTAACCCTGCCTGTTTTATGCCTTCATTAGCTTGTAGCATTTTTGACCAGCCTTTTATTTTTAGGATGCGCCTATCTTTTGTGGTAAGATGGGTTTTCTGCAGGCAGCAGATTGATGGATTGTGATTTTAATCCAAGTTTGTAATCTGTGTCTCTTGATCGATGAGTTAATTCCATTAACATTTAGTGTTATAAAGGAGAAACTATTTTTAATTCCAGACATTTATTATGTTTAGTGGCTTTTGTTAGTATATTGTTTCGCTTTTAGTGGTGTTATACTTCCTTCTGTTCTCCTGGATATGCCTGTTTTTTCTTCAAACTTGAGTATCATTTCTAGCATTTTTTGAAGGCCTGGTTTGGTGGACATGTTGTCTTCAAGTTGTCTTTGTGCTGGAAGATTTTTTCTTTCTTCCTCGATCATGACGGATAGTTTTGCAGAGTATATCAGCCTGAGTTGACAATTTTGCTCATTCAGTACTTGAAGTATGTCTCTCCAAGCTCTTCTTGCTTTTATTGTTTCGACTGAGAAGTCATTTGTTATTTTAATAGGTTTATCTTTAAAAGTGACTTTTTTTTTCCCTTGAAGCTCTCAGCACCATTACTTTATCTTGAATGTGGAGTGTTTTAACTATTATTTGCCATGGCGAGTTTCTATTTGGGTCATATCTGTTTGGGGTGCAGAATGCCTCTTGTATATGGATGGACCTCTCTTTTTTTAGATGAGGAAAGTTTTCCTTGATGATCGTTTGAAAAATTTCCTCAGGGGTGGTATTTTGAGATTCTTGCTCTGGTATTCCATGAATATATATTTTAGACTTCTTCAGGGTGTCCCATAACTCTTGAATATTTCTCTCAAGTATCTTTTTGGCTTTAACAACCTCTTCCATTGAGCTGGTTAATACTCCCACTTTGTCTTCAAGCTCTGAAATTCTATTTTCTGCTTCATTTGTTCTGCTGATAAGACTCTCTGTTGAGTTTTGGGTTAAAGATAACTTATCTTTTAGTTCAGTTTTAAACTCTGCTTGAGTCTGTTTTAACTGCTCCATGCCTGTTTTTGTTTCTTGAACTGTTTTTCTCAACTCCTCCAAGTGTCTGTTGTGTTCCTTTTCAAAGCGCTTGATGCGGTTATTTAATTCCTCCCGGGTTTCCCCTTTCGTAGTATTTAACATGATAATGATCATGTTTTGAAAGTGGTTATCCTGGGTTAGGCTTTCTTGGCTATTTTCCGTGGGTTTGTTCTGGTTGGAGTCTATCATTATGGGATTAATTCCTTCAGTGGGAGATTTGTTTACTTGGGTGTTGTTTCTCATGGATTTGCACTTTGACTTGGGCATTGTCGTTTTAACTCTTAAGACCTTCTTTCAATTTCTGTGTATTTTTCACTGAACTGAATTATTTGGCCTGGGGTTCTGGGGTTGGGTGGGGGCGCAGGTTACCTAGGTCACGGGGAGTCCCAGCTGGACTGCGTGCAACCCAGGCGGCGGGTGGGGAAAGGGAGGTTGTGGAGGTGGTGGGACGCTACTTAACCTGAGGGAGCTGGGGCGAGGCCCGGGGGTGGATCCTCCCTGGCCCCGCGCAGCTCAAGCTGGGTCCCTTGGGCTGACCTTGTATTCTGGGGGTGGGTGGGAGCGGAGCTTACCTAGGTTGAGCTGAGTCCCGGCTGGACTGAGCGGGTCCTGGGCGGCGGGTGGGGAAAGGTTTGTTTTGTTTTGAGACAAGATCTAAGTTGCCTGGCCTGGTCTTTAACTCTCTTTGTAACCCAGGCAAGCCTTAAATGTGTGATCCACCACAGTATCCTGAGTAGCTTGGATAACAGGCCTTTAGCACCAGGTCTGGCTTCCTTGTTTTTCTCTTCCTTCTCAATTTCCACTTTCTTCTTTTTCATGTCTCAACTTTCCTTCCAGATACACTTGTGCAACAAAAGCATTTCTGATATTCAGAGAGTTGGCTCAGTGGATAAAAAAAAATGCTTGCTGCACAAGCAGGAAGGCCTGAGTTTGAATCCTCAGCACCCATAATATAAGCCTGGCATGGCCACGCATGCCAGTATTAGAGGGCAGAGACGGACAGGTCTTGGGATCTTGCTCCCCAGCTAGCCTAGCTAAATGGTGAACTTCAGTTCTCAAGGGAATATAGTAGAAAGCACTAGAGGAAGAAACCCGACATGTTCCTCTGGCCTCTGCATGTGCACTGGTACACCAGCAACATACATGTCTACACACACACACACACACACACACACAGAGAAAATTTTTTTTAAATGAAAAAGGCGTTCAGGTAGTTAGATACTTTCAGGTAGAATGAGATGCCTTCCTTGGGGACCACCTCCTGCTCAGTGGATCTGCCGTGGGACTGTGCCTGCCTGGGCTGGCAAGGCTCTTACCCTGCTGACCTGGAGTAACTTGCTGCCCTCTGCACTCTCAGCTTCCTGCTCTGTACCATGAGGATAACCAGGTCTGCCTGGCCTACTTCATGCCTACTTTATACTGACTTTGCGTGACGCCAACCATGAATGTGCGTTGTGGACTACAACATTTGTGCAAGCATGAGGGATGGCTGCTGTTGATTCTGACAGAACAAGACTATCCACAAACTAATTCGAGAGTAGAAAGAGTCCAGGAATCTATTGGTGAATCGAGTAGCATCAAGGTGAAGATTTTATGTCTCTCCTGTGCAGGCTGCAGGAGAATCTGGACTCTTTGGGCTCCCTGTTATTCCTGGAGCTGAGGGGGGCTGTGTCTCCAAAAGAGGGGCTGCTGGCTTCTTCGGTGATGAGTACACTCAGTCCTTTCTCAGTAGTCCTCAGCTTTACTGCTATCCTTTCAAATGCTCAGGAAAGTAAAGCTAGGTCATTATGACTGTTGCCCCACCCTTGGGAGAATGCCCAGAGGATGTGGACTGCTCCGAGGCATCCCACAGGAAGTTGGACCAGCAAGTTCAGAGTCACTGTGTGCCCAAGCATCAGTAAGCGGATCTTATGCTTATGTCTTCAGTGAATTCTTTCATGAACGTCCACTATTTGACACATTTGAATGTGTTTGGTTCCCCTTTTCTTCACCATTGTAAGAAAATAGTATTTTTCTAATAGCTAGTTCATTTTATTATAAACTCTGTAAAAACTATGACTGTATCTTATTCTGACCCTGAACGAGTGAAACATTAAGAGCACAAAGTAGAATTAAATATTGTGGTGAGCCCTTTTAGGTTTAATTTTTTTAAAGAATTTTTTCTTAAGAATTAGCAAACTCAATAAAATCCATCTGTGCCCCTTTGCACGTACCATTGTCATCCTCCCTGTTGCAAATGCATCTGCTGAACTGATTAGTAGCAGGATTCATTTCATGGAAATTTCTTGAGTTTTATAATGCCTCTAAAACTGAAGTTCTCAAATTTCTTGGCGTCAAGACGCATTTAAATTGGTAATTAGTTGAGCCTTTAAAGGTCCTCCGTTTATGTGAATTATATCAAATTATGTATTTACTGTATTAGAAGTTAAACTTTCAAAATTTGAAGAAAATATTTATCAATTCATTCAAAAGCAAAATAAACTTCTCAGCATGAGAGCAAGAAATCACAATGTATCGCATAGCTGCTGAAGAACTCCACTGCGCTGTGTGCTCAGGAAGGAATGAAAAGTGGGAAAGAGGGATATGTTTTACTTTTCTAGTTGCTGTGACAAAGTTTCTGACAAAAGCAATTTAGGGAAGGTAAGTTGCACTTTGTCTCACAGTGGAAGGGTGTGATCCATTGGGAGGAAAGCATGATGGCAGGAGCTTGAAGCTGTGCTCACATTGTATTGTATTAACAATCAGGAAGCAGAGTCATGAATGCTGTACTGTCATGAATGCTTTCTTCTTTTTTATTCAGGCTAGGACCTTGGTCCATGGAATGGTGCAACCCACATTTAAAAATTCAAGTTATCTTTCCTATATATTTTTTATTAATACATTTTTTATTATTATTTCAGCTCACACAAACTTAATAGGTACACCAGTTCCCTCCCTCCCTCCTCCTCCCCCCGAACCCCCTGCTCTCCCTCCCCTCACCCCTGCCGCCCCATACCCCCGTGCCTCCCGCCCCGATTCCCAGAGTCCTTCCTTGTGCATGCCTGACTCTCCTCTGGGCCCTCCTCTCCGATGACGTACAAGGACCCAGTGGCCTTTCCCTGAACCCTTTCCTGTGTTCCCCTTAAGCATAGGAACACTACTGTGGATGTCAATCCCTTGCCTCCAAGGATCTTGGTGCCTTTAGCAGATGCTAGACTTTGTGAGGTCAATAGTGTGTTGGACATTGCGCCGGGCATGCAATATCCAATTATGATTGCTTCGGCCCTAACTTGTGTGGAGTATCTTGCAAATCATTGCTCCTCCCATCCTTTTGCTCTTACACTCTTACCGCCCCCTCTTCTGCAAATGTCCCTGAGCTTCAAGATGGGGAGAGATTAGTCTGGCCTAGTTCTAGGTGGTTGATATAGAGTCTCTGAAGTTTTGGATAGTGGTTCATTGATTTTCTTTTGCAGTTTTGTTGCTCCTGTAATGCCCTTCACTCCATCGTGATGGGCACTGTATGTCGCCCCCTGGCCAGAGACAGAAAGCTGTTAAACTGGAGTCCTATTATAAGAGCACATTTAAGGGTAGATGTAATACTTATACCCAAAAGTGGAATCACAGGGTCATATGGCATTAGGCAATGGGAGGGGTCAATCACCCATTTGCAAAATGGTTACTTTTAACCTGCCAGACTATATGCTCTCCCCTTCTGGTGAGTTCATACCCCCTTAGTTGTAAATGATCAGGAACGAATTGTGAACTTAACTAGGTGTCACATTACTTTCTTGCAGTCCTTGATGGAGGCCTATTTTCTCTACTGTAACCTGGTCACTTCTCTCCTTGTTTCTGGTGTGGCCCTCCAACCCCATCCCTCCTGTTCACAATCCATGAAATTACTGTAGGTAATACATAGATTTACCTATGAGTGTCTCAAGATGGGCTGGGTGGGTTTGGTATTAGGAGCCACCTATTAGGGAGTACATACGGAGCTTAATTTTCTGGGTTTGGGATACTTCGCTTAATATAATTGTTTCTAATGACATCCATTTCCTGGCAAATTCCAGTAATTCATCATTTTTGATGGCTGAGTAGTACTCCATTGTATAGATGTACCACAGTTTCCTTATCCACTCGTCAATTTTTGGACATTTGGGTTGATTCCATGTCTTTGCTATTGTAAACAGTACTGCTATGAACATGGTCGTGCTTGTGCTATCGAGGTGAACCTCTGCTGTATGGGGGGTTATTCCCAAAAGTGGAATCGCAGGGTCATATGGCATTTCAATCTTTAATTTCTTTAAGAATCTCCAGACGGCTCGCCAGAGTGGCTGTATGAGCCTGCATTCCCACCAGCAATGTAGGAGAGTTCCCCTCTCTTCACATCCTCTCCAGCATTTGTTGTTGTTTGTGTTGTGGATTTTTGCCATCCTGACTGGGGTGAGATGATATCTCAGGGAAGTTTTGATTTGCATTTCCCTGATGGCTAAAGAAGTGGAGCATTTTTTAAGATATTTGTTAGACATTTTAATTTCATCCCTGGTAAAATTTCTTTTAAGTTCCAGGGCCCATTTTTTAATTGGGCCATTGTTTTCCTTGGAGTTTAGTTTTCTAAGTTCTTGTGCACTCTGGACAGTAGAGCTCTATCAGATATGTGGTTAGTGAAGATTTTCTCCCATTCTGTGGGTTGCTTTTGAGCTCGTGTTACAATCTCTTTATCTGAACAGAAGCTCTTTAATTTCACAAGGTCCAAACTGTTGAGAGTTGGTAGCAGTGACTGTGCCATTGGATGTCTGTTTAGGAAATGTTGGCCTAGCCCAATCAGCTCGAGGGAGTTCCCTATCCTTCAACTATGGTTTTTATAGTCTCTGGCCTGATATCAAGGTCCTTGATCCATTTGGAATTAAGTCTTGTACATGGTGACAAGTATGGGTCCAGCTTTAATCTTCTGCATGTGGAGATCCAGTTTTGCCAGCACCATTTGTTGAGGATGCTGTTCTTTTTCCATTGGATTCTTTGGGCCCCTTTGTCAAAGACCAAATGGCTGTAATTTTGTGGGCTTATATCTGGGTCTTCAACCCTTATCCATTGATCTGTGTGTCTATTTTGGAGCCAGTACCAGGCTGTTTTTATAACTATGGATTTGTAATATAGACTAAGGTTCGGTATGGTAATCTTCTTCGGTAAGGCTTCTGTCCCATATCTCTTGGATATTTCTCTCAAGTATCTTTTTGGCTTTAACAACCTCTTCCATTGAGCTGGTTAGTACTCCCACTTTATCTTCAAGGTCTGAAATTCTGTTTTCTGCTTCCTTAGTTCTGTTGGTAAGACTCTGTGGAGTTCTGGGTTGAAGATAACTTGTCTTGTAGCTCTGTTTTAAACTCTGCTTGAGTCTGTTTTAACTGCTCTATGCCAGTTTTTGTTTCTTGCACTGTTTTTCTCAACTCCTCCAGATGTCTGTTGTGTTCCTCTTCAAAGCGATTGATTCGATTATGTAATTCCTCCCTGATTTCCTCTTTCATAGTATTGAACATGGTAATGCTCATATTTTGAAAGTCGTTATCCTGGGTCAGGCTTTCTTGGCCTTTTTCTGCGGGTTTGTTCTGGTTGGAGTCTAACATTATGGGATTAATTTCTTCAGTGGGAAATTTGTTTACTTGAGTGTTGCTTCTCATGGATTTGCACTTTGACTTTGGCATTGTCGTTTTAACTCTTAAGATCTTTCAATTTCACTAAACTGAATTATTTGGCCTGGGGTTCTGGGGGTGGGCAGGGACTGAGCTTACCTAGGTCGCGGGTCAGGCCCGGCTGGACTGCGCGCGCGTCCCGACCAGGGGAGTGGGGTGGGGAATGGGAGGATGGGGGCGTCGGCGTGGAGCTATTTAACCCCAGGGCAGCTGGGGCGGGGCCCGGGCGCAGGCGGAGGTCCTCCTCGTCCCTCGGCCCCGCGCGCGGCTCCGGCTGGATGGTGGGAGTCGGAGCCGGGTCCCTTTGGGCTGACCTGGGATTCTGGTGGGCGGGTGCGGCCTGGGGCTTACCTAGAGTCGCGGGGTGAGGCCGGGCTGGACCGCGTGCGCACGCGCGCGCGCGTCCCCACCGGCAGAGCGGGGTGGGGTAAAGGGAGCTCTTTCCTATATTTTTGAATATACGAAAGATAACTTGAATTTTATTATTTCCCTTAGGAAGAAAATCTTGAGGGTTGGGTGTTAAGGTGTAGGTCAGAGGTAGAACACTTGCCCAGAGCACTGTATTTTCTATCTCTATCACTGTGTGCCAGGGGAGATCTCTTTGCTTTTCATTTATACTTCATCAAAGTTGAAGTTGATGAAATTGTTTGGTAATGCAAGATCAGTGGAAGAAGATGACTCACGGGAGTCCACACTTTGGAGCAGATCTGTAATACCAACAAGTAGAAAGGGAAGTTTCTAGCCTTTCTATTGTTTTAATTGACTGATATGTAGATGTTTCAACCCCAGTCCCTTCTCCTACCTACTTTATGGTCTTACTGACTATGATCATTTCCAAGTGGGTGCCCCAACTAGAGGCAGATATCTACACTGTGGATTGTGTAGCTATTTCCTCAGTATTAAAACATTCCCTTCTGGAGAGAGAAGAGAGACTCACAAAACTCAGGAAGTTCTGAGATTCACACAGCCACTCCCAAGGTTATAAAAGTTATAAGCAAGTGGTTCAGGAGGGATTCTTCTTGCTGGAACTGCTTGCAAGTTGTGCAGGGAGCTCAAGGTAAATGTTTCCTAAGTCATCACACACACTCCTGCATGAAACCCCTTGCCCAAGCTGCTGTAATTATTCCCTTATAGCATCATTGCATCACCTACCTAGACGTAGATGGAATTGCTTCTTTGATCTGTCATCGGCACTTTTACTGTGGTGAATGATGTTTGTTCATAGTTCTCTAAGGAAAGTCACACACAACACTATGCCTTTCATGAATCCACTCCACGTCCATTTATAAGAATAATTGCCTTGATGGACTAATGTTTGGAAAACGAGGCAAATTATCAATGCTCCCTTTTCCCCACTGCTTCTATCAGAGCCATTATATAGGTTGAGTCTTAGCTTTGGTAATCTCAGACCAGAATAGGTCTGCCTTTACTCAGTGATTAGTGTAGGCTGGTTGGTAAAAGAAACAAACTCTGATTCTGTTGTATAGAACCTTCTGTGTGGTCTGAGGGTAAAAACTCGGTTGTGAGAAAGAAAAATCAGCTGTCTGCTTCTCTTCCAGTTGTAAGGCCCAGTGGCAGGGCCTGCTTTACTGTACAGGAAGTAGGACTTGTATGTCTTCAAAACTCCTTAGAATAGCAAGACCTCGGCATGCATGTGTCTTTCTTTGCATTTGCATTCCCGCCATTTGTGAGCTCTGACATTTATCTCTTTATACCTTGATGTGCTCATTTATGGAAACTGCATTCTGTTTTTTGAATGAGGATTAATAGGATAATGTATGTAGCCTTGTAATGCATGCATGTGACATGTGCTTGGCACACTCTGACATCAATCAAAGAACTTCACTTCTCCTCCTCTTGGGGAAGATCTCAACATCGTGCTTCCTAACAAAACCACTTTTCAGTAATTTTCAGAGAGGAAAAGATCACAGATTCAACTAGTGTGCAATAGTCTAATGAGGCATGATAAATCTTCCCTCCCAAGCATCCTGGCATTTTAATAAGGAAAACAAGAAATTATTCCACACTGGTTCTAGTCGAGGCCAACAAGAGAAGTCCAAGAGGCTGTTTGGAGATTAAGGAGAGACTATGTGGGAATTCTTTTCATCACATTTTAAAATTAATCCTCGATCGTAAGTTTTGTAAAATGCAAGCCAACAATGTTTTGAAGCAGGTGAAATGTCACGATCATGGTCAGAGTATCAGAATGATTTAACCTTTTAGACCCCATTTTGAAAGGGATATTTAATCAAATGTGTACTTAAGCAGGATTCAATCACTACAGCCTGTGTACTCGGGAGTGAAGGAAGAATGGGATTTGAAGTAAACCCATATAATTTATACTCACACTCAGGACAGTAAGGACAAAAGAAAATGGTAAAAGTAAACATTCGTGCATATAATGATTAAGGTGTTTGTATACAGTATTTTAACTTTGCACTGTTTTGTTTGGATCTTTCTGCTAAAAGGTCCATTTCCAAACCTCCTCGGTCACCATGATCCCTCACCTTCTGTAAAGTCCCGCAGAAAGTCACGCATCTCCTTCCCACTGAACTGCTTCTCTGTAATATTTTCTTTGGCTCTTGTTGGCTACAGTCCCGTTGTCGTATTTGTGGGCCACGCTATTGTGTATGGTCATAGAGGACAACGGCTTTGCACAGTGCCTAAAAACTGTAATGACTAGCAATTCTGCGGTCAGTGAAAGGAAATGACAAAACATCAGTTGCCAGTGTGCTGTTGGGGTAAAGCCCTCACGTTGCTCCGGCTCACCCCCTGCCCCAGAACTCACCACAAATAGTAGGTTTTGCAAATAGGCTGGGGGTAAGTGGACCCCAGAGTCCTATGCTCAGTACCCCAAAAACATAGCTTACCCTTCAACTTGGTTATTTCTACCCCTACCGGGCAAGTTTGGTGTGCTTAACTCCCACACAACTTTGCTCTTGGACAAACAATGTATTGGGACCTTGTGTCCAGGAGTCTTTCTACCATTTCAGTGACATGAAACACCTTTTCGAAGGGAAGCTTCACCTGCGACACAAGTCTTAGAAGTCTCCATCTAGTGCATTTTGTGGGTGGCAGTCTGTCTTGTGCACGGGGAGGAGGGGGGTGGATGAGTGGGGAGATGCTTTGTTTTTGACATTTTTGAGCCTTGACTTCTTAAAGAAAAAGCCACGACTTCAGCAGTTGCTCTTTCCATATCCCTTTGAGTTTTCTCCTCACATCTGCTTCTCTTTCAGAAGCAATTGGCTTTTGAGTCAAAGTGCTACTAGGCTTCAGTGTGGAGGAGTCTCCGTTTCGGGGAGGGCGGGCCCAGCCCTGTTTTGGCCAGCCTTGGACTCCGGCTTGCCCTGACCCGTGTCTGGCTTGTGCTGCCCGTGATTATGGCTCTTGCTGGCAGCTTGGTGGCCCATGGGACCGTGGGGCAGAAAGCAGAAAAGGAATTTTGAATTACAGGGGGGAAATGATGCTTTAAAAAAGCAGCAAGCAGTTCACTGATGGCTCCTTTTTTCCCTCTCACTGTAGGATGTTTTCAAACAGTTTGTTCTTCCTTTCAGTCAAATGTCTCCCTTCAAGAAATCTATTCAATTACATATGTGTTTTGGTGAAACAACGCAAGAAGACATGCCTGTGAATGTATTAGGCATGTGCAGACTTCTTCAGAAGATGTGGGAGACTAGATATTGAACGTTACAGACATTTTCAGGAGATTAGCTCTGTCAAGCACAAACATTAGAAGTTCAACTCTCAGAAACCATATCAAAAAAATCTAGTGTGGTGACACACTTATAAACTAGCACTGGGGAGGGAGAGACAGGTGGAACTTCACCGCCCCCTTTGTCCCCAGCCAGCTATCCTGGCCTACTTGGCAGCTTCCAGGTCAATGAGAGACAAGCAGAAATAAACAAGAAAAGGTGAGAAGCACGGAGGAGTGACACCCAGGAGGTTGCGCTCTCACCACAAGCTAGCACACACCACACCTGCTTGCCCCTGCCACACTCAAACAAGAAATTTAAATGTAAATGATGTATTTTGCTGAATGAAAAGGTATTGATCATATCATTTTAGACTTTTCCTTCATGTTCATTGGACATTTGAATTCACTTCATGTTCCCCTCAGGCTATGAATCTTTATGTGTTTCATTTAGTACTTCAAAGATCTTAGAAACCTTTAAAAAGTTAATAAAGTATCCATTATTTTTCTAGCTACTCAATTGCTTAAAAGCTGCTAATATTTTGCATAGTACTAAGCATATTAGATTTAATATTGTCCACAATTTAAAAAAAACTTTAAAATATAAGTTCTCTTATTCATGTTTCTCAGTTAGTTCTTTATTTCCTTCCTTCTTAAGCATAGAGTTCCATCAGGAGTGATTCTCTTCCTTGTGTGGTTTTTCTTTTACCTTAACAGGCTTGATCCAGTCATATCATGCACCTAAGATGAACCCTCAGCTCTGGAAACTTGGGAATCATTCAGGAGTGCAGCCTTCCTTACAAGTAAGCAATTAAAGTGGCTCTGGCATCCTGTAGAACTGCACCTGTTGTGCACATACACCTGTTGTGCACCGCAAATGTCACATACACACGTCCCTATTTGGTTTTCCTTTCCTTCCTAGCCACTTTAAGAGGACTTGGTTGAGACTAAACAACAACCAAAACAGACATCACAGTTGCTTATGTATCCTCTTCTGAGTGATGTTGGGATATAATTTGTATCTGGGTTATAATGACTCAGGATCCTGTGTTTCTCCTGTCCTTGTCCCCCTCTTCCCTTGAGACTCTGTGCTTGTAGTTTTCTTTGCCTTATTCTTTCTGAGACCTTCCACGTCTCTCAGGGTGTGATCTTTGTTTTATACATCCCAATCAGAATGTGCTTGTTGTATAAGCTCCTGATCCCCACCTCTCAGATCCTACCAACAGAATCAGATTGTCTATAAGGAGGAAGTTTCCAAAGGCACCCATCCCTCTGCTAGGGTTCTTATGCATATGGGAGTCACAAGTTACAAAGAGCAGTGAGGAAAAACGGTTCCACAATGACTGTCCCACCCTGGCCTTTGTGTTGCAGCTTCTTCTCCTTGTCTATCACTTTCTGCATTTTCAAGAAGATTTTACAACATTTCTCCATCCTGTGTCCTGCAGTCAGTCTTGGGCTCACCAACATCAGTCATGATCAAAAGTAGCCACAAATCCTAGAAAAATTCTTAGTCTTCTAGCATGTCTTAAAGAGCTGGTTGTCACATCTGAACCTGTCATCTTTTGGCATAACTGCTGCCATTATCATGCTGGGAGGTGAAGAGGAACATGCCAGAAATAATCTGAAATAACCAAAAAGAAGGATTTTCTGCTTTACAAGCTTCTTTTTTTTTTTTTTTTTTTTTTTTTTTTTTTTTTTTTGCAGCCATCTATCTGCAAGAGGCACAGATTTTATGAGAGCTTTATTTCTGTTCTCGACTCTTTGCAGAAGTCCTCACACTTTTGGGCAGCAACAGCGTTCTTGAAACAGTGCTTTCAAGACCCAGTGAGTGCTGACACTTCTCCCTCTGGGCTCTCTCACCATCATAATTTATAGAGGAAGCACCCAGAACAGAACTGACATCTCAAAAATTTTATTATCATTATCTACCTTCAAAACTCCACTGATATATCTTCTTGGGTAGCAGAACAGACATGTGCAGATACACTCAGACCCTATATAATTGATTTGCCAACATACAGATAGATGCTTGGAGATGATGTTGGTGCTACTATGTATTAAATTGCATGCCATAGTCATTAAGTTTCAGTTAAAAACAACCAACAAAGCTGTAGCCACATAGCGCTCCCTTTTCTGGCATAACTTTGATTCAGAAGACTCTTCCACTTCAGTGTATAAATACATAGATACATATAAATCTATATTGTGTACACAAAGAATTACATAAATCATAGATTATAAAACAGTATAATTTTTAAGATTGGTCATTTATTAACTCTGACATTTAGTGAGGAGGAAAATCAAAATATATATCCTACTAGTAAATCCCTCCTTTGAGTAGCTAGGCTCAGAAGTGACTAATTCATAATACCATATCTTCTCTTCAAACTGCATCAAACTAAGTTTAGATCTTTCCATTATATAATGCCTGGGCATTTTGTGTCCGCCTAACCTATGACTCTGTGTGTGTGTGTGTGTGTGTGTGTGTGTGTGTGTGTGTGTGTGTATGTCTAGGTGAGTGTGCCCAGAAGTCACTTGAGTGTGGGAGCCTATGGATGCCCAAGGGTGATTTCAATAACCATCCTGCATTGCTCTACCTCCTTATTGTTTTGGTAGCCTGTTAATCCAAGCCATTTCATGTTGGAGCTCCAATGCCAAGTCAAGGCTCTGGAGTACAGACTAACAAATTAATCAGTAAACTAAGGCAACCTACACATGTAAAAGCAAGCCATGCATACTTGCACGCCCTGATAGCAGTTAGAGCCCTTCTGACTTTGATAAAACCAAGAGGCCTCTCATTCCCTGTTCCGTTGGGCTCTTGCCCTTTGGTGGCAACTCCCATGTTCAGTATCTGCTGGAACTTATGTCTCTTGAGCTTATCAGTTAATTTCTGGTCCCATCTTCTGGCGCACTCCAGGGATGCTGGCTTAGGTTCGTCCCTCTAGATCCTTCCAGTCTTGTTCTGGTCTCTTAACACAAACCCCAAGAGCCCCTTAAGACCCAGGACCAAACACTCTATGTCCTTGTGAGTGTTTTTAGTCTAACATTCTAACCTTTTTGAGATCATGAAAACACATTTTTTCTTTGATTTCATTTTATCTAAATGTCTTAGAGAGCTCCATAAATGGGATTGTTGATGATAACCAGGACCATGTTTTCTTTTTAAACTATCTCCCTAGTAAGTATTTGATGGCTTTAGAAAGAAAAGTTTTTGTATATTGGCAGGGGTGTTAAAAGCTGAAGGTTACACAGATGAGGCTGACTTGAATGACCTTACAGAGACAGCACTGTTATGGAGAAGATTTCCCATTTGGAAAGGTCTTCTATTTGATAAGGCCACCGAAAGGCTTTCATCACGCACAGATAGCTTTCTGAAGGACACAGGCTTCTATTTCCTTATTGTCAATAACGTTTCTAGCTTTCCCAAAGATATCGGCCTATATCTCAGTCTTATTAGGTGGCAATAGAAAATAAGCTGGTCAGTGAGCCTCTTTGGTAGCTAGATAGAACAAAATTCCCTTTTGAAAGAAACCTCACTATGATATGCCCTTTCTTTTTCTTCTCAAATTTCTTTTAATTAATATTCTCTGCCGACTTCAAGGTCTGCTACCAGTGAAAAGACCTAAGACTCAGAAGGAGCTGTTGGATGGAAGAGCCTATGAGCAGGGTTACTCTGGGTCCAGCAGATCAAGTCTTCCCAAAGCAGCTTAATACACAGAAGAAGACAGAATTCACTACTTATACAGGACAGAACATGCTGTTTATACTCTCTCTCATTCTCTCTCTCTCTCTTTTTCTTTCTCTCTGTGTGCGTGTGTGTCTGTGTGTGTGTGCGGTGAGTAAATGAATGAGAATTTTCATTGATGTTTAGTCTCTTTGACCAAGGCATATAGCTCTGAGCTGGAGGTAGCAGCCCAGAATTTGGTGCTGGGAAGCGTCATGCTGCTCAGGGCTTCTACCTTCCAGAATTCTGACCAACAGTGATAGTTCATGACTAACGAGGCATCCCTTTGTCCCTCCATTTGCTACATCATGGTCAGTTTGTGGTGCTGGTGATGATAATCCCCCGCATGAAGGTCGGTAAGACCTAAAACTGAAGCCCTTGGTGCCGATAGAATGTGAGCCAAGTACAGGCCAGACCTTTGTCTGTTTTGCCTTTGAAAATGACTCCAAGACTCAATGAGGTTGGCTAGCAGAGTCTTCTCCCTGACAGATAGCGTGGCATTCCAAAACGTCATGATCGTTGCAGCTCTGTCTTTCTTAGAAGAACAGACCAGGGTCAACAACAGTGAAAATGATAAGACTTGCAAGATTTCAAAGGTCCTAGGAGATGATTTGGCTGAGGACAAGACAAAAGAAATTGAAGGTTTAGGGCTTTATGGCTCTTGCTTCATTCTTAATGTGATGGTTTCCCCTCCTGTGACGAGGACAATAGTGCTGACAGAATGGAGTCCAATGACTGGTCTTTCTGATTATGGTATGTGGCGCTGGTGGAGTGGAGTCCAGTGGCTGGCCTTCTTGATTATGGTATGCGGTCATGCTCTTCCAGGCTTCCAGATCAATGAATGACTTCACTATTCAAGATTCCCTAGAGGTGAAGAAAACAAGAATGAAAATTTGTGGGAGCAAAGAGGAAAAGGAAAAGAACACGTAAGGAAGGGAAGGCAATCAGTAGTTACATGTCCCATGGAAGTTAGAAGATTCTAGACCACAGAATGCAATGGGGTTATTGAATAAAGCTCTATGTTGTTCCTGAGAGGAAGCCAGAAAGTGGACAACAGGGTGTGTAGACTGTCAGAGTAGCCAGATAAGCTAAAGGGATTGGAAATAGATGCAATGTACCAATGCAAATTGGAATAACCCACATTTGCTTGGGTGAGAATGGGATCATTACAGAAACTGAATAGAGGTCAGGCCATGGTAGGGTTGCAGGAAACTTCATTTGAGAGCTGAGAATGAGACAGCTGTGTGCTATAGTACTGTAGATTTCAAGGGACAGCTCTATGACCCTGGAGAGGCAATACCTTTTTATTGAGAACTTTTCATATATAAACAAAGTAAGTTTATGTTCTTGCCCATCCCATCCCCATTTACTCCCATTCCCCTTCTCTTCCACACTCCCTTCCTTTCACCAATGCAGTCATGTCCCTTCCTTACTTTAAAACAGGCTACAATAGAGTTGAAGAAAATACTTAACCAAAATCGAAGGTCTGAAGTCATACCTTTTTTTTTTTTTTTTTTTTTGAGACAGAGTCTCATGTTGCTTAGGACCTATTATGTAGCCAAGGCTGACACTGAACAGCCAATCCTTTTGACTGAATCTCCCAAATGTTGGCAGTTAGAGACATTCCTTGTCGTGTGCATTAAGGGACATTGAATCCAGGACTTCATGCATGGTAGGCAACCATTCCACCAAATACTCTTCACAGCATAGATTTGAAGTCATAAAATTTTGTTTAGAAAGTGCACAGTACATACACATTTTCAAGGAAAATATGAAAAATGTGTTTCTTTAAAGACTTTTGTTTATAACACTAGCAATCAACATTTTTTTCTCAAATTCTCTGGCTATAGTTGATCCTTTAAAATTTAAAAACTAATAGATATATTAGTTATAGATATAGCTAATAGATATATTAGTATAGGTTTCTATCAAGTATTCTATCTCTGTTTCTATCTGCATCTCTCTCTTTCCCTTTCTCTTCTTCTCTCCATCTTTTTTCTCCCTCTTTATCTTTTTTCTCTTTCTTCTCTCTCTCTCTCTCTCTCTCTCTCTCTCTCTCTCTCTCTCTCTCTCTCTCTCTTCTCTCTCACCAAACATCAGGATTGCTTTTATAAAATTTGCCAGTTTTCACTTCTTAGAAGTTGATGTTACCAGTTTGTTCATTGCTCTTCTGGGAAATGTGTCTACTTGTCAAAGATGAAAGTATTGTCAGTCGATAAATCTCTGTAATACAGTAATTGCAAGGAGTATGAACAGGAGGGATGGGGTAGGAGAGCCACACCAGAAACAAGGAGAGAGGAGACCATGTTACAGCAGAGAAAATAGGCCTCCATCAAGGACTGCAAGTAAGCAATGAGACATCAGGTTAAGTTCACAGACTTTTCGTTCCTGATCATTTACAACTGAGGGGGTGTGATCTCACCAGAAGGGGAGGGCATATAGTCTGGCAGATAATAAGTAACCATTTTGAAAATGGGTGATTGACCCCTCCCTCACTGTGGTTTCCTACTTTTGAATATACTCTTATAACAAGACTCTAGTTTAACAGCTTTTTATCTCTGGCCAGGGGGTGACATCCAATACCCATCAGGATGGAGTAAAGGGCATTGCAGGAGCAGCAAAACCTCAAAAGAAAATCAACAAACCACTATCCAGAACTTCAGAGACTCTATATCAACCACCTAGAACTAGGCCAGCCTAATCTCTCCCCATCCTGAAGCTCAGGGAAATTTGCAGAAGAGGGGGCGGTAAGAGTGTAAGAGCACAAGGATGGGAGGAGCAATGATATACAAGATACTCCACACAAGTTAGGGCTGAAGCAATCATAATTGGACTTTGCATGCCCTGCACAATGTCCAACACACTACTGACCCCACAAAGTCTAGCATTTGCTAAAAGCACCAAGATCCTTGGAGGCAAGGGATTGACAGCCAAAATAGTGTTCTTAAGCTTAAGGGCAACAAAGGAAAGGGTTCAGGGAAATGCCACTGGGTCCTTGTATGTCATCAGAGAGGAGGACCCAGAGGAGAGTTTGGCATGCACACTAAAGGATTCTCCAGGGACTGGGGGAGGGGAGGCACTGGGGGGTGAGGAGGGAAGAGTGATGGGAGGGTGAGCAGAGGGGTCAGGGGGAGGAGGAGAGTGGGAGGGAATCGGTGTACCTATTAAGCTTGTATGAGTGGAGATAATAAAAAAATGTTTAAAAAAAAAAAAGAAAGTATTGTCAGTGTCTTCTGCATTGCTGAAAGAATCGAAGAGGGTGACTACATTTTAGAGCAGACCAGAGATTAGAAGCAGTTTCTAAACACTTTCTTGGGGCTTCAAATGAAAGCTTAGAACATGCCCACTGACCACACTATTTTAATTGAAACATTAATATTAATGTTAATTACAACTGTGGGTATCCACACGAATGAGCCAACAAATGAATGGGTGGTTTCCACATAAATATTGCTGTCACCAATTCCATTTTAAGTGAATAGGCAGAAATAAATGTGAAAATATAGTGCTGTTTCTACCTCCAGAATTTATTTTCATCAATATCAGTATTTTTGTTTTCTAGAAACCCTTTACAGGATTTCTATTTAAGTCTTTCTGCCCCTCTTTCCTTTCCTCTAGGACATACTTTTCTTCTGAGCAGTATCTGGAAATAAAAGATCTTGGTAGTGTTTTGGCCCTAAAGTAGACAGCCCAGCTTTCTTTCAATGTTTTGAATTTGAAACCAAGAAGAGTGAAAGGAAGACTGTATTAGTTACTCTTTGTGTTGCTATTGGACAATATCCAAAGTCAAGCAACTTAAGGGAGAAAAGGGAGATTTATTTATCTTAAGGTTCCAGAGGGGAGATACAGTCTTTCATGGTGGATGGCATGGCTGGCAGCAGAAGCTGGAGAAGGCCTGGGTCACATCCATTCAGGAGGCTGAGAGCTGCAAAAGTGGACAGTTCCCAGAAGTAGGGTGGAACTAATCCACCTCAAGTCCCACCCCCTGTAACTGCTTTTCTCCCACAAGGCTTCACCTCCTAAAGATGCCATGACCTTCCAAACACCTGAGACTGTGAGAGACACATTTTAAACCATGACGATGACCTTCTCCCATGCCGGAAGGTATAAGATGAAAAACTTAGAAAGAATCATCACTCATAGTTCCTACCATGAATGTGTAATGCTTTAAAAGGAGAAAAAGTGAGATTGTCACAGCAAGAGAACCAAAGACAGGACACAGAGGAAAGGTTGTATACACAAGCTCTGTGAGCTGCATAAGCCAATAAAAACTTCCCTGTCTGAATCAGAAAGGTATCTCTTGGGGTTTGGGGCACTTAATCCAAAGGTCTCTTTCAAGGTATTTGACCAAGTCTTAGGGATGCATTTGGAAACCTATATAGAGCAGATTATTTAAAAAAGAAGTAATTAGAAATAGCCCATAATCAGACTATCCATGACATGACATATAGTTAAGATATATACCATTGATCATGGCTCTTTTTAAGTATTTAAAAAGGAAGAAAGAATGAAGTCAACATTGTAATGCAGAATTGGCTCCCTCAGTTTCCATTTGAATTTATCACCCGTTCATATTTTTTAAATGTTTTATTTTGAGGAATCTGAAGCGGCCAGGAGAGTTCCACGTACCTTTCACTCACACTCCCTAATGGTTCATTTTGCATTAAAAAAGGCAAAACAAGAATCATGATATCAAATCTATCAGTAATTTTCCCATGAAAGGTTGGAATCTCAATTTGTATTCACAAACTGTTCACATATCCTTTCTCTGTTCCCCTTTCTCTTCTCCTTGTTCTTAGGTTTTCTAAGAATACCTGGGCTCTCTTCTATTTCCTGCTGCTGCCTTTTCCCAAAGTAAAGTAACCTATCCAAGATCATTTTCCCCTAAAAAAGCCACAGGATCTCAGACACCAGTGGGAAGTTTCTAATATTTTCGCAAAAAAGAAAAATCCAGAATGGATGATCTTCTTCCACCATACTCACACCAAGTAAACATTCTAGAATTTGATCAGGAATTTCTCAGAATAAGTAATAATTCAAGATGCATCTATTAAAGAAAATGATCAAGCAATCTTTTTTTTTGTCTCATGACCTGAAGGGATTTGTTTTCAAAACTTGAACTTAATTCAGAGCAGAAAAAATTGAAAGCAGGTAAATGAGAGTCGTATGTGGTTGTTTGTTCCTGTGTCCTAGTTGGGATGTAAATTCGATGAGAACAGAGGCTTTGTGAAATGCCCTGTATAAAACAGTGCCTGGAAAATCATAGATGTGCTCACTGACTTCAGTATGACATAGAAGGTTCTTAAATCACACCCTTTATTTTCCTGCAATCTCTCCATGGCTGATGTGTGTTCTCTAGGACACTGAGCTAAACAGTGAGAAGTTCATCAGGCATAAACAGCTCCCTGTAGCCTCCTTCCTTCCAGGCCCCAGTCTCTGGTCCAGCTCTCCGAGGATGGTTCAGCCTTTTGAGCATGTGTTTGTTCACTTCTGACTGCAAAGAAGAACATGGTTGACCCAAGTGCCTGTCTGGCTGTATGGCAGGCAAGCCAGCAATTCTCTTCTCCCAGTGTGCAAAACCTTCTTGACCTTCACCCCCAAAGAGAAATAAAAGGGAGACAAAAACACCACAAGCCCACAAGCACAGCGAGATGATGAGGCCTAAGAAATCTTACAAGGAACTTGTGATCACAGCACAAGTGTTTTGTTTTCAAAGTCACCACTTTGAAGGGCTTCCTATCCTTCCCTGGGCCTGCACTACATTGGACTCGGCTCTGATATTTTGTTCCCATGTGACCTTATACCGCATTGGAGCACCTTCACATAGATAGAGTCCACACGTGCTAGCCGGAGCACCTTCACATAGATAGAGTCCACACGTGCTAGCCATTCCTTAAGAGTTGTTGAATTAGTAAATGAATGACTGGTTTGGCTAATTTTTCACTGGTGTGATTGGTGGGCAGATGCCATAAAAACATCACCAAAGGAACGGACTTGATGAATATAGCTGGGGGTGGTAGGAAGGAGAGGCACAGGTCAGCCATTGACATAGTGAATGCAAAACATTCTCTGCAGTTTGCCTTTCCCACATGGTAATTATGTGTCACAGTGTGTACATACTCTATAGCTTATTTCTCCAAACATATTTGTGGCTACATTTTTTTGCTGATGTTATTTTCATAAGACATGTACCACATAAAGGACCAGGAGTACCAGAAGCAAACACACCAGCTCCCAGTTCATATTTATCTTTTCTTTGCTAACATTTGTAAGACTTTGGAAAGTGAACTGAACTCCTACATAAAATAGAATTATCTCGCAAATTCTTCAGCTAGCCTACAACAATCTACCTCAATTCTATGGTATTGAAAGTCAGGAGAAGTGCTATTTTGTCTATGTGTGGTTAGCACTTTCTTGGCACACAGAAAGGATATTTTTGACTCTATCTTTGCTGACATGAGTTATAGAACCTGGTTGAAAAAAACTCTGTGAGTAAAAACAAACAAAAACTCACCAGAACAAATTAGGAATAGAGGAACTCAGAAGCCACGAGAGAGCTGTGAAGCCTTTGGAACGTCGTGAGCAAGGATGCTTCTGGAATGTTCTTTAGAATTTCTTGGAACATTTCTTGGGAGAATTTGTTTCCATGCCTCAAAACACATGAAGATGAACTTACCCAAACATTTGTAGCAACAACCACTCAGACAACAAAAATCTAACATGGAACTGTCACAGTTCCTTCAAAATAAGCAAAAATATCTTTCCTTTGTCTATTTTAGAACATTAAAATTTATTTAAGGTGATTGACATTTCTATGTCTTCAAGGGAAAAAAGTACACTTTGCAGCATCCAGACATGTGTCTGTGTATAATGATATCTGGTCCTATGATGCACTTAGGTTTACCTGAAACACTTTCTGGAAGTCTCATTTAGAGGCAAAGCACTGAACTTCTGTAGATATACAGAGTTAAAGAAGAAAGCCACAGTCAATTTAAGAAAGAGGCAGATTTAAATCTATGAAGCAGCCTCTCCTAAGGGGTATCTGAAGGATCCAACAGAAGACATATTAGTTTGAGGAAGCCTAAAGATATGAAACAAGACTTTGAGATTATAAAGATCGGGAAGTGAATCAGATGTAGAAACAACATAGGCTTCATGTTTCTAAACTAGCTGTATTTAGATGCTTGTCAGGAGAAATTTCAGCAGATTCAGACAATCCAAACTCCATGAAGAGCAGATTTAGGCAGATCAAGAAGTCCCAGCTGGGCAGGGCCATAATGTCCTTAGATCGTCAAGTGCAGCTTCTGGTGCAGTTAGTGTCCCAGAGGGGACCTTCTGGAACAAGCCCGTCTCCAATGTTGTACAGCGTGACCTTAGTTGTTTTATCTTTCCTTTTCCCTCCTGCAGGAGGCAAGAACTCTGTTCAGTGGGTGAGAGAACAGGCTTTGTGGCCAGCTGTGCTTGAGGTGGGGTCCCGCCCTGCCACTTACCACTCAGTTGTGCAATTTGTAAGCTTAATAACCCGCTGTGCCTCGGATTCCTGTTTTCTGCAATGATCACGGTTATCTGTCACAGATACAATGAGCTTAGATAAAGCACTTAGCTCAGAGCGGGGCAAAAAGTTCAAATCCTAATGATGAATGTCAATCCCCAAGACTTCAAGAACATTTCTTATTAATGAAAACGATCAGTGGTCGTTACAAGTTGGAAATCACTTATTACCTGGCTCACTCAACTTTACAAACTCTCTTAAAGTTACTACTAGCTGCACATGGCTTAGAAGGCAAATGCTATTAATATTTCTACATTTCAAACATTTATATAAAGAGCAGTGGCTGCCAAAAGAGAGAGAGAGAAAGAGAGAGAACTCCAGGTTTTGAAAACAAAGTTTGATGTTGCTTGGTTTATTTCAGAAAAGGACAGTATCTGAGTAGCATTGTAAAATATATATAATAGGCATTTTTCAAAAGTACCTTGTGGAAACTGAATCTCGAAAGGAAAAAACAACATGAGAAAATACAGTCTTGTTTTAAAATGCTTTTCAACTGAATTCAAAGACACAAGGCAGTGTGTTTGCCGCTGAAGGAATGTTAAGGCTTGTGTATATGTTTTTTTATCCAGCGACCCCCAGCACTAGGCTCTAGGAGTGGGCGTCAGGGGGCCTTCTACTCTCGGGAACCTTTATCACTTCAACAAGATTAAAATAAATGCTCACAAACAACAGCTCAAATATCCTCTAGCTACAAAACACTGACTCAGAGCTGCAGAGCCAAAGATGCTTTAAAGCCATAGGTCTGGTCCTCCAAGCTGCCGGTCTCCCTTTCTGCCAGGCCGTTAACTTCCTGGTGTCTGCATTGGAAGCTGAGGCGAAGTCTGATATGACCTGCTGGTGACGTGGCATCCTCTCAAGTCATGGTGCACAGTACTAAGGCGGCCTTTCTGGAGCGTCCCTTGATGCCATTCTCTCAAAGTCCCTGCCACTCCCTTGAGATCGCTCCCTGCCCAACAAGAGAGGAGCTGTGTGTGGGTGGGTTTAGCTTTTCTCCAGACTTGAGAGAGAGGAGCTTGCTCCAGCACGGTGCTTCCTTCTCCCGGGCCGACATCACACGCACATTTCATGGAGCTAGGAAGAAGGCAAGAAGGGCCACTGCACCATGCATCGGTAGAGAAATGAGTGACGTCATGGGAGTCACTGGCTTCCAGGCCGGGAGGAACAGGTGATCACTTTTCAGTCAGGGAGAACCATTTGCATTCGAAATCATGGGAGTCGCAAGTGATTTAAGTTCCTTAAAAGTTACAATGAAAATACACATTTGATTTTGACAAACGTAAGTTTGTTTGCTTTATGTAGCCCTCAGGTTTTCATTAGAAAGAAAATAGAGGGAAATCTCCTCAGTCTTCAGTCAGTTTCTTAATGACACTAATTTTGTTCGATTGATATCATCTTGGAGGAAAGGGGGAAAGAGGAGAAGGGAGGACACGGTACGATCCCTTTCTCTCAGTTCTCGACAGCACAGGGAACCCTCCATTATGCTGTATGCACCACTACCCGCAGCACTCAATAAACCACACGCGGTGTATGTAACATCTTCAGGCTCGTTTGTCATAATGGTTGTACGTGACATGGTGGAGTCAACTCATGTCTTCTAGATTTTCCTTTTTTCTAATTGCAGAAAAATACTAACATCTTGTCAAAAATTAAAGTTCAGAAGAATGATCCTGAAAAGATAAAATCTCGCCCTACCTCCCTCAAGCGTGAGTGAATGATTGAGTGTGTGTATTGATTACTCTTTTCTGTTGCCGTGAGACAATACTCAAACACGACTTTATTGAGCTTATGGTTCCACAGGGGAGATACGGTCCGTTACGGCGGAAAAGGCATGGCAGGCTGGCAGAAGCTGGAGGCAGCCTAGGTCACTGCAGACATCATGGAGGCTGAGAGCTGTTGCTACAAGCTCAAGAGCAGACTCAATCGCTCAAGCAGGGTGGGAGTAACTAACTTCTAGGCCCACCCCCGAAAGGTGCCATGACTTTCCCAAACTAAGAGTCGAACACATGAGCCCATGGGGGCCACTTATATTTCAAACAGTGACAGTGTGTGAGGGTGGGGTATATAAGCAAGCAAACACAGGTGCATGTGGAGGCCAAAGGAAAACCTCAGGTGCTATCCAGCAGGTACCATCCACCTTTTGGGTTTCTGAGACAGGGTCTCTCAAAGGCCAGAACTCACCAGGCATGCATCATTACACCCAGGTTGTTTGTTTTAACTTGAGTTCTGGGGCTTGAAGTCAGATCCTGTGGTTGTGAAGCAAGCACTTCCCCACAGAGTTATCCTTCCGGCCTTCCCTTAAGTTTATCATTAGCAAATGTTCCTGCAGCAATATCCTCAGTATGAAGAGAAGCATCGGGGCGTGGCCAGGGAACCGTGTGCCTCTATTATGTTAGGATTTACGTTTGGGACAACAGATTTCCCAACCCCAGAAAGAAACATAAAGGCAGCAATACAGCATTTTAGAGAAAGTCTGGCCATGGCTATGGTTCTGCTGTTCTCGCTTTTCTTATACTAGATCTGACTTAGAACAATTTCTTCCTTGTGTGGACCCTTTCCTGAAGGGTCGGCAGGACCCTGACCTTTAGAAACTTGGCACATTGCCTTCTGAGCTAGTGCTCCAATAATGGTCTGAAAAAGGTTTTCCTTCTGCTTTGGTTCTAAAACCTCCCATCTCTCTGACCATGACTGGGCACCATGATGGAGTTTTTACTTTGGGATGAACTCCTAGAAGGGACAACTTTACTTCTAGGAGCCTTCTGGGAAGGGAGGGGTCAAGCCAGCTAACTCCTTCTTCCTCTGCCCTGATCTGGAGGGAAAAAGGCAAGAAGGAATCAAAAAGACCTCTCCAGAAGCCCTGCTTATGTAGCTGAGTGTTTATATTCTGGAAAGCTAAGATTCCCAACATTTTCCCTTCATGAATTATCAGAACGTGCCTGGAGATCATGTTCCAAGAAATCACCCTCATTCTGTGATGCTTCTGCATTTCCAGGGCTAGTCGATGAAAGAATTACCACAGATGACTTGAAGGCCATCATTCTTTAAACTTCAATAGTCCTGTTTGTCTCTCAATTCTGAGTAAGAAGGAAGTTGTCTAATAGCAGCATCTAAGAACCTCTGATGACCGAGAGAGATTTTTATGTGTCTGGCAAGCACATTTTTTAAGTCTTCTCCAAATAGTCTTTCATTTTAATGATATTTTCAGTCAAACAATAACTGCTGTGTTTCTAAAGACATTATTGTAGCATTAAATCTAACTGATGTTGGCAGTATCTTGAGTTTCAGGACACGATTTTTGATTACTTCAATAGATGCTGAAGCGTTCTCATCAACTTCGTAACTTCTTGTCTACTCCCTCCATTTGTTTAGCATGAGAAAATATCTGAAATGGAGTAATTTATAAAGAGCAGAATCAAGTTTTCTTATGGTTCTTAAGGCCAGCAAGACCAAAATGAAGACACTGGCCAGTTTGGTGAATAGCACTGTTCTCTGCTTCCAAGAGCTGTTTGCTCATGTAACAGAAGGCGGAACGCACCTTTACATTTAGAAAATATAAATGTTCTAAGATGCTAAGAGAGACTTCTTTTATCAGGGCCTTCATCCCATTCATGAAAGAGGAAAACCTCATGGTATTTTGAAGATCTGTGTTCCAGATATACCTTGGACAAAGTGAGTGCTTAGGAAGAGAAATTGTGTCAAAACTTTTAATCAGGCTCAGCCCTCATTTCTTTTGTTCTCTTTACACTTTGTTTCTTGGTTTAGAGAAAAACTAGAAAAAAGGCTGCTCAGTGAAACTCTCACTCTAGCCCATGTGATTTTAGATGGGTTAGCAGTCTCTCTGGACTGTCCATAGAGCTGCAATGATAGATGACCATGACAACATGCAAAAACAAGACTGTGGAATATGTTCTAAGCATGCAACTAATGTCGTTCTCTTCCAGCTGTTTTCATGATCCAACTGACCTGACAGCTATGAACATAATAAATAATTATAATAATTATAATAGTCAATAAAGCGATAAGTTCTTTTCCTATAAGTGTATATATATATACATATATATATATATATATATATACTGTATAAATACATATATAGTTGATATATATGTACCTGGTACATAGTATTTGTTTATGTATAGGTATATACATACATGTCACTAAGCCTGTCAAATATGATGCAAAACAATGGAGTTTACAAATGATCATGATGTTCCTCCATTAATTAACTTACTCATTCTCCTAACTGTCATCCATCTGCTTTACAATTGGCCAGAGAATGGAGACACAGACCAAAGGGTCGTAAAGCAAAAAGTAAAAACAAACAGTAGCACTTACCATCATTATATTCTGGAAAGCTCACAAGTATAAAAGTGAAGATTTGTGGAGGAAAGAAAGTAACAGCAAATTATGGTACCTACAAAGTATCAGATAAAATCATGACGTCACCTTTGCTCTCAGAAATCTAGCAAAGTCACGTCATTCTTTGGCTTGAAGAATGAACTCTGAAGTTTTCACTGACGTGAATAAATTTTGTTGTTTTCCTCTGTCTGTTTGAGTGTTTCTTTGAATTGTTCTTGTCTGAGTTGACAGACATCTTCCAGGATATAATTAGTTGATATTACCCAATTCAAAAACCCTCCTTTCTCAACACATGTTCCCATCATTGCAGTGAGTAACAGCCTGTTCTCTTACACTTACTGGGCGTGTTAATATTGAAGCCTGAATGATGTGGTAGCTGCTTCTATTTTCTTAGTACACTTTTTCTACCTCTTTAGAAAGTGTTTTCCCAACTTTAAATTTCAGTTCAGAAACAAAGCTTTTCTCCCTCACACACATACATGCCTAGCACTGAGCGGAAATATTTAAATTTCTGGTTTTGCCCAACTTGGAAGAAAGGGGGAGGGGAGAGCTACTCATTAACTTTACTTCAGAAAGCTGAGATGTGCTAAGGATGAATATTACCAGCAACCCTCTCTGCTCCTTCTGCCGCCCATGCAGTGATTCTGACAGCTGTCTGCAGGAGAGGAATTTTTAGCTGTTCTCACCTGGAGTTACCTGTCACTGTTAACAGCACGATTTTTGAATATGGAGATCATTTCTTTTTAATAGGGAAAAAAATTCTTTCCATCTCCAACTTAGCATGGATGTTTGTGAAAGAAAAAGCAGAAAGTCTAGTCTGATCATGGAGGTTACAGCTAGTATTGGACTTTGTCCCTGGCCTTAGCTCAGACTGGACTAGTCCCCGAAGAACAATGAGTCCTCAGCAGGTTCTTTCTGGAAAGTCATGCGGTCACGCAGGACCTGCCAGGGCGTCTCAGCTCACTTTACCCTGGAGGAAAGGCTAAGGATCAACCTTGGCATCAAGCTTCTGTTCACAGTCACCAGCTACCCCGGGGTCCCTGCAGTGGTTTTAGTTTCTCCGATATTCTGATCTCATCTCAGCTTCTTGATTGACATAAGAGCTTCCTACTGGATTCGTTGTCCAGTGGTCTGTGATCTTTCCTTTTTTGACTTCAGAAAGAACAAACGGTAAACATGAAATAAATCAGAAATTTAATCGATCGTGGCTATTGCTCTTGGAGCAGATTTAGGCATAGAAACGCAACACAGCCATCATCAAAGCACTAAGTAGGATGGTGATTCTCAATTTTTTTAAAGTCATTTGCTTTGCTTTTTCTTAATGGATTCATTTTTGAGAGATTTTATCAGAGAGGCAGTCTGTATCTTGCACTGATTGTTTTACTTGCTACTTGGCTTCTCTTCCCAGCATACAGATATATCTAATTTTATTGGAGTAATCAGTGTGTTTTCTGTTAAGGTATAATCTACCAGAGCTTTACACAGCCCCTTGTGACAAACAAAGATTTACCAAGCTAGTAATGTTTGGGCCCAAATGAAGAACACTAATCATTTGTAGCCTTGTTAAACCTTCTTGCTTCAATTTAGCTTCAGGAATCCCTTCTCCCCATTGCTGGTCACATTGGATTTCAGATTTCTGAGTTCCTCATGGTAGAGTTCCTAGTTGGAATTTATCAAGAATAGGTTTAGATTTTTGCCTCCCTGTTTTTGCAGGAGCTTCAGTTTCTGTGTTTGATGTTCATCAACCAGACAACACCACAATGACAAGATAAAAGCATAATGTTCTTTTCCATTGTACCCAGGGTGATAGAATTCTTGTAATCCATAAGACTAGGATGGAAAATATATAGAAGAGGGTGGCAAAAAAATTAGGAAAACAAGGATCTGCGCCAAGAGAATGAGCAAATTTCAATTTCCCTCTATAGATTTTTTTTCCACTCTAAACTCCATTCACAGAAATTTGGTATCCATGGAGACAAATGCAGTACATTCTGAGGTTACATATTATCTGCAGACACAAAAGACTAACTCTCCAATCTGATGCCCCATTTAGAATTAGCAGTGAGAAAAATACTGAATAATTAATTGAATACCTGTCTGGTACCGAGAACTGTAGTTTAAATAAAAAAAGCACAACAAATTATTGACTATGGGACAATTTATTTCCATATCAGAGTCTTGGTAATTTTTAATATTCTGGCTTTTCGTAAAGCCTCGAAATTGCCTCTGAAAAACGTAAGAAAATTGTCCTGTCACAAATTTATATTTTATCCTGTACTTTGGTTAAGCAAACCACAATGTTGCCAAGTAGAAGATGGAATTTTTCTGAACTTTTATTATAATTGGTTGATAAACAGGAAAGAAAGGATTCCCAGAAAATGAGTAAGAACACAGCAGCCTTGTGGGCTGGTGACTAGAAACGAAGCAAAACTGGGGAAAACGGGAAATTGTTGAGAAACAAGTGTTCAATAGTGTTTGATTCAGCCAGGGGTGAATGAGCTCCCATAGCAAAAAGAAAAGAGTGTGTTCAGAGGAAGAGAAAGCAAGGAACAGTCTGCAAACAAGAACTCATTCAAGGGATTTGACGTAGGTTAGGGCCAGGAACAGGAAGTTCACGGTGATTTCTGGGATGGTCAGGGGATACGGCCCATGGGATGATAGCAGTGTATTATGCTGCACTTCTGAACTCAGGGGTCCATGATAAAGGAGGAACCAACTAAAAGCAAACAAAACAAAACAAGATCTTGCTTTCTTAGCTCTGACTGGAACTGGGCGAGAGGGTTCTGGGATAGCCTTTTGGAAGAAACCTGGGCAAACCTGAGAAAGTGATGAAAAAAGTGAAGGACTTAGAAGTTTAATATTGTTCAAATCAGACTTGAGGACTAAAATGATATATCTGGACCATTTTCTAATGACCTTTCAAGAAAGTCAAAAGTTACCTGTTGGTCAGTCGGAGTGTACAGTGAGTGTTCCTTTTATCTCCAGCAGCATGGAGGAGGTAGAAAAGTCAGTATTGATTCCAGACCTGACAACATGAGAAAGGTGGGGTTGGCTTGCTCCATGGCAACAGGCAGTCATGGGGGTGATGGCCCTGGAGAGAAATGATTCCGTGCTTCTCATCTCTTGCTGAAGTATGCCCTTAGTCTGTCCTTTCTTGCTTGCTTGCTTGCAGGCACGTTTATGTATGGTGTGTGTGTGTGTGTGTGTGTGTGTGTGTGTGTGTGTGTGTGTGTGTATCAGTGGAGGTCAGAGGACAACTTTGTGCAGTGGTTCTCTACATCCACCTTTCTGTGAATTCTGGGGATGAAATTCAGGTTCTCAGGCTTGGCCAGTCAGCACCTCCTGAGGCATCTCACCATCCTCCTTTGTCATTTTTCGTCTGAGAATCAAGAATATTTTCCTGTTGACAAATGCCCATCTCAATTAAACTTGTCATACTGGTTTTTTTAATATGGCATATTTACACATTTAAAATAGTTTTAATTAGTCACAAAACTAATTTTACATCTGATTCCTTTAATAGGATTTGACGGAAACTTTTTTATTTTATGAAACATAAGATGCATAACCACACCACACCCAGACCCCTCCTCTTGGCCTTTTCTTCAAATGTTTAAGATTGTTATCATCTGATGGAAGATGTGAACCATCATCCTAAACTTCTGAGATCTTTGACAGGGAAATTCTGTGGTGGTCTGTGGTAAAGTTACAGCCATGTTAAGTGAAACTGATAATTTTGAAATTTTGTTACCACCCCATTGTGAAGTTATGAAATATAGAGATTTGTTTTGTTTCTGTAATGATTCCTTAGAGTCAAACAGGATTTTAAAATGGGAAAACTTCAGTGAATAGATTAACTCCTCCAAGACTCTATTTTCCAGAGGATATTGGTATCATTCTTGACACTCAACCCATACCAGTTTTCCATGGATTAGCATTATTTTTCCAAAATCCCCTAGAGAAATATACAGCTGAACTTCTTGCTGGTAGGCAACTCACCCGGCAACATGTCTTTATCTCTTCTATAATTCTGCTTGCTCTTTCTTCTCCTGCATGTATTTCTTCTCCTGTTCCTGCTCATCAAATCGTCGTTCTCTTGAAATGTAAAAGTATCATTAATGACTTGATAAAGAATCAAGCAGTTCCTTCCTCTGGGTTAACATAAGCTGGACTCCTAACAGAGCAGAACTACTGGGTTGGCAGTCGTGCTGTTGTAGGATCTTCTTTCAGCTTCCACCCTCACAAACACATACTATTTGCTCATCAATTCAGCCACTAGACAGCTTTGTATCAACAGCCTACAAAATACAGAGTGTTGCATTAAATATTGAGAATACATTGCATAGCTGCATAGATCTGAGCCAAAGCTTAGTTCCAAATGGCTATCTGTTATTGATTACTTAAGAAAACAATGTACATGCTTTCCAAAAACATTGGTGAAGTATTTTCCTACTCACTAGAGAATTCCTACAGTAAAACATGTGGGTTGAACCTTCTGTTCAATGGAACTCATGTTTGAAATGTTTTCAGGAAGACTGCTATTTTAAGGAGTCCTGTACAGTTAATGATCAAATTCTACTATGTATTTGACTGTTTCTCTTATAGTTCTCTTAATGTTCATTGATTTTATAGTAGCTCCAGAACTCAAGCATTTTATAAGTGCATTTAAAGAAGTCTTTATAAATGCAATTTATTTTCAATGTATTAAGAAATTGTTAGCAGAGGATTTCTGGCATGACATTGCAGGCAATGGAATTAACCATACACTTACCTTTAGTGAATTCAATTTTAAGTTGTATTATTATCTATATTGCAAAAGATGAAACTTTTTAGCAGTGTAAAAGTCTAACCATTCCAGAGAAAGCAAAGTATAAGTTATGGGAGGCCATGCACTGTTACGTTGACAAGAAATGTGCCAGCAGTTCAATGCAGAGACCCTTTACTGCTAGTTTTCTAAAGAGGCAATTGGCTCTGTTTTCTGGCACGAATGAGTGAACCAAGATGCCAACACAAAATACCCAAGACAGTGGCTTGAACAAGAGATATTCATTCGATGAACAAGTTCTGATTCAGTCAGGTGAAGACCAGGCTTCATTAGGGCTGGTTTCTTCTGAGACGTCTCTCTTGGGTTTTTAGATGACTCTTCTCCTTGTTGTCTACACCCGTCAAACATTCTCCATGTTTGCCCATATCCTAATTCTTTTCTCATAAGGAGATAAGCCATATTTAAGGCTTACATCCTGACCTCAATTTGCTATAGTTGCCCCTCTAAAGTTCTTATCTTTCAATACAATGACATCATAAACTACTTGGGAAAGGACACACACACACGTGTGCTCATGCATGCATGCATACACACATCACACATATATACACACAACATACACAGGGGAGAAAATTCAAGCTCATAATATGTATAATCTGTACATTAGAGAATCCTGGCTTGAAAGTCTATAGCTATACAAGTGACAGTTCAACCTTTGTTGTTGCTGTTTTCTTTTATAGAGAACTCAAACTGGATAACTGTAAGTTCAGGGCAGCACATTCTAAAGACCTGTTCATGACATGACATCAACTTCTACCTTAGCAAAGAGTCAAGAAATGAAAAATGAACCCAGAAGATGAGTAGAAGAATAGGACTGGGAAATTCTGCTCAAGAAGACATGCACGCAGATAGTTCAATGCACTAAGTTGAGAGCTGTGGGGACAGGTTCACGAGGCCTGCAGGCTGTAAGAAAGCCCCAATACACAAGAAGAAGAAGGTAACCAGACCTAAACTGTGACTTTTAAAAAAAATTCTTTTATTATTATTTATTCAATTGTGCATGTGTGTGTGTGTGTGTGTGTGTGTGTGTGTGTGT
Organism: Typhlomys cinereus; assembly: GCA_023101885.1. Taxonomy (NCBI): domain Eukaryota; kingdom Metazoa; phylum Chordata; class Mammalia; order Rodentia; family Platacanthomyidae; genus Typhlomys; species Typhlomys cinereus. The sequence goes on along the minus strand of JALPQD010000377.1, from coordinate 778,764 downwards.
GTGTGTGTGTATGTGTGTGTGTAGAACCACGGACAAATTCGGGAACCACCATGGACGCCTCCACCTCCTCCTTGTTTACTCTGCCCTGGGATTCACAGATCCCGCCCTACTAGGGCTAGGGCCAGAAACGCAGGCCGCCCCCGCTTCTGCCCTGTGTCTATATGTAGGGTCTAGGATCCGAACTTAGGACCTTCTGCCTGCAAGGCAGAGGCTTAACCCCTGAGCCACCACTCCAGCCCTCTAAATTGTGACTTAACAAATTCACCCTGGTGGAAAGATGCTTGATGATAGCACTCAATAGTACAGTTTAGAAAACATTTTCTTCCTTCCTTTCCAGCTGTCCTTTCTGCTTGATATTCTTGTCATGATTCTGAGCTACATTAGCATGTTGGGAACAAGGTCCTAAGATAGTCTCCTGAGAAACAGCTATAATGAAAGATGAGTGGGTAGCAGAAAGAAATGAGAAAAATTTGAAATGGAAGGCATTTTAAAGGCATAGAGGAAAACCCAGGAAGGAGGGTTGATTATTTATTTTTGTCTTATTGCTAGTAATTTATTTCTAATGTATTCGGATGCCATCGTGGTTGGAATGTGAACTCTCCTCAGGCAGGCTCATGTGCGTGTCAGCTTGATCCCCCGCTGGCGGTGCTGGTTGCGAAGGTAATGGGACATTTAGGAGTTGGAACCTTGCCACAGGAAGCATATCACTGGGGGAAGGCCTTGAAGTTTGCTCACCAGGCCTGCTTCCTCTTTGTCCCTTGCTGTGTCTTGGCAATGGCTAATGTAACTTGAACTGGCCTCCTGCTTTGGCCACCATGCCTTCTACCAGGTGAGTCCCACCATAACCAGACTATATCTCTCTGGAACTTTAAGTCTTTTCTCCTTTAAGTTGGTTGGGTCAGAATATTTTCTCACAGACCTGAAGAGTAACCGGAACAGTTGCTGACTGTTATAGTTTACAGTGGGTACTTGATAAGCACTTAAAATATTATTTATTTGTTGCTGACCAATAACTTGCTTGTGAAAGGCAGTTCAACTTCAAAAGGGAGAGAGATGTGAGTTTGAGGTGTCCTTATTCTATTTCCAGCAGGAAGGAGGATTAGGTTCGACAGATAGGGTTAGAGTGAAGTAGAACGTCAACTTGGTATAGAATATACTATCCTTTGATACACATGATGAGTTGTTAGATTTGGCAGGATTGCCTTGCCAGAGAAGATGCCCAGGACCAGTTCTGAGAAGGAGTCCCAAGTTCAAGTGCATTGCACTTGGGGTATACAAGGTGCTTCATAACCCACTGAGGATGGAAGAAATTAAACCTGCAAGGCTTTTATAAATGTCTTAAGTCTTCTGGCTGTTACCTTTCACAATAGCACAGATTCTGATTTCTGAAGCTGTAGAGGTTCCAGAAAAAGAATTACCTCCTTCAACCAATTTCCACTCCCACCAGCATTATGTGGTAGCTGCTCTGCTGCATGTCCTCATCCCGATTTGCCAGAACCTGACTCTCTGAGGTTTATAATCCAATGGAGATACATTACTACACAGCAATGTATCTCAATTATTTTACTCATGTTGTGATATCTTTCAATCCATTCTTGTCTCTTAGTTTTTATTTAAAACATTGGTTATATATAACACTTTGATTATGGCGTGAACAGCTTTGTCATCATCTTTATGCCCTTTGCTTGTGTGTATGTGTGTGTGGTGCATTTGTATACACATGTGTTCATGTATTTGTGTGCATGTCTGTAGTTGTATGCATGCAAATGTGTTATATGCATTTGTGTGCAATTATGTTTGCACATGTAAGGACACATGTGGAGGCCAGAGATTGATATCAGGATGTCATTCTTAATCTCTTCTCCACCGCCATTACTTGAGACAGGTCTCCACTGAACCTATAGCTAGACTTGCTGTCCAGGAAGCCCCAGGGATCTGTCTGTCTCTGCTCCCCAGGGATTCACACTCTGGTTTTGCTTGGGTCTGGAGATCTGAATTTTAAAAACAGATCTTCACACTTGCATAGCAGGCGCTCTGCTCACTGAACCATCTTCGCAGCTTGATTTCATCCTATTGCAGTCTTTTCTTCTTTCTTTTTTGGCAATGTTGAGGATTAAACCTAGGACTCCATGAGTGAATGCTAAGCAATCATTTAACTGCTGGACTCTACCCCCAGCTCTCTGTATGTCTTTTTAACGAACGCTTGTGATTTTTTTTAACAAAGATTTCCCCTATTTTGAGACTGATTGCATCTCCTGCCATATACTGCCTTAAAATTTCATAGTTTTGGTTCTCTATTTTTATATCTTTCATCTTACTACACTGTATACTTGTATAATGGATTGTGGACTGAGTCTAAGTGAGCTTGTTTAATGCTGTATTTTTCAAATGGCTATCCGTTCACTCACCTTTAGTTCATTCCTTCTTCACACACCTAAAATACCACCTTCATCCTGTACTAAGTTGTGGTGTTATAGTATTGGCTCACCTTTACATTTTTTCTTGTTCCATTTGTAGGTATATATTTATACCTACACTGGGTATTTTAGTTTTTCTAGCTGTATCACACGTTTTCCTCTTTCTCTCCAAACAGGTTTAATGTCATTGTAATTTACATTCTTTCTGAAACACAGTTTTCCTTGGATTCTTTGATAGCCATGTTTATTTCACCTTTTATATTGTCATTGTCTTTTTTTCCCCCTGTAGGCTTCTCTTTTCTTGGGTATCCCGTAAACACTGGTGTCCCTTTGCATCTTTCCCCAGGCCTCCTCTTCCACTTCTGGAAGATGCATTTCCTGCGCACATGTGGCTTGATTCTCCAATGAAATGCCACTCCAAACTAGTCGGACCATGTTTTTGGTTTCAGCTCCACTCTGATGCTAACGTCAAAGAGTGGAACTTCTCACTTTCCCTGCCACATCCAGCCCAACATATGGCACTAGCTGGCATCCCTGGGGCTTGGGTGTCAATCCTCAACTGTCTCTCATCACTCTTCTTCACTCTATCCCCAGAGCCAACTGCTGACATTTTCTGAGCAACTCTTGAGTCTTCTGCAATGTCTCCACCCACCCCAGCCAGAGCCAGGAAGACCTTCACCTCCAACCCCCCATCAGGTGGCCATGCTTCCCCACACGGCTTTTCTGTCTCCAGTAACTACCAAAGTTGTTTCAACGCGCAAAACTGAGAAGGTCCTTTACGATCGTTAAACCTTTCCAACACCAGCCCATTCTCTTGGAACACAGTTTCAGTTTCTTCCGTGAAAAAAAAAAAAAAAAAAAAAAAAACCTTTTTACCTCAGTTCACTATTGCTGCAGTCAACTGAATTTGTGTGGGTCTCCAGAGTAAGCAATTCTCACTTTCACCTCTGTGCCCTTGTGTATCCAAGCTGTCCTCTCAGCTGAAAAGTTTTCTGCATTTCTGCTACGCTCTCTTTCCAGTGGAGTATCTCCTTTCTATACATCTCAGGACTCTTACTTATGTTCTTTCATGTACCCTTTAGACGCTACCTGAACTGTTTTGTACAAATTTATTATTTGTAATAAATACAAAAAGAAGCATTTATTAAGTTCAGAATCTGGTCCTGGTTTCTCTCCTGCATGACATTATGACATATTTCCTTCCCCTTGTACATTATTCGCTCCTTTGTATCGCAATTGGGTGTCTCTTTGTCCTTCACAGATCACTGCTAATAGGAATATGGTACTGCTGTCTCAGACCCCTACTTCAATTATCTCCCATTTCCCCAAAAGATTAAAGTTCAAATTCCAATTTTAACTTCTTATCAGTCCCATTAAATTTGTTTGTGAAGAAAAACGCATCATTCCTTTTCTATATTCTGTATTCCAATAATTCTGAACCTATCTCTCAGTCCCTGCATATAACATGTGTTTTAAAGATCAAAGAAATGGCATTTTGCATCTACCCAAATTCTGCCTAATTTGGAACTAATGTAGTAGAAATTCTGTTGAATTATTTTTCATCCTTTGGGGCCCTTGTTGACACATTATTTTTGTTACTGTTATTAAAACATGTCTGTTAAGCTGCCTGATCTTTGTAACTCTAATAGTATGCTAAGTGTATACTAGTGGATTGTTCCCAAAATAGATCATTTTTCTTAATAAGCATTTAATGAATGAATTTTTAATTATTTATTTACTTTGAAAGAAAGAGAGAGATCGCATTGATGGATACACGGTGTGTGAGTGGAGGTCAGAAGACAATTTTTGCAAGTCAGTTCTCTCTTTCCACCACTGAGCGCCAAGGATTGAACTCCGGTTGCCAGTGAGGCACACAGGTGCCTTTCACCTACTAGGTCATCTCACAGGCCCTTTAATGAATGAATTTAAGACCTGTAAAATCTCTGAGAAAAGTGTCATCCTAGAATTTAGAAAAAGAATAATTATATTTTCTAATCCCTTAAAGAGAGAAGAGATGGTTGAATTATAGAGGAAAGAAAACGATTTGAGAGCGGTCATTTCTATGAGTCATGGGTCATGGGCTGTTTATGAAAGGGATTAAGAAAGGAAATAAAAAGACTTGAAATAAGGTCACTCCTTTATATTATTTTTATAACTAATAAACTGCAGAAAGTGTAGTAATTTCAAATGTTGCACTTCAAAGAACATTCCAAACCACGTACTAAATAATGACTCTTCTTCAAAGCAGTTAACATTTCAAATTTAGGATTCTTCAAATGATAGTACACTTTTTGGTAGACTTAGATGGATGAAAACATAGATATTGATGTAGATATACCTGTAGATATATCCTGAGACTTTTCTCCAGCTACAAGTGGTGACATATTTATATCAAGGAAGAATCAACAGCCATCTCTAGGAAACATGGACATGTTTATATTGTTAGGACTTTTCCATCAATAAGAACCAGAAAAACAACTCAAATGACCTAAGCAAAGGTTTCGGTGGGGGTTAAGGGGATAACTAATTGACCAACATAACTGAATTCATTTTCCTGAGGTATGTAGAAAATGCCACTTACTGATCGACGCAACAACCACAGTTCATTTCCTTACGATTTTGGAGACTGGTCATCGGGGTAAAGTGCCAGCAGGGCTGGTGTCTGCTGGGGCTCTTTTCCCAGCTGACAGGGAGCCGTCAACTCTTTCCTCACATGACAGAGGAAGGCGATAAGGGAACACAGCTCAATGCAAAGTCCTGAGTTGGAATTCGGCGCTGGGTTTTTTCATCTGTTTCCTTTGCATCCTTGACCTGGATCTGTTTCAATTTCCCAGTAACTAAACTTTTGAGGTTCCCAGGCCTGAGCCCTTAATCTGTTCTCGTTCCCTAATCAATCTCGTGCTCTCCCTGGTTTTCTTTTTTTTTTTTAATTTTTTTTATTTATTCAATTGTGCGTGTATACGCGTGTGCGCGTGCGTGTGCACGTGCCTGTGCGCGTGTGTGCGCGTAGAACCACGGACGAATTCGGGAACCACCATGGACCGCCTGCACCTCCTCCTTGTTTACTCTGCCCCGGGATTCACAGGCTCCGCCCTACCAGAACCAGAAGCGCAGGCCACCCCCGCTTCCCGCTGGCGTCTATACGTGGGGTCTAGGATCCGAACTCAGGACCTTCCGCCTGCAAGGCGGAGGCTTAACCCCTGAGCCACCTCTCTAGCCCCTCTCTCCCTGGTTTTCACTACCATTGTATCTATCATAGGTTCTCCAGAAGTGTGAAAGAGCCATATACAAGATAGTGCTATTTGAATATCTCATAAATATTATAAAGGTAACAGGCCATCTGCTCTCAATTCTTTTCATCTTTCATCATTCCTGTGGTAATAAATCTGCTTTTTCTCTTTGTACAGAAAGATGCCTCACATTCTTGATTAGATTTATTCCAAGGTATTTCTTTTTTTCTTTTTCTTGGAGCTATAGTAAATGAAATTATTTCTCTTAGGACTTTCTCACTTCATTCATCCTTACTGCAAGGAAAGCCACAGATTTTTTAACATTTTGTGACCTGCTACTTTATTGAACTTATTTATTAGTTCCAGGAGTTTCCTGGTGGAACATTACAGGTCTTTCAGATACAGAAACATGTCATCTGCAAATAGGGATACCTCAACTTCTTTTCCTATGTGTGTCCCTTTTATCTCCCTCTCCTTTCTTAGGGATCTAGCTAAGACTTCAAGTACAATATAAGATGGAAGTGGTAAGAGGCAGAAAGGATTGCGTATTTGAAGTTCCATGGTTAATTCTCAGTCTTCATCCAGCTTCACTTTATATAGTTGATCTGTGAACTATCTCCTGGAGGCTTTTCAGTCTCCTTTGCCTGTTTTTCATACTCCTGGTGATGTAAGGTAGATTGCCTGAAGTGTTTCCTTTAGCACTCACTCTGTTGGTACTGTCATCCAGGACCTTGACTTATGCACTCATCTGTACAGTCCAGAACTGTCCCCTGACTCCAGGCTTATAGAGATATAGAGATACAAGGAGAAGTCAACATATTCAACACTAGTTCCTTTATGTTCAGCACAAAATCTGCTATGCTCAATGTCTTTTAGTCAATGTCTGCCATGTTTTCCCACTTGATGAGCCCATAGATTTTAGAGTGATGATTGCCTTCTGTTACTAATGCTCCCTTTTATACTTAACATTCAACCTATTTAACAAGCTCGTTCTGTCCTTATGCCATATACCCGGAAAACTGGCTATTTGTAGTTACCTGTACCAAAAACACCCTGGCCAACATCATTGTAAACCTTGTTTATTGCATTATTATATTTGTTAGACCCCCTCCTTCTGCATTGACTTCTATACAGCTGCTGGAGAGATTCTCTTATGCCACTTCCTAAAGCCTTATTTCATACAGAGGAAAAATCATAGACCCCACAGTGATTTAAAAGCTCCATCTCGATTGCTCCTTGGGCCCCCTGCTGTCTCCTGCTGTCTGTCAGTCATCTCATCCTTACATCTGCAATGGATGTCCCCGTGCCTATCAGCTGCTTCTCTTCCTATATTAAGTTTATGTTCATATATGACCTTTGCAATGAGATCCTATCTGGATCCTTGATTGATTACTGCTGTGTTATCATCCAACCTACAGTCTTATTTTCTCAACGGTGTGTCACCATCCAATGTTCTTTTTTTTAAATAATTTTTTTATTATTATTCAATTGTGCATGTGTGCGCGTGCGCATGTGTGTGTGTGTGTAGAACCACGAGTGAATTCAGAAACCACCATGGACGCCTTCACCTCCTCCTTGTTTACTTGCCCGGGGATTCACAGGCTCAGCCCTACCAGGACCAGAAACGCAGGCCGCCCCTGCTTCCTCCCGGCATCTCTATGTGGGCTCTAGGATCCGAACTCAGGACCTTCTGCCTGCAAGGCAGAGGCTTAACCCCGAGCCACCTCTCAGTCCCCCCAATGTTCTATGTATAAACTTTAAACTTTATATTCATTGATAATGGGCTTACTCTCCTCAGAAGAATCCAAGTGTCATAAGCGCAAGGACTCCTTACACTGTCTCCTTTGTACCAGTAAATGGTAATTCTCTTCTAGAGAGTTAGCTCAAGCACCTGGAACGCAGAGACACATGTCACCTGCTTCTCATTTATATGCAGACCTTTGCTCAGAGCTGCTTCATCAGAGTGCCTCCTAGATCATCATTCCTAACACACACACACACACACACACACACACACACACACACACACGGACGCACCATATGCATGCACAAACGCACACGCGCACACACAGAATAAGCCCCAGGTTCTTTTCCTGGTTTCCTTTCTTTCATATCCCCATGCCTTCAAGACCTTCCATTTCATCTACAAATGCACGTACAGCCTTCCAGAACTGGACCCTTTCGCCCTCTGTTTTGCTCTCTCCCAAGTCCAGGCCACAGCCAGCTCTCACCTACCTATTGCAATGGACTCACTACCAATGTCACCCATGCCTCTTAGCAGTCTGTCTTCCAACATCAAAGAGAAAGAAATGCTTCTAGAATTTATATCAGATCCTGGTAGTCCTCTGATTAAAATACTAATAGGGCTTCGATCCTGGAACACAGCTTAAATCCTTCCTAATCCTGTGGAAGGGAGGACTGTCTGACCCATCTTTCCCCTCTGTAGTCATTCCAGCCACTCCATTCCCTTTCCTGGTCATTAAGTATTTCAAGCAAGCACCTGGAACACAAAGACACGTGTCACCTGCTTCTCATTTAAATGCAGGCCTTTGCTCAGAGCTGCTTCATCAGAGTGCCTCCCAGATCTCACACACACAAACACACACACACACACACACACACACACACACACACACACACACTCTACCCTGGCCTCTATCTAAAACTTTATTTTAAAGTTGTCATCACCACCTGAACATAATAGATTGTTCTCGAACTTTTGGTGATCCTGCCTCAGCCTCTCACAAGTTAGGATTACAAATGTATGTCACCAGACTTTTCACGTATTTTCTAATCAACTGTCTCCCATTCTCAAAATGCGAACTCCATTGGAGAAAATGCTGTGTTTATATATATATATATATATATATATATGTGTGTGTGTGTGTGTGTGTGTGTGTGTGTATGTATATATATGTTTATATGAACTCTTTTTTAAAAAAAGTCAATGCTTATATTTGGAAAAGAACTTGAGGCTTGCCAATGTTGTGCCTATCTCTGAAACATTTTCTTCACCCAGAGGCAGGGAGACATTTGATTGACCATCACCAGTCACATGTGCCCTTTACAGGTCTGTCCTTGGTATGGGACTGGCAAAGAAGACTATACAATCTATAGATAGGAACATTCTCAGAAGAAAACTAGTTTCTGTTAGTTGAATTCAGGGTGGGGATGGAGTGAGGGAGGATATGGGGGAAGCAGAAACAACAGATGGGAACCACAGAGATTTTTCCAGAGTGGGAAGAAAAACACAGGGATTAGTTGGGGGCCACTGGGAGAGGAAGTATCTGTAAATAGCTGTACCTTCACACACTTGGGGAGAGGACGTGCCATTACCCCAGGCATGCCTGCGTGGCCTCCGGGTGCCCTGCCCCTTGAATGACTCCCGAGCGGAGTGAAGCGAGCCATCTCTCTAGTTGACTAATAATACTGACGGTCGGCCCAGAGGCTTCGGGAAGGAGGGAGCAACTGACGCCTGACTTCTATTTTCCACAGCACCTAGTACAGTTCCCCAGCTCCTGTGCCTAATCCTGCATCCGTGACTCTCAGGACTTATTAACAAACTCAGCTTCTTCTTCTTCTTTTTTTTTTTTTTTAAGGCAAGGGCAAAAGTGAAATAGCTCAAAAATAAGCAACAGCTGTGAGTCTGATCTATGCTGCATAAACTCATGGAAAAATATAAAGCTTGCAACTCTCATTTAACTCAGGGTATTTTGTTCAATTAACAAACACCTATCAGGCATATATATATATTTATATATATTTATAATCTGAAGACGGACAATGTTTTTCAGGTTCTACTGAACGTGGGGCACCCTTGGTTAATTGCAGGCGCGCACGCGCGCGCACACACAGGCATTCTTCCCATAGTACAGTACTTTAAAATTAATAGCACATGCAGGGGAAAAACTAAACCCTTTGACGTCACTCTTGCAATGAGGAAACATAAACAGAAAAGGCTCCACTCCAGCAAGCTGCCAACGCTGAAGCCGATTGGTCTCCGCTTTCCTTGCCTGTGGCAACTGACAGCACCTCCCAGACTCGCGGGCCGGCCGCCTGCTCCCAGCCGCTCGCTGGGTCTGGGCACTGCAGCAAGCTCGGCTCTGTCCCAGCCCGGGGGAGCAAAGGGGTGTCCTCCTCGCTCGCTCACAGACAGCCTCTCTGATCCTACCTCCTCCCTGCTTTCTCCAGTTCCCTGCATGCCTGGGTGTTGATTTCTTTCCTTCCTTCTCCCCACTTTCCTGTTTGGTTTTTCTTTTTCTTTTTTTTTTTTTTTCTTTTTTGATTTACATAATTATATTCCTAATCCTGGATGAAGTTGCTGGGTTCCGCAGCACAAGTCTTCATGAACAAGCCGCACCGCTCAGAGATTTCCCGGCATTCAAAGGTCACAGAACTGCCACTATGGTTAAATGTCTTGTTTAATGGTTGAGGTAGGTACAACGAATTTCAGCGGTAAGCGCATTTTCTCTGGAGAGCAGAGTCACCGGGAGGCGTCCGGGATTGTATTTTAAATGAATCTGTACATATGTGTGTGTGTTTTATTTTTATTTCTTTGGTCTGTGATTGTTTCTACAGCAACCTGCTTTTGAATTTCCTTCCTTTTTTCAAAGTGAACTGATTGACTATTATCACTTACCCTGAATTAACTAATTAACCCCTTGAAGGCAACAGGGTTTCCTTCAGTCAGTGTAACAAGGTTTTGAGTCCTCAGAGGAGCCCCCCAAACCTGGGTTTTTATCACTGAATGTGATATTTCTTCTCAATAATAAATCTTAAGAGTGGGGTCTTTGGGGGGGGGGCAGACAGAAAATGTTGGCAAAGGATTCTCTAAGAGTTGTGGAAGAGTGAAAAAGAAAATCAGTTTTGCTTTTTTATTTTTTTATTTTTTTTTTTTTAGTTTGTCGTGGTGGTTGATCGCAGGCTTCAGGTTGAAGAAATTAGAAAGGAGGGAGCAGTTGTCAGCGAGAGAAAGGGTGGCCAGGCATCAGAAAAAAATAAATAAATTCTTGGGAGAAAAAAAATTCATTTCATCGCCTTGCTGCATTCTGGTAAAAACACACTTTCAATTTCAGAGCCGACCAGGGGAGACAAGAGTACTGAGTTATGTGGCCAGTGACTTAGATCTTATGGTTCGCAAAGGAAAATAAAACTTTATTTTCATTGCAAGGTTTGCTAATTATCTTTTCCTACCACAGTTGAAAGCAGTCAGATATTTAATTAGGGACCTAAGTGATGGAGCCAGGGGACTAATTAATCATCTAAAAATTCAGCTGCTCGAGTTCGCTGGCTAGAGCTACTATTGCATTGAGAGAGGTAACTTCTTTGGACCACAAGCAGGCGTATACAATCATGCACAGTGCACTCTGGCTGTTGCAGAGAGAGCCCTGCTCAACACAAGGCTAATGTGTTCTGCAGTACATTATTATATGACAAAGAGGAGACTGCTAGAAATCATTCCTGCCTGTTGGTTTTTGGGTAACATAGACTTCCTTATCTCAAAGTTATGCAAGTATAACTAAGACAGGGTTATTTGAAACCATTACCTTGCTCCACAGTTTCTTACTCCATTTCTCAAAAGTTTCTATGGTCAACATTGAGAACCAGGAATCTGTAAAACTGGGTCAAGTCAGGAGTCCCATGCAACAAGGTATCCAATATGTCGTGCATTTCCAAGGGTTAACAGCATTAACTGCACAGGACTGTAATGGGCCAAGTTAAGAACTGCAAAAATATTAGCTCAGAAATGCAGAGGATGTGCTGTGAATGGACAATTGCTTTTCTGCAGTGCCTAAAGGGAAAACAAGGACTTTGTGTGTTGCAAATGCCTAACTGCAGCTCTTCCATTTCCTCTGCTTTATCTTTTATTACTGGCTGGCGAAACAAAGAAGGGTGTCAGTGGTTGCCTCTTGATTGGCATTTGCTCTAGTATAATGAAGTGGCCTTTTGTCACTAGTAGAAGTCTAAAGTTAACTCCTTACAGCTCTAAACCCCAATTCCTCTTGATAAGATTTTTTACCTGACTGTAAAATAAATTGATTTCAGAGGGTCCTCACTCAACTTGAGTATGTAACTACATTTCAAATTCACTTGCAGAAACTCCATTTTGAGTCAAGTTACTTAGGCAGAACAAGGGTGCAAAAAAAAATCCATCACTTTTCAGAGACAGCATCAACTTAAGGAAAATTATCACCTACCTCCAACCCCACACATACCTTTAAGGCCTGACACAGTTCAGAAAGAAGTAACCCATTGTTGCACAATAAATACGCAGCAAAAAAATGTTTGATGACAATTCACCCAGGGTGTGCTGTAAATTATTTAAATCAAACGTAGCATATTTTTTAGCTGTTTTTTTTTTAAAGTGTTTTGGTGTCAGTCCAGTTTAAACTATAATCTGGAAATCAGCTGTCAGCGATCAAGGAAAGGGCATTCCAAACATTGACTTGTGTTACTTTTTAGCCAGAAAGGATGTGTTACATGCAAAACTAAAAGGGCCAAGTTTCCTCCAAGTGGGAATGTACCACCTGGAAATGCTTCTGCCTAGAAATCACTGTTCCAAAGTCTAATTTGTTGTTTGCCAGGCTCAGATCTCACAGGGGAGATGCTTGTTGATTTAGAACATCTTGTTGGAAGGAATTTATTACTAAGCAGGAATCTAATCCAAGGCATGCCTGAGAGGGCTTCATTTTATTAAAGACAACTGTCAAATTTGAGGATCAGAAAAGGTAAGGGAGCAGCTAGATATAAAAGACTTGCTATTTATGTGGTTCATTTTATGTTAAAGAAGTCTGCAACTGAGAGACCCTCCCCTTCCATGAATGATCCCAAGAATTCACCATTTTGTCTACTTGCTTACACAATGGAAAGAAGTCTGTGAACAAGTAGGCATTTCTCCTAGCAGGTACATCTGGGTGAGGAAGAGGGGATCTGGCATGTGGGGATTTCACTGTTCCTCACACAGTGGCAAGATCACCTCTCAGAGACTGGCGTCTCCATTTCCCCTGAGACTGGGCTCAGCAAGGACCTTTGTCCTCCACAAGAGAGAGGGCTGGGTTATCCGTGCCCCAGGCTTTGCCAGGATCCTTGCTTTCATTGATGATTCTCTAAGCATCCCTGCTTTCATTCACAAGATGATGCCTACTTGTTCTATGAGCAATTTTTAAATTGGGCGATGTAAAGACCTGAGGCAAGAAGGGAAAAGAAACTGTAGGAATCCCAACTGACTACTTTCTGGTGGTCACAGCTAGACTCTTAAGTAGAGAGAGGGAAATGTCAATCAAGTTCTAGAAATGTCAACCAAGTTCTAGCATCTCATCACGGCATTTGCAGTTTTTCTATTTTGCCAAGAATCATTTAGCCATCTAAACAGTTTAATTTTCACATAGAGAGTGGTCACTTTTGAATTGCAAAGGGCAGTGCCAGAGACAGGGGACCAGGATAGACATCCTCATTTAGGTTCCAACAAGCTGGTGCCTGTAAGTCAGGTGCTGATTCTTGGCCTCAATTTCCTCTTCTGTAAAAGACCTGGTTTATTGAATTATTTCTAGAAATTTCTTTAGGAACTTTTTGGGATGTTTTTATTCCCAACCTGAACTTTGTTTTAAATTCTCTTTATTTGTGAAGGTTCAAGTACAAAACTTTCACTAAAAAAAAAGGCACACTCCTATATGCTTTCAACATGTGTTTGTTGACCTGAAGTGAATACAAAGATAGGTCAAGACTGAAGAGAGGAGCTCAGTGGGCAAAGTTCTTTCTGTACGAGGACCTGAGTTTGGATCACCTGTACCCATGTAAAGTCTGGGTATGACAGAATATCCTCTGTAACCCCAGTGCCGGTGGGGGGAGGGGGGAGAAAGGACACAAAGATCAGAGAGAGGGGGCAGCCAGGGCAGCCACAACAGGGAGTTTCAGGTTCAGTGACAAACCTTATTTGAAATAATAAGTTGGAGAGTGATGGAAGATACCTGTCGCTGACCTCTGGCCTCTACACACATGTGTATACACTTACACATATGCACTCTCACATACATGAACACACATCCATACCAGAAAAGATGTGTGAACAATAATTCTCACCTTCAGGAAACATTCAGATTGAACACACGCACAGGGTGAAGCGTGTGCACTGGCAGAGGGGAACAAGAGGGGTCTGGAAAAGATGAGAAGGAAACAGTAGACATTAGTCTATGCAAGTTAGAGTGTGAAGAATGATATTTTTTAATCAACCTAGATTTTTTGCATGTATATATGTGTGTGTGTGCCTATATGTATCAGAGGGCCCTGGATGTGTCTATGGTGGTCAAGGGTGGATTTGGGAATCATCCTGGATTGCTTTACCTCCTTTTTTACTTTGCTCTGGGATTTTTCATGTGTGGCCTTCCAGGGAAGAAAGTATAGGCTGCCACCATTTCTGTCTGGTGTTTTTTGTTTGTCTGTTTATTCGTTTGTTTAAAAAAAAAAAAACCACATGTAATCTGGGATCCAAACTTCAGCCCTTGTCAAGGAAGAGGATTAACCCCTGAACTATCTCTCTCATCCTATATCTTTTTTAAAAATTTTTTTTATTATTATTAATTCAATTACGTGTGTATGCATGTGTGCGTGTATGTGTGTAGAACCACGGATGAATTTGGGAACCACCATGGACCGCCTCCACCTCCTCTTCATTTATTCTGCCCCCGATTCACAGGCTCCGCCCTACCAGGACCAGAAACGCAGTCCACCCCTGCTTCTGCCTGGCATCTATATGTGGGGTCTAGGATCCGAACTCAGGACCTTCCGCCTGCAAGGCAGAGGTTTAACCCCTGAGCCACCTTTCCAGACCCCCTATATCTTTTTTTTAATATGATTATCTTTAATACCATCAGTGATCCCAGCAGCCATTTGCTAGAAACTAGGAAGGTTCTAGCAGTGATGACTTGAATGCTAGTGCAGTGTATATCTGTGTGATAGAAGAAACAGTGTCAGGAAGCTCTGATGGTGACTCAGTGCCTAGAGGTCACTAGTGTGAATGGATTTCTCACATCGTACAATCCTGTTTACTTTTTTTTTAATGCATGGGTGTATATGGACTGTGTGTCTGTGTGTGTGTATGTATTTATATGTGGTGTACATGTGTGTGCAGATATCTGCACACGAGTGCACTTGAGCGTGTGTGCCTGTGGAGGTCCAAAAGTGATCTCAGAAATCATCCTTGAATGCTCTTCCACCTTACTGTTGTGAGGCTGGGTCTCTAATTAAACCCAGAGTATGCCATTAGGGTTGGCTATTCAGCTTGCTGTAGGGATTCCCAAACCTCTTTTAAGGCTAGAATTACACACAGGCTACCACACTCATGTGACATTTTTATGTGGAATCTGGGGATCCAAACTCAGGTCCTTGTGCTTTTGAGGCAAAAGTTTTACCTCTAAGCCATCTCCCTAGCCCCCTTTAATCTCTAGAATTAAACTCTATGGTATCATTTCATTTCCAAATTCTATGATTTACATTGACAGGATTAACATTGATTAAGTTTGTTCATCACTCCATCCTTTATTCCACCACATGGCTTTATATGTTTCCATTACTTAGTTATCTAAATCCATGTGATTTCATCTCCTCAGTAATCTCAAATAAATGCAAGATCTGTAAGCAGACCCTGGGCAAAGGGGATAGCTCAGTGGGTAAAGTCCTTGCTGCACAAGTGTCAGGACCTGAGTTCAGATTCCCCACAAACCACAGGAAGTGAGAAGCAGTAACATGCATCTTCGAGGTGGGGATGGGAGAAGCCCACGTGGTGCAGAGGTTTGCTGGCTTAGCATACACAATGATGAAAAACAATGTAGAAAGTGGAGACTGGCTGGCACCCGAGGTTGTTCTCTGACCCCACACATACACACATGGACACATGCATGCTACACATAGACATATGCATGTACATACAAAGAAAAAATGTAAATGCACAAATAAGTTACAAGAGTAAGTTTGGAGAATTTTCTCCCAGAACCACTATTCCCCCTAGCAAAGTTTCCCCTCTCTGCCTTATTTCTCTCGTATGGGGTAGTACTACTCTAGGGCTGTATCTCAAAACAGCAAACGGACATGGTTTGTGCTCCCTGTAGCTGGTCACTTTACTGTGACAAGACAGATATCTTCTTCCTCAATGTCAGGCATTCTCCTAGATTTTCCATGTTACTTCACTTAGCATCGCCTTAACACCAGTTCTGGTTTCTTTGGAGAATAACCAAAAATGTGTGCATAACAAAGTCGGGGAAAGCTGAGAAGAAGATTTTTTGGTCAGGTTTTTTTGACTGAATGTCTGAAGGCTTCTGTCCTGGTGCAGTGGTTGGTTTGGAGGTTCTCACAGTGCTCACCGGCTAAGTGAGTTCAGTCATCCATCCATCCAAGGATCCATCTTCATGCAGCTCAGAGCATTCTGGCAGGCTCTTTTCCAAGTGAGACTTACAGTTAGTAGCTGAACATGGAGTATAAGGAGCAGGTTTATCATTTCGGATCAACTTACAAACAGCAGGACAGAACACAGAGAAATCTATTAAGCAACAGGAAATTCTTAATTCTATTATGTAAATACTTTAGGATTCACAAACATCTAAATCCTGTCAAAAATGCTCTCTATATTGGGACTTGCTTACAGGCATATGAAAATCATAGTCCAATTCACACCCCAGGAGAGTTTGTTCACACACTGAGAGTTCCCCCTCTTTTCCTTCCTTCTTCCCTTCTCCCTTCCTGCCTCTCTTGCCTCCTTTTCTTTTTCTGTTCCTCTCCCTTTTCTTCCCTTCCCCTCTCTTCTTTCTCTGTCCCTCTCTTTCATCTGAAAGGGGAAGATAGAAAAAAATAAAGACTCATAATGAATTTTTACAGGGATTCCTTGTAAAAAATTTGGAGTAAGATTGTCAAATTTGCTTTCATTTTTTTCTAGTAGTTGATAAATTTGATTAAGAAATCTTAAGTGTTTGGGTCGTGTAAATCTTCTTCTGGCCTAGTGTGGGATGGAGTATTCATAGTCAATCTGGGGGTGGGATGCGGAGTCATAGTCAGTCTGGGATGAGGAATATGCTTTCCTGGATCGTAGGTAGATATGGGAAACTATTATGAGGTTGAGTTGGTCACATCTTAATGATCTTAATAATCTAAAGATGACTATAGTCAATGGCTCTCATGTGCTTAAACAAATCTTAGTCTGACAGCGCTATTGTTTGTATTGCATTATTTGTAATATAAAAATCAGAACCATCTAAAGCCAACAATCAGTGCATTTCTGAGCATCATTTTAAATCCAGATAATAAAATAGTCGCTGCCACTTTAAAAGAATGAAGAAGATCTACATGTATAAAACTTAGACTGGTTTTCCAAATATAGAAATTTTCCAAATGTAGAAAAATACTACATTTACATGTGTATATAAATTTTATATACATTTTTATGTACTAATAGAAAATCTCTAGAAATGTAGAGGAGATGTAAGAGGATGTTTCTGGGAGGAGAACTTGGAACATGGGAAGGAGCAAGACAGACTTTTCTTATGTGTTATGTGGAATTGTTCAACTCTGGTTCCTATAAATTTGTTACATTTACAATGAAAAAGTTTCTTTATATAACATTGTGTAACATTTTAAGTTGAAAGAAAAATTAAGGACAGAAGATTTCTCCATGATTTTAAGACTCTTTTATTAGATGGGCCTCTTCCGTCAATCTGTACTGAATTTATCCCATGTGCCTTAGAAATTATTGGGGAAAGAGAATACTCTAGAAGATTCCTAAACAAGAGAAGACAGAAAGCCTAGCATTGTAGCTTGAGAAACTTTGGACTATTGGCCCCTAAATTTGACTTTCTCAGTACAAAATGAGGAACTTTGTCAAGAACAAATTTCCTTTCAGCTTGGCTCAGTGATCAGGAAAATCTTTTGGCTAAACTGAATATATATTTTACTATATGTATTTTACTGGTTTGGACATTTCAACTGATTTTTCCATTTTGAAATGGTCAATTTAAGCTTAAATTTTCAAATTAATTAATCATGAAAAGTTTATAATTTCCATAAATCTTATGTCAACTGAATATCATATACAAGTTATATTAAAATGTAAGTTATATTATAAGTTGTTCTCCAAATGGTAGGAAACCCCATTTACATTAATATGTATAGGCTTTACTTACAAATATAAATAATTAATGCTGGTTTGGCTTGAATATGATTTATATGTTGCTTGGTTTTCCAGGAAAAAAAAAAGACATTCATTTCCCTTTTTCATTCTGCCTTCGCCAGCTGCGTCCAGTTAGATGAAAGAACTCAGTCATTCACAAAAGTGTAGACAACATCCTTGTGAAAAGAGATGTCCCAGTAACAGAAAAGTCTAAAGAATGCCTCAATTTAGGAAAAGTCCCTCAGTGTAAGAAAAGGGTTGTTTTCTATAGGATAGAAATAGAGTGGATTCCATGTCCTTAAGATTTGTGTTCCTGCTTTTTCAAAAAGTTGAAGACTTAATTTCAATGTGGGTTTTACTTTAATTTGGAAGCTATATTGTCATGTAAACTATTAAATATTTTATTTACTATTTCCCTACATCTTTATTTGTAGCAAGGAATCATCTTTAAATTCAAATAAAGCAAAAGGAATAGAGTTTGTTCAATAGCTCTTTTGAATGATCAGAACATGTGAAGCTTTTCTCTGTATGTCTCTTTCAATCATTAAAAATCACTAAGTGCTAGAAAAATGTTTTGAGGGGCTAGAGAGATAGCTCAGGGGTTAAATGCCTCAAAAGCAAAGGATCTGAATTCAGATCTCAATACCACCTAAAAATGCTGGGCCGATATGGTAGCAACTTGTAATTGTGGCCCTGGAAGGCAGAGCTTAGAAACACCAAAGCAAAGCAATAAGGAGGTAAAGCAATCGAGGCACACATACTCAAGTGCCCTCCTACACATATGTAGCACTCACTCACATGTAAAGCACACACACACACACACACACACACACACACACACACACACACACACACCACAAATAAAGAAACTGTATTGAAGACTTGCAAATAAAGCATTCAAAAAATGTTTCTCTTTGTCATAGGTTATAAGACCCCTTCTCGGATAAAACAGTCATAATAGAGTTCTAACAGGGAGCTCAAGAAGGGGCCCCAGCCTATGCCACTGAGTCCTGAACCCTCACTAGGGTGGAGGATTCAGAGGGAGGTTGGGCCCCACATAAATAGATGCTCTAAGGGATAGGAAGGAGGAAGGGGCAGGCACCAGGAAGGGGGAAGGATAAAGGGGGTGAAAGGAAGGGGAGAAGGGGGAAGAGTGCAATAGGGGATGACAGGGAAGAGGGAGAGGATGGGGGTACCTATTGAGCTTGTATGATTAAGAAAAAAATGAAATGTGGAGAAAAAAAGACCCCTTCTTGCCCATGTGTAACTACATGAGAAAAAGTTAGGTGTGGTTCAGAGGTGAGCCTTGGCCCAGGATGCATGAGCTGTGGGTTTGACCTCCAACATTGCATGGCAGAAAGGGATGTGAAACCTTAATGTAATCCTCATGTCAAATCAAACCTGTGATTGGAGGTCATGGTATATTCATATAGATTCTCCCCCTCTGATGTAAATCTTTAAAAAGCAGACTAGAAAGATGGCTCAGGGGTTAAGCCTCTGCCTTGCAAGCAGGTCTTTAGTTCAGATCCTAGATTCCATGT
This sequence comes from Typhlomys cinereus, assembly GCA_023101885.1. Lineage (NCBI taxonomy): Eukaryota > Metazoa > Chordata > Mammalia > Rodentia > Platacanthomyidae > Typhlomys > Typhlomys cinereus. Next base: position 759,425 of record JALPQD010000377.1, on the reverse strand, counting down.
AAAAATACCAGGTGCAAATGGCAGTGACCTGTATCTCCGGTCCTAGAAGGCAGAGCCTGGGAAACTCCAGAGCAAAGCAAAGAGGAAGTAGAAGCAATCCAGGGCGATTCCAGAAGTCACCTTGGGCCTCCACAGGTACACACAGTGCCTTGTGACACACACACACACACACACATGCACGCATGGATGCATGTGTACACACAAAAAAATTAAAATAAGATTTTAAAAAACTAAGTATGTTCAATGAATAAAGTGCAAAATGTAGTTTTTTTTAAAGAATTCAATTTAGATATTTTGTATATGAGGAGAAAACTAAAACCTAAACTAAAAACTAAAAAAAAAAAAAAAATCAAACTTTCTTTCTTTTTTTTTTCTTTTTCTTTTTCTTTTTTTGTAACTTAAAACCCCGAGTTTAAATTCTGGATGCTAAAAACTGTACCTTTGTCAAGGTATTTGGCACGTTTAGCTTTCAGATCTCTGAGACACAAAGTGAAGCGCTCTCAGGCTTCAGTTGTAATCGGTCGCTTAGTTCATGACAAAAATGTTGTGTTGCTTTATGCTCGGATCTTCTGGATAGGGAAGGGATTCGTTGTGTCTGTTTTAAAAGCAAGGAATTCAAGGCTCAGAGAAATGACAGCTAGAAGAGTTGGGATTCAATATCAGCTCTTCGCTGACCCTTCCTAATTGCTTTTGTGTGTTTTAAATTCACCCTTAATCATTCTAAACATGACTTGGAAAGCATTTTTAGAGCATTTAGACAAAACGTAAAAACTTTTTTTCCAAACAACATGAAGGCAATCTACCAATTATCCTTAAACACGTGAAGTTCAAAATAGAGAAATAGCTTTATTTCAAGTACCCGCAGTAAAAAGGTGCAATCCTGTAAGTCGTTGGGTTGTCTGGTACAGCATCGTTATTAGGCAGTGTTCAACTGGGCCCACTCTGTAGTCGTCTCACTGTGCTTGACAGTTGAGATGGTATTGACAATATGTATCACAAGCTGGTTGAAGAGATGGAAGAACAATTATTTGTCCCGTGTGTGGTGTGGGGACTGGAAGAGAAGAAGCCTGTTAGCAAATCAACTGGCATAATTTGCTCTTCAGGTTTCAAATTATTTTGGAAGCAGTGCAGAGCTTTGAACTTCTCAGAGATATATGGTCTTGCTACATGGATTGGAAGTTCCCAAATTCCTGTGCTGGGAGCTTGTTTGGCAATGTAGCTTCCCTGAGGTGGAGGTTGATGAAAGATTTTAGATTCCTGGGGCACAGCTTTCCTGAAGGGATTGCCAGGCCATTACTATGGGAGCAGGTCAGTGTGATGCTTATTTTGGGGAGATCAAAGCAGGATGATCCCCACAAACCTCAGGCCAGCTTGGGCTGTGTAGCAAGTTTCAGGCTAATTTGTGACACATAGTGAAGATCATAACAGCATGTCAGAATCTTCTGTTATTCAGGACAGAGAATGGACTTTTACATGATCAGCATGTTAAAAATCCCATGTTATTCAAGGCAAGACATGGACATTTACATGAGCAGCATGGTAGAATCCCCTTGTGTCTTCTTCACTTTTCCGTTCAACATTATACCTCAAGATTCCATAAATTGTTCTATGCAATTATAGTTTATTCATTTTCATTGATGCATGAGGTTTAACTATCTGCATATATAACGTTTGTCTTCTACTGTAGAAAGCATTGGACTACGTCCAGTTTCAAATATAAATAATGCTGGCCTGAACATTACTGTTATTCCTTTAACTTGTCTTCCAGTACACAGTTCCTTTCCTTCTATTAAAGGTCTACTTAGAAATAAAACTATTTGGTCATAAAAAGTTACATTGAGCTTTAACAAAAAATTGAAATTTTCTCAGAGTTATTAAAGGAATTTGCAATCTCACCAATAATCTTTTCTACTCCCACAGCAATTTTATACATTAGCATTTTTGGTGGGTGTAGAGTGAATGCTTATCCTGACTTTATTATGTATTTCTCCACTCATAGAAAAGGCCTAACTTTGTTCTTAGATGTCTGGTCAATCATTTGTATATTAATATATAGAAAGTCTATATATTCACAGCTTTAAATTTCTCAGAGACTTTTAGTCTTGCTATATGAATTGGAAGTTCCTGAATCCTTATGCTGGGAACTTGTTTCACATCGAGCTTTACTGAGGTGGAGAGCCTTTGGTATCTATGATTGTTACATGTTATATGAAGTACAAGTGTTTTCTTATTTGGCAAAATTTCCAGCTTTATTCTTCAGTATTGCTTTGGTTCTGTACATTTTCACATAAATCTTAAAGTTAACCTAAAATTCCTCCTCCCAAACAACAGAAATAAATAACAACAACAAAAAGAATCTAGTTAAAAAGATACAGATTAGTCTGGGAAGATGGGTGTGTTTTCTGAGCTTCAGTTCTTGAATAGACTGTGTGCCCTTCCATTTACTTAAGTCTTTGCTACTTTCAGTAATTCCTTGATTTCATTTTATGCATCTTAGACATTCCTTGCTGGACATATTAGTAAGTATTTAATGTTTTGACACTGTTCTAAATGGTGCCTCTCTAATTTCAACCTTTTTTCCTGAATCACACAGAAACAATTTTTGTGTATGTTTGTTATCAACAACTTAGTTAAATTCACAAGTTTATAGTATCTCACAGAGTCTTTTGATTTTCCTTCCCAGGTAATTCTGTTTTCCAAGAAAACTATCAGTCATCTGCCTTTCTTTTATTAAAGAAAGGCTTCTTAATCTATGATAATTTTGTCCTGGCTGTGATTTCAGTAAATATGATATTTATGGCTCTGATATTCAGTGAAGAATTATCATGGATAACACTGTCTTGTGTCCAATCACAAGAAGATAGTTTCCTGCAGTTTAGCGTTAAATATGACATTTTTCATAATATATATAGGCTTCCTTCTATTCCTAGTTTGCTAAGTATTTAACTTACTAATACTTTTTGATATCTAGCATATGATTTTTCTCTTTTTTTAATTGCATTACAGCAGCAATTGATTTTAGAATGTCATATCAAGTTTGAAGTCATAGAATAAATCCAATTCGGTTAGCATATGTTGTGCTGTTATCTGTGTGTATGTGTGTGTGTGTGTGTGTGTGTGTGTGTGTGTGTGTGTGTGTATGTATTACAGCAGATTGAACCCAGGGCTCCTGTATGATAAATAAACATGCTGAGTTATATGCTCAATGCTGTTATGCTATTTTTAAAAATAAGTATCACCCTATATCCAGATTATTAATAACTTACAGAGTTTTGAAACTATATTGATTCTGAAACAGTTGTCCTAAAATTATCCTTTTTATGACCCTCTCCAGGTTATCCTGTCCTTGTTAAAGTAGAAATATGACCCGTTCAATTTTTTGAAAGTTTATATAAATTTGAGGAGGTTTTCTTTAAATATTTATAGAATTAGTAAATAAACCCAGATGAGTCTAAAATATTTTGTGGGCAAGTTTGTAGTTACGGTTTTAATTTAACTCATTTTGGTGAGCCCTTCAGATTTGCCTGCTTTTATAGCCAATTTTCCAAGGGTCATTCTAGGTTCATTTTTTAAAATTCTTTCTTGTCTTTGAATAGATAGACTTAAAAGCATCTTTGCTCTAGCATGGTTTTACCCTGCTTTCCATAGATTTGAAAAGTTGGTGTTTCTTTTACCAGCTAGTTGAACATTATCTGTTTGAGACAAAGTATATTATTTAGATGTGCATCTGCTGATTTGCAAAGGTATTGGGATTGTCTACATTGTTATTATTCCTTAATGTCACTCTGTTTATCAATTATAATACTGCATGAGATTTGAATTTTAAAATTTGTTGAAACTTTCTATGCATAACCAAATCTATTATAATTTTTGCAAACACCTGTGAAGTGAATTATAATTTAGTAATTATGTGTAGACTTCTGTGTGTGCTGATTAGGAAATTAATAATCATGCCATTCAAATCTTATGTATTGGTACTGATTTTCCAATTTTCATCAGTTATTAAAAATAGACTTATTAAAGACATTCCTCATGAATGGGAACTTGTCCATTTTTCCTTTTTGTATTTTCTGCTGCTGATTGTCACAGAATTTTGCTTCTTGCTTGCTTGCTTGTTTGTTTTGGTGCTGAAACATACAACCTACAGTTTCATGCATGCTAGGCAGGTCTGTCCTCTGGAATCATCAAATTACTTACTTAGTTACAAGTGAAATAAACCCTGTAATAAACTTTTATGTAGGCTATTGTCAAGCTGTGGTTTTAGTTATGCAAAATCCATCTTTGGAGCTTTGTATCTGACTCTTGCTTTTGGTAGCTTGTCTTTTTCTGGATATTTCTGCTTTCCTAATATTTTATTCAGGCTTTTCCATTGCTAGAATATCTTTGGAGCATAGTTGTACTTGACACTCTCCCAAATAAATGCAAAATATGTGACATCCTTAGCTTTGATTTCAATAATTAACTTAGGAATTTACAAATAACTTGAAAATATGTGTTTATGAAGTAGAAATACTGAACAGTTTTAAAATACGTTTGATATAACATTTAGTGTTAAGTCTTTATAAATACATGTTTATTGACTTCAAAAAATTAACTTCAAGAAATTAAAAATTAGAACTTGAAGCAGAATTCACATGCAACATTTATTGTCATTTAAGTGGAAAATACACTGGAACATGCATAGTAGGCTTTATGAAATGGACTTCAAATTTATTTCCAAAGATGTTTTAAGTCATAGCTTTGTTTTTCTTCCAGTCAGGTTTTCAGTTTAGGAGAAATTGGTTTTTGTTGAAGTGAAGATTAATTTCGAATTCCACCTAGGAAAGTGTTCTCCATGTCCTGGGCTAGAGGTATTTAATAGATGAGCATATCACTAATTTATCTCTGATCAATGTGATGATTAAATATTTTGAGTATTATGACTTTGGTGCTATATTTTATCAGAATACTGATGTGAGAATGGGGTATAGCTCCGTGGTAGAATGCTTGTCTAGCATGTGTGAAGCTCTAGGTTGTGTGTCCCAATACCACAACAAACAGGTATGCAAGAACTACAACACTGTGGCAATCAGTTTATGATTCTTGAGCACACTGTGTGTAATTTTATGGTGCTACATTGACTTTCCCAGCAATACATCTGGCAACGTCAGACCTCTTATGTAAATTCTCACACTACTTAACTGAAATTAAACTTTAGGCTAATATTTTATGTTATTTCTTTACTTCATTCAACATGCTTCAAGTATACTGGCTTGATTATTATTATTACTGTTTTTTTTAATATCAGAATCTCTAATAACCAGATGTTTTTGTGTTTTCTGCTGTACATGTTTGTGGAATAGTTGCATGTGTGCCTTTTAGTATTCAAAGCAAGCAAACACCAATAAGTATCTGGCTGAACCACATGCAAGGTGGTGTGTGTGTAATGTGATACAAACATATGGGGGTTTGTAACCATATGATCGGAATACATTGCATATATTTATCTAAAACCTAATTTCAAGCAGAAATGTTAGATCTTGGAACTGGGAAGATGAAGAGGTCTGTCTAGGAAATCATTTCTTCCAGTGGGTCTCACCTCCTGACAGTCCATTCAGCTATGACTTCATCAGTGGATTATTCTCTTGATAAAACTAGCACCTCATGAGTCAATTATCTCTCAGTAATGCCAGCAGGTAGGGACCGAGTCTTCAACACACAAACTATTTGGCGGAGTTGCTACTTATTCAGACCTTACTTAACAAGGATAATAATGTGATGGTGAGTTTCAGTTGTCATTTGACATGTAGGAGGCAGGGTGAGGGTCCAGACAGAAGTTACACATGGTCTGTGCACATGCCCAGTGATACACATGTTTTCTTTGAAGCAAAGGACCCTCCCATTGTCAGCTGGACCATTCCTCAGGCATGTAGTCCTGGCCTGCCTAAAGATGGAGAGCGAGCAAGCAAGAATGTGTGCACCAATCCATTGTTTGTTGCCAATGTGATGTGACCATCTGCTTCAGGTTCCTGCACTGTAATTTCTCTGATGGACCAAGGCCTGGAATTGCTTAATTAAACCTTAACTTCCCCTGTTACTTGGGTCAGGTACTTTGCAGCAATCTATAAAGAAACTAAAGCAGTTTAGATAAGTAGATAGATATAGATAGGAAATAGATGATATAATACTATTCATGACAGAGATTTTTAACATAGCTATGAAAAGAATTTTTTGCTGCTTTGAATACAGGCATAATTATCCTCATTTTTATAAGCACACTCGCCTCCTATTGATTAATTAATGTCAAGTCACTGTTTCTGAGTGACATAGCCTGCATTCATTCACCCAATTACCGTGCATTTAGAGCCTGAATATGGTCTAGGGACTCAGGATACGGAAGTAGAAAAGATAAAGTTCCTATCACCATGGAGTCCATTCCAGTGAGAGAAGATCGATGGTGCATAAACAAGTAGATGTAACTGTTGATTTCATATTTTGTTTAGTGTGTGAAGAAAACCATGCAGAGGAAGAAAACAGCAAGCTGCTTACTGTGGAGTGCAGCTTTAAAGCGATCACTCCAGCTCTGGTGGGGAGGCAGACTTGTTTGGTAAAAGGCAAGGAGGTCAGGGTGAGGGGTTCACAGTCCCTGCAAGCTATGAAAAGATGAGAGCAGCTGGATTGGAGCTAAGACTGTGCAGTTGAGCAGTAGACTGAGTCAGATGTGATATAGAGCCTTTAATGGTAGTAGAGCCATTAAGACTGGATTGAATGTGAAGGACAGACAACTATGCAGTGTTTGCTAAGTTCTCCCTCCCTTTCTTTCTACTGGTTCATATGAAGCCCAGGGTGCCTTCAAACTCAGTGTATAGCTGAGGTTGGCTTTGAACTCCCAGTTCTCTCACTTCCACCTCACAAGTGCTGGAATTACAGGGCCGTGCTACCACTACTGGCCTTGAGCCCAGATTCTGACGCTGAGTTCTTGGGCTCCTGTCTGGCTCCACTCCTACCAGCTCGCAAACAATAATCTGTTCTCAGTTTCCTCATTTGTAAAACTGGAGGAGGCACCAACACTGCCAACCTCCACTTTCATATAGCAAATCTAACAGGATTGCTAGTGTGTGTGTGTGTGTGTGTGTGTGTGTGTGTGTGAGAGAGAGAGAGAGAGAAAGAGAGAGAGATACATTCACCAAGATGGGAAATACAGGGGTATAGGACACAAGAGTTGTGTTTAAGACATGCTAAGTTTGAGATGTCTACTATTGGAACAGAAACAAAGGGAGATCAGAACTGAAACAGGATTTATTGACATTACTATTTGAAGCCTGGACACAGGATGAATACAGGAGGGTCTCAACTAATGAGGAGGAGGGTACAGAATAAAGACCCCGCCAGCGTGGAAGGTTGGGAGAAAAGGCAGAGCCAGGAAATGAACCTGATGAGTGCACATCTGGTTTTCACATTGTGCTGCCTATATCACTGGCTCGGGGCCAGAGCACATGCTTCTGAAGGCCCTGCAGGCATGAAAGCATCCTTACACGTCGCTGGTGGGGAGAGTCTGTGGCTTCCGGCCTGGATCTTGATGACAGGATTTTTCCATTTATGCTTCACAGTAGCACAAAGAGACTGTGCTATTGATCTGCTGCCCTGTGTTTACTAGGAGCTGGTTTTCATGAAATCATAGTGCTATGTGGCCTGGAATACCAGTCGATCGCCTTAGATTGTGTCATTATGGTATGCTTCTGTGCACATGAAAGGGGAGGCATCTCCGCTTTCCAAAGATGTTTTGATTTAGAGTTCTAGGATGGAGAAAGAACGGTTCCGGTGGCACTGTGTTATACATGATGGTTTGCTCTTGAGTCAGTCTCCAAGGCCTGGCTGAGCTACAAGGACACAAAACCCAAAGCATAGAAGAGAATATAGACCATGAATGGCACAGCAAAGATTCATAGGAATTTTTGCTTGGATTTCCCAAAATATGAGGAATGTGTTTTCTGCTCTTCTTTCCTAAAGCTATCAAAGTAGGAACAAACTGTTACCTCTTGAATGGAAATGGAAAGCAGGGCAGAATGCCATGTGACCAATTGTCAGCGATGGGAGAAAACACAGGGATGAAAAAACCTAGTCTTGGTTTTGACACCCACCTTTGCTATGATCTAAAGAAGTCACTGTTTCTCAGCTTCCTCTCTAATTTTGTAATGGCCATAGTAATCCCTAATTCTACAGTGTAGCCAGGGTAATACTTGCACTGCTGCCAGAAGTGTCCTTATATATAAAACATAGGCATGTAGTTTGTCATAAACAAGTGTATTCACATGTAGCATATATCACACACAGTATAGATGGAAATAACTATGAATTACCCTTTTCATCATTACAGGTAAGTTATGGCCTGTTATTATCTCTGTGCTTTTTAAAATTAATGATGGTTAGGAACTATGAATAGCTTCATTTCATATAACATGATGCAATAATAGCAGAATGAGATTTAAAAGCGAACAGCTAATTCAAGCAAATCAGGAGTTCCATTCACAGTAACTGATTAGGTCACATGACAGATGTCAAAAATCATCTAATTCCAGCTTTGTTAGGCTTCAGTGCTGCTGAGAAGAGTGTTTGGAAAAGTATGCAGCGTCTATAAGCAGAATCAGTAGCATTCTGGTTATTTGTCTTCTAAGGAATCTAAATTCTTGGATCAAGTTATTGTTTATTGCTTTAAAATTGCTTTCCTGGACTGGAAAGATGGCTCAGGGATTAAGACTCTACCTCAAAAGCAGAAGGTCCTGAGTTCAGATCCCAGGTCCCATGTAAAACTGGCAGGCAGAACAGCCTGCACTTCTGGCCCTGGTGGGTGAAGCCTGGGAAAATCCTGAAGCAAAAAAGAGATAGAAGCAATCCAGGATGATTCCTAAAGTCACTCTTGGCCTCCACAGGGTCACACAATACACACACGCACACACAATAAAGTTTAAAGAAGAGTCTTTCCTATAGACTCTACTAAAAGAAGACTGTAAGATAGATAGGTAGGTAGAGAAAGAGAGAGAGAGAGAGAGAGAGAGAGAGAGAGAGAGAGAGAGAGAGAGAGAGAGAGATTAAATTGCTTCCCAGCTGAGCCAGATGAATTCCCACTTAGCGGTTTATAATTTTATCAATGATTTCCCAACATTGCTCGAATTTTCTTGTGATTTTGCCACATGCGCACTGATTTTGTTTCTTTAAGGGTATTCATAATTCAAACATAAAATTGTAAAACAAAAGTCATCAAAAATGTATATATATTCTTGTACCTTAGAGTTTGTACAGCTTGTCTCCATTAATGTGGTGTGTCTAATGTGAAGTCTTCATGGTGTGTTGGAAATCAGAAGTTTTGAGCTGGAAAGAGAGCTTAGTCAATAAAGTACTTGCACAAACATGAAGATACAATTTCTATCCCCAGAACCCAAATTAAAAAGGTCATGTGGTGGTGCATGCTTGTAATCTCACTGCTGAAGATTTGGAGACAGGGGATTCCTGGGGCTTATTGGCTAGTCAAGCTAACAAAGAGAGAACGTTCCAGGTAAAAGTAAGAGTCACTGTCTCACAAGCAAGGTGGAAGGTGTCCTGAAGAACTACACCCAAGAGTGACCTCTGACCTCCACACCCAAGCATGTGCGCGCACACATTCACAGACACACCATAAATCTTCAGGTTTCTTTCATCACATCTAACCAATAATCTGCTTCAAAACCACATGGAAAGACTTGTGTCTCCTTTTATCCAACAAATATCCCAAGGTCAACACGTTCTGTTTGAAGAGGCCGTGTTAGAAGAAGACAATAGGTACTTTGAAGATATATTAATGTGACACTTGTGGTAGTTTCATTGTAAACTCCATCTTTCTGCTCACTTAATCAACTGTTTGATGAGTGATACATAATAAAATGCATTCTGGGTGCATGCAAACTTTTCAAAATATGAACCAATGTAACACAATGTGTTTACATATATTACCGTTGAATGAATGTGCTTTATTTCTCATTTCTCTGTATTCCAACCTTCCATTTAAAAGTGTTTTTTTTAATTTTTAACATTTTTTATTATTGTTTCCACTCATAGGTAGACCAGTTCCCTCCTCCCCTCCTCCTCCCCCCGAACCCCTTGCTCCCCCTCCCTCCCTCCCCATCTCCCAGTGCCTCCCCCCCCAATTCCCAGAGAGTCCTTTATTGTGCATGCCTAACTCTCCTCTTGGTCCTCCGCTCCGATGACGTACAAGGACCCAGTGGCATTTCCCTGAACCCTTTCTCGTGTTCCCCTTACCATTTAAAAGTTTTTGAATGCCGTAATCAGAAGGCTAAAATTATCTTGAACCTAGTAAAGTCTTTCTTAGTTTAAACTTAAACATTTTTCTGTCTTGACATATTATCTAATGCACGAATGCTTTGAGACTGTGATTTTAATTAACTTGCTATAGTGCCTCTTATGGTAGCAAATTCATTTTATAAGCATGAAAAGCTCACCCTAGTAGCAGTTACTTCCTACAATGAAGGTTCTACTAGGCTTCAAAAAGCTGGGGAGTAAAAGTATTGTACTGATCTGTCTGAAAGCTGACCTGGGCTGTTCAGCAGCATGCTTCTCCACAGCCTTCTATGTTTCCATTTTACAAAACATGTCTGATCTGGGTGTGGCACTGCTCACCTGGAATCCCAGCGCTCAGGCATCAGGAGCCTCTGGCAGGACAAGGATGAGCTTGAAACTACCCTGAACTACTTTTAAGAATGCCGTCTCAAACCAAAAACATAGAGTGCGCGCGCGCGCACACACACACACACACACACACACATGCACAATTGAATAAATAGTAATAAAAAATTTTAAAAAAGAAAACAAAAACATAGCAAACATACCTAAATTCACAAACCATCCACAACCATGAAAGATGATAGAAAGAGATCTATCAAAGAATAGGTGCAAAGATGACCTCCCAATTTTCAGTTATCTTCTCTACCCAGGTTTTGCAGAATTCATATTTGAGTCGAAGAATATTCTCAGAAATGTGTTCATATAAATAATTTAGTATTTTTGAACATTTTAGTATTGGTTTAATATTTTAGTAATGTGGTGAGTGTTGGTGTGTATCAGTATATTGTGTGATCCTGTAGAGGGTGACTTTGGGAATCATCCTGGATTGCTTCTACCCCCTTTTTGCTTTGCTCTAAGACTTCCCTGGCTTTGTCCTACCAGGGCCAGAAGTGCAGGCTGCCACAGTTTCCATCTGTCGCTTTTATGTGGCACCTGGTATCTGAACTCAGGACCTTCTGCTTACAAGGCAGAGTCTTAACCCTTGAGCCATTTCTCTAGCCCAGTATTGAGTTTTTTTAAAACCTAAATTATCTCAGAAGAATTTTGAAATTCTTCCTAATATGCATATCCTTCACATTGTGGAAAAGAATGGGGGCTTTAAAATGATAATAGAATTTACTGAAATAGGAAGTAGGTACACATGATTCATCCGGAGGGCATTATTTTATCTTCGTTGTGATCAGGAAAGACATATAAGCACACTATAACTAATTAGCCAATTAGGAAATTATAGTCATTGGTTATTAACTTTCTATGAAAATCCACATAAACTTTGGCTAACGTCTCAGATGTAAATACTGCTAATTTATTAAAGAAAGCTTCAATTTTTAGTTACAAATATGTCAAATCATAGAAAGCATAAAAAATGAGAGACTTCAGTGACCTCCTACCCAAATACCTATGCCTTTATTCAGCAGACATTTATTGAGAATTACTAAGCTAGATGTGACTTTGAGCACCTGTTGGTTTTAAGCAAGCAAAACATACGGCTGAGTAGCTCATGCAGTAAATTCAGTGCATGTGTAAGCAGCGGCTGGTGATAATATCACAGGCTAAAAACAGAACAGGGAAGATGTTAGGGAATGCCCAAGAACAAGGTATGAAATTTTGCCAGTTTTGGAAAGCCTCCCCAAGGAGATGAGATTTAAAAAAAAAAATCTGAAGAACTAAAGGAGAGAATCTTGTAATACCTGGGGTCAGGTGCCCCTAGCAAGCACCTCAGAGAGTATAAATGCCTTGCAGTAAGATTTGCCTGCATATGGAGTCTCTCTTGTCCCTCTTGCTCTGCCTCCTTATTTCTCTCCTTCCTATGTTTCTCCTACTGACTTCTCACCGATGGTAGTGTTGAGTTCTCCACACCATGAGTCTCTTGCCTTTTTAGTGAACATCATTGTCTTTGCAAGATGGTACAGTGCTGCAGTCACCTGCATTGTGGCTAATAAATTACTACCAACTAGCCCTTGGCTTACAATTCCTGGTCACAGTTGTTTGTCCAGCTTATCAGGAGAGTTCACATCAATACCAGGTCCAAGGGAACTGGCCACAACATCTCCACAAAGTAACTGAGAGAGGGACAATTCACACTTGCTAGACCAGCATGTCTGGCCAAATATACACAAGGATGTCAACTTCCTCAATCAGCTCTCTGTATTTCACTCACTTGTCCAGTACTAAGTTCCACCCACCATGGGCTGGATCATGGAATATCAACTAGACAATCTCCTGTAGGTTTTCTCTGAGCTTAACTGAACCACTCATTCTCTACAAATGTGCCCAGAGCTCAAACCCTCAACCATCAAGTTGACGAATGTAATTAACTAGGACATATAATAATCATGCCTTATTTGTAAATATTTCATAATTTTCATGAATAGTTTAGAACCTAATAATTATTTAAGTGGGAGGTGGGAAGGAAATTTCACTGGTTTTTTACTGATTTCCACGTTTCATACCTGCCATTTAGAAATGTTGCTTTGTAAATGATTCACGATGTCTTTGAGACTTGCTTTGCAGTTTGTTGGCTGGCACTAATTTTTGTTTAAATAGAATCAGTATTAGAAAAAGAGCACATGTTCTCAGTAATTGTTGGAAACTGTAGTCATTAGCTAATCCTTCACCATGATGTCATAGCTGTGTCCTATGCTGAGTTTTGTCCCTAGATCATTAACCATTATCACAGTTTGCCTGCATGTTGCCAGTAGATTCACAGCCAAAGAGCTTAAGGGAACAAGGGATTTTATCTTTCTTATGATTCTCGGTTACAGTTCCTGGTTCAGCTTGGCAGGAGAGTTCCTTCCAACATCGGGAGCCAAGGGAACTGGCCTCATCATGTCTACAAGGATTGCTGAGAGAGGAGCAAGCCTCATTTGCCAGACTGCAAGTCTGTCCAAGTCTGTCTGGAGAATACAGAACACAGACCCAGGATATCTTCCTCAATTCCTTTTCCATTTTATTTTTTGAGGAAGGGTCTCTCATTGGGCCTGTAGCCTACTATTTTGACTTGACATAGTGAACCTGTGACCCCATGAGACCCACCTGTCTTTGCCCCTCCCCCAGTGCTGGGGTTATAGGCATGCACATTTGCCTTTTATATGAATGCTAAGGATTTAAAATGAGGTCTTCCTGCTTGCACGGCAAGCTGTTTGTTCACTGAACCATTCGTCAGGCCTTAAATCATCTTAAATGAGACTTTTTACCAACACTTAATGCTATGATATTATCTGTGTCTCAACTCTTTGTTTATAAACCCTCAAGCTACTATCTTTTAAAAGTTTTCAGTGAATGTTTATCTAGACTTATGTGTTTTCCAACATTACTCAACAATACTTCCTACACTTCCTTTTTTTTCCTTTTTTGGTTCACATTCATGCTTTGAGGGTTTGTTAAGTGGTAAATACTTTCAAGGTTTAGTTCCAAAGATGTCTTTATTTAACTTTCGGTCTTACATAGTATTTAAAAGGACATAGCTGCACATATCTAGGCTTTGGTTACTTATTTTCTCTTAGTACTTTGAGATGATATCTCTTGCTATTTTGGCTTTCTATTGCTGCTGATAAAATTCTTCTGTGAGGAAAACTTTGCAGTGATATGTCACTTCTTACTCTCTCTGTATTTGTTCAGGCCTTATTCAAAATACAAATTGATATGACAGGGGTCTCTTGGGGGAAGTGCCCATGAAAGATGAAGGGATAAGGGGAAAGGAGTAGAAAGATAGCCTTAAGGGGCCATGAGATGTCTCTGTGGGTACTTGTGAACCTACTTGGTAAAAGGGAAGAAGTGAGTTCTTAAAGTTATTCTCTGACCTCTATTTGTATAATACATTAATGTATATATCTCTCTTTCTCTCTCTCTCTCTCCTCTCTCTAATAAAATATTTTTTAAAAAAAATTGGCAATTGTCAGCTTCAAGCCACTGTGCATTTCTATACTATGAAAGGGGACAAGAAGAAAAAAAGAAAAAGTTACAGAAGTAAAGACTAAGCCCACAGCCTATTCCCAGAACCCAAACTGGCCTCTTGAAGTCTTATAAGGAGAACTACATGATTAAAAAAGTAGGAAGTCCAACAGGGAGCGGGAAGGGCTGTGCCGTGATACCCATCATGCACAGGGAGAGCGGCCTATGTCTCACCACGGCTCTCCGAAGCAGAGAACTAAGGGTCACACTCACTCAATGTTTGTTTATCCTGATTTATCCTGTGTTTTCCTCTCCTGCATGTCTTCATTCTCTGGTGAGATCCAGCCATGCTTTCTTTGAACATTGTATCTCCCACCCATCAATCCTTCTTGGCTTTGTGTGAGGCGCATGTGCTCGATGGTCTGATTGCATCAGATGGTTTACATCTCTCTTTCATAGTTGTAGCAGCTTTACTCCAGTACCCTGCCTTATACAGATTCACTTAGATTTCTCCTCCAGTGCAAGTGTGGTCAATCGGTCCACTGCTAAGACGTTTATGGTCTGTATGTGACTCTTCATGTTCAGAGTCCTATATCTCACTTTTTGATGAGATGTTTGTTCTTTTGAATCAACCGATTCCTATTCCAGAGCTGGTCTTTTTCAGTAATTATTATTCTTTCATTGACCAGCAGTCATTTTTAACTTGAATGGTTTGTGGATGCTTCCAAATTATGGTCAAATTATGTTTTGATTCTCTTGCCTGCATGAATTTGCTTCCTTTTTATTTAATCATAAATTTTAAGAAAAGATGTATTTTCTCCTGTCTTAAAATTTTGTGTTTCCTTTGAAATAGTATCACAGATATTTTGTCATTCTAGCATCAAGTTACACATGAACTTTTCCCCCTTTAGATCCCAATGCTTTTCAAATGCAGTCTTGGATCTTGGTTGTCAATTTCTTCCATGAGTTTTATTGTTTGCTTCTTTGCTTCCCATATAATAGAAAAAGAAATAGTCTTCTGAGCTCCTTAGGATAATGAATAAAGACCATTTATTTCTCCTTCCCCTGCTGGTGGCAAACCAGGTCTATTCTAGTGTGTGGCTATTTCCTCCTATTTTATTGGATTTGATATTGAGTGGACGTTAAAACCCTTCAATAACCTAAGTATTAGAAGCCATTAACTTTTGTTTCCAAGCAGATCCTGATACAAGAGCTTGGTAATATCCACAGGGAATGCTTTGGTAGCTAGAACTCTAGTGAGACAGAGATATAAAGAGAAAATGAAAGGAGGCCAAATCAAGTGTGTTTCCAGCCAGGGACCTCCATGGATGAGTGGAATAGGAAACTCTGAAATAGTGTAACGTGCACAGGAATTAACCACCCCTTCCCCTGGAGGTATAGGGAGCTTGTCTACTTATCTCTCCATCTGGGAGTCAGGGGTGGAGTGTTCTGGCAGGAGAAGATGGTGGGTGTTCCTCACATTCCCTACCTCATCTGTGACATTAGATCAGACCTCTGATGTCCATAAAGGAAGCCCGCAGACAACAGCGAAGTGGACACTAGGACCTGCAAAGTTGGAGTGCTGACAAAAGAAATCTCAGCATCCACTACAACACACTGTCATGTGCCACAGCGCTCCAGGGCTCGAATTCTCAGTTTCAGTTCCCTCTTTGCTCTGGTTCCTAGAGATTTCGTTCTGTTTCCTGCTTAACAAGACAATTATATTTCAGTCACAGCTTTCATTAGTGCTTTCACAATGGATGCTTGTGGTTGGAAAGAGTCACGCCTTATGTTGCTAGAAAGAGCACTGGGAGATATTTTAATGCATACTTAATTGTGTATAATAATATCATACAAAATGTGCCTCACAATTGCCTTTATCTTCACAATAACTTAAAATTTTTTCCATGAATATATATGGAAGTCAATGTCACACTTTTGATTAATGCTCCAAAATAATGTAGGTACTTTCTTAACCAGGTTTAACCACTGTGAAGAAAACAAATATTTTACTCACATTCCTTTGCTTATATATCTGTGAAGTATAAATTCCTAGACTGTATGAATCAAAACTTTTAAGTGCATTTATAATTTTCAAAAAGTTGTTACTAAATCCACCTCAGTTATTTAATTATTTTATTCTCATGCATGACTGCCTTTTTTTCTTACTTTCCCCGAAAATCTATAAAAAACAATCATTTGATCATTTTATTGAATGAAAAATAGGTCTCTTAATTTGCTTTATTTTACTTATTAGGGAAAAGAAATCATTTTGTACATTTCTGTTTGCTTAATAGTAGTCTCATATTTTTAATCTGATTCTTCTTAATTCACAAAACTTTTTTATTATTTTTCCACTCATACAAACTTAATAGGTACCCTAGCCCCCTCCCTCTCTCCACCCCTCCCCGGACCCCCTTGCTCCTTCCCCCCCATTTCCTCTTGCTTTCACTCCCTCCCTCCCTTTCTCCCAGTGCCTGCCTCTTCCCCCCACCTCCAAACCCTGAAGTACCCTGTAGTGTGAATGTCAAACCTCCTTCTGGGTCCTCTACTCTAATGAGGTGTAAGGACTCAGTAGCATTGCCTAGATCCCTTTCTTGTGCTCCCCTTTAGTATGGGAACACTATTGTAACTGTTAATCCCTTGCCTCTAAGGATCCTAATGCCTGTGACCCATGTTAGACTTTGTGGGGGGGGGTCACTGATATGTCAGTCATTGCGCAGGTCATGCAAAGTCCTATTATGGTTACTTCGGCCCTAACTTGTGTGGAGTATCTTGTGTATCATTACTCCTTCCCATCTTTAGACTCTTACACTTTTACCACCCCCTCTTCCACAAATTTCCCTGAGCTTTAGGCTTGGGAGAGATTTGGCTGGTCTGAATCTGGGTGACTAATGTAGGGTCTCTGAGGTTCTGAATTATGGTTTGTTGTTTTTTCCAGTTCACAAAACCTTTTGATAGTCTGAACATGAGCTTTTTGTTGAATATACTTTTTGAAGATTATATTTCATCCACTGGATTTTTTTGTGTCTTATTACCCATGTAAAATTTTATGTAGCCAATTTAATCTATTTTTGGCTTTGTGGTTTCTCATTTTCATGTATTTAAAGAGATTTCCATAATTATTAATTATAAAAAGAATTTAAAACAGTAATTGAATACTTGCTATCAACTGAATATACCACAGTGTGTGGGGAAATGGGACAAAGATGAATAAGACTCTATTGCTTCAGAGTATCACATTAAATATAAAATACTTCATTCTGTGAAGGAACGAAGAAAGCAGACCTCTCCCTTCCCACAAACAAACAAGAGAACAGATAACAATTCTCTAAAATTGTGTGTCTTTTTTGAAAAGAAAAACGTAAACCAGTCAAAACATCAACAAGCATAGTAAATAATAATATTTAGACCTGATCATGCCTAGTGCCCAAGGTCTGTTTACACACCGATTCTGTGACACTGTCAAGCGGTGCCACTTCTTTTAAACTGAGCCAACTCCTCAGAACTTACACAAGGAGGAATTTTTAAATGCCCTTTTTAAAAAGTTTAACCAGTATTCATCTCAGGAGCATTTCTAGACACAGCTATAATTACCTGACTTTGCTAAATGTGAATGTAAGAGGAGCTGGTGAAAACATAGTCTTCGGCCTTACAGAAATATAGCTGGAGAGGCAAAATATACATAAAACAAACAAGAAAAAATTGTAATTTGAAGGCAAGATAATGTAGGGCAGACTTGTGTCTGTGGGATTCCTGGGCATGTAGTTTTATAGATTGTACTGATATTTGTTGGCATAAAGAACTCTTCACGTTTGAACCAAACTTTTAATATATAGAATTATGTAAAAGTATTAATACTTAAAGAAATTAGGATGACCTCAAATCTTGACTTTTCATGTTAATGAAGTGGAGCGGGATGGTGGACCAGCCATGAGGGCAGACACTCTAGAGTTCAAAGAAATCATTTACATCCACCGAGCAAAGCTTTCTCAAGGAACCAAGCTTCTGGTGTCCACTCCCACACAGCCACATGTCACCCTGACTTCTTTGACTGGAGTTACCTGACAGCAAATTGGGGTCCAAAGGGAAGAAGCAGCAGAACTCAGATAGTTCACTAGGCCAAGTACCTACTTGGGAAGCCTGTACTCTGGGCTGAGTGCTTTTCAAGAAGGAATCTAGTGTATAACTAAAAAAGTTTATTCATCCAAAAAAGTTTATTCATCCGCCAATACTTAGTGAGCAACTGCTGTGAACCCGGCACCATATATTCACATAGGACAGAGCCAAGTGGCGTGCTTTAACTGATGCGGAAAGAAAATAAAAGTTTTGGGCAAGAATAGATTAAATTGGAAGGCAGGGCTGGACAGGAAAAACCAAGGCAAACATTCTACATGGTGTGACGGCTGAGGGAAACCTTCGGGTTAGAAAAGGAAAAACTGAAAGTAAAGCAGGACTGAGTGATGTTTGGGAACATCTCTAGGCGTGGAGAAGTAATTGTGTCTTTATTTCCCTGTCCTGGGATTTAGAAAAGAGAAAAGCTAAAGCTGATCTTCCACTGAGCCCTGAAGTTGAGGGAGGCAGAGGACGCACCAGCCAAGATTCCTACTTAAAAGAAAAGCCTTCAGCAAAGAGAATTTCCAAGTGCTCCACTGAATGATTTCCATTCGGGGTCATAAAGAAAAGGAGGTAGTTGTATTGAAGGGTAAAGTAGAGAAGAAAAGAAAGCAGGTATCTAGATGCTTTCTTGAAATCAAAATAATATGGGTACTCAGCAAACAGACAAAAATCATAAGTTTGCCAATAGTTCTAATCTTAGAGGTTGTGAAAATACTCTGATTTTTTTTCTTTTCTTATCTGGGCAAAAGCCACGCCAGGGTAAATCTCAGAGCTGGTTTGATGCTACATTGTTGTGTATGGAAACGCAGTGCCTAGGAAATATAGGAACCCCAAGGTGAAGATGCCCATTGCTTGTTTTTGTCACATGTCAGCTTTGGAATGTGCTTTGTATTGTTGCATCAGGCTACATGGGAGAAGATCTTGGAAAGGATTTCTGCTGGAATCAGTGTTGTATAAAAGAAATACCAAGGTCATTCCAGATGTAGACTAATAGCAAAGTCCTAATAACAAATACCTATCACAATGACCTGTTCATCTAGAGCAGCTGGAGACCTGACAGTCTTAAGGGGCCATAAAGGCATGCAGCCCAGCCAAAGCTTCCTATAAATAAAGGAATTTGGGCAGAAACCAAAACCAAATCCATTAACAAGTCATTATAATCACTTTACATTTTTCCTTCTTTTTTTCTACATTATGTGAGATTTTTATTTCAGATGAACTTGAATTATTCTAAAAAGAGGGAAGTTGATATACTCTCACTCTGTGACTGAAATAAATACTACAATTCCATTTGCAAGACATACATTTGAACATTTATTGAACACAAACTTAATCTCTCCCATCCTTCCATATATTTTCAATGTAGTAATATGTGTATTTGCTTTATAGAGCTAAAACTATTTTGCCATATTTTTCTGTGCTTTGGAACCATTCTGATGGTCAAACTGAAACTTACAGGAAGTGATTAGATTGGGGGGGTGAGAACAGAGGCCAGCAGAAACAGCTGGCCTGATTTGTCTCAGAGAATTGCTCAGTGTTTTTGTTCTTGGTATAAAATTTGTATCTAATCCTCTTATGAATATCGATAGCACACCAAGTTTTTGCTTGTTAGCATGCGGTGTGGACACATGGGAGCAGAGACTTTGGTTGAATTATCTCCTTGCTAAATGCTCTATGTATTTCTTATTAAAAATGTGTTCAATTACATAAAGATTAGTTTTCAGCTTTCCCTCTCTTACTCCTACTCCCTATTCCCTTTTTCTCTTTTTCCTCCATATCAAATCGTATTTCCATACTCTTTCCTATCTATTCAATTATCCTTTCCTCAACCCTTCTGCCTCTGTGCCCTTTATTTTCTGAATGTTAAATCGTATCCAACAAGCAGATACATTGTCACAAATGTAGCAGATGTGTTTTAGATCTTGAGATTTCCATGCAGAACAGTTTTTACTCCCTGAGCAAAACAATCATGATGATGCTGATGAAAATGTGTTCGGTCCTCATGGAGTGACTACATTTAAAAAAAAAAAAACTTCAGCTTTTATTTCATATCATCTATTGCTTCAGGAAAAAAACTAATTTTTGATAATCAAGGTGAAGGTGTATATGTAACCTTATTGTATTCATCTCCCTGCCCTTTCTTTTTTTTTTTTAAACTTTTATTATTATTATTTATCCAATTGTGCGTGTGTGTGTATGTATGTGCGCGCACATGTGTGTATGAGTGTGTGTAGAACCACGGACGAATCTGGAACCACCATGGACACCTCCACCTCCTTCTGCCCTGGGATTCACAGGCTCCGCCCCACCAGGACCAGAAGCGCAGGCTGCCCCCGCTTCCGCCTGGCATCTATACATGGGATCTGGGATCCGAACTCAGGACCTTCTGCCTGCAAGGCAGAGGCTTAACCCCTGAGCTACCTCTCCAGCCCTCCCTGCCCTTTCTTGTTCCCTCCCTCCCTTCCTCTCATCCCTTTCCATGTCTCTAATAGTTCCTTGACCTACATATGAGGAAAAGTGTGTGATCCTTCTCTTGGTGAAACTGGTTATTTCCTAATATGACAGTGTTCTTTTCCAAGTACATTCTTTTTTATGGCTGAATGAAGCTCCAATGTGTATGTACCTTATTTTCCTTATCTACTCATCAATTGATAAATGCCGAGGTTCATTCTATAATCTAGTTATTTTGGAAAATGTATCAGTAAACATGAATAAGTAGGTAACTTTGTGGTAATCTAACTTTGATTCTATTAGGTATATACCCAGAAGGTGGTATAGTTGAACCAGATGGATGTTCTATTTTTAATTTTTTGAGGAACTTCTATACTGATTTCCATAGTGATTACACTAATTTACATTTTCACCAATATAAAAGTTTCTTTCCCCTCAATATAATGTTGTTGTTTTTGATAATATACATTTTGGCTGTGGCTAGATAGAATCTCAGTATAGTATTGGTACATTTCCCTTATCAAACATTGCATAGTCTAGTTTTGTTTTTTCGTTTTTCTGTTGCTGAGAGCTAAACCTAGAGACTCATGCATACTAGGCTACTGTTCAGCTGCAGAGCTACATCCCCAACCTTCTATGCCATTTCTAAAGCAGTTTCCCCCAGTGTACAGGTAAAACTTAAAAGAGACTCTTTCCTTCATTTGATTTATAATTTTATTATAATAACCAGACGCATTCTACTCTGAGAATGACGAATTTTCACCTTATTCTGTTTGTGAATATATCTAGTGACCAATAGAGATGGCAGATTTCTCTGCTTTGCAGTTTGATGATTCCATATATATATAGCCTTCCATCACTTGGTCTGAAATCTATGTGCATCTCATCACTGATATCATAGAGAACAAACATATGTTCAGTTCTGCTGGGCAGATGGTAGAACACCAAAGACAACACCTTTCTTGAGACTAAGCATTCTCAGACACTCTAGGCATTGCTTGGATGCCTAGGCCCCTCATTTTGTGTGGTTTCCAGTTACTGGCCCTTTCTAGTTTGTCACGTTTACTTTTTAAATCTGGGATTTTTTGGAATAGTTTGACCATACACACTTTACCACTGGGATAGTATAAATACCCCATATACAAACAGAAAGTCCTCTCACTACAGATCTGTCAAATCTATGGTCTAGAAAAAAAAAGGAGGCCCATCATCTAAAGAGGCTGCTTTATCAACAGACATGCACTAGGCACCCCAACAGCTTTGCTAAACATGGCAACCCACACCCTGGGGAAGAAGCCTTTAAGTCTGCCAACTCACATTTGCCTGTGTTTTCCACCACTCAGATAACAATAATTCAGCAAAGCTTAGTGAGAACCAATGTCTCTTGATGGCTGATAGTTATTAACAGCTGATATCAATTCTCCTAGGCCACCAAGTCCTAGCAAAGTAAAATCAATTTCTCGGAAAAGAGATTTCTAATCAGGTCTCCAACATCTGATGGCATTTATTGCTTGAAATGTAAGTCTTCAACAGAAACCACTTTTTATCAGCCAGACAATTGCAGTTGCTTTGGAGTTTTGTCCACAAGCTTACTGAGAACTCCACTTGATCCAAGACCTCTTCTCATGTGCTTGTGTGTGCCAGGCACCCAGTAGGCAAAGTCCTTCATCCTTAGTGTCAGATACTTTTGGAGCTTAAAATATGGACCAAAATAAGCAGAGAGGCCTTATGGTTTCAAGTCATTAAATGTCTTCCACTGAGATCCTGAGAACTGGCTTTAGGGTGTCCCTTACAGTGCTGAAGCCTCCTTCCACTGGAGGTGCTCATGCACCCAGCTCACCTTGAAGAGTACTAGTCTCCCATGGGGTTTTGCCCCACCTTGGTTGGTTGAATGGAAAGAACAACCTGTATGGTCAAAGTCCTCTGTATTCTGCTGTATTTGCATTTGGTAGAACTAAGTCACTTAAAATATAGAATGATTTTTTTTGGTAAGAATTTTGTGTAGACTATAGAATGACTTTATTTTATAAGAATCTTATGTAGAATAATGTATGAATCTTAATGTCAGTGAATAAGCCCTCTTCCATTTTGAATGTTAAAAGCTCATACCCTATATATTCATATAACTGGTTGCCATGTGGAACAAATAAATGTCTCAAAATATGTTGTGAGTTTGCAAGATTCTCAAATTTTGCTTACATAGTAGATGATGTGATTTGCATATTCCCAATTCACTAGAGAAATCAGATCTTGTATGTGAGCATGTAGTATGAAATGACTTTATAATTTCCAGTGTTTTCCTTATTCTGCATCATGAAAATGCCCTCCATGTTTCCCAGGCCTTTTGTATTCAAGTGGGAGATTGTCATCCTTGACCTTTTCTTGGCTTTCACATTCTCAGTGTCGGTAACCTGGTCCCAGGACTTTCTTATGATCATTGGCATTTGACACTGTTGACAGCTGACAGTATTTCTCTTCTACTTTCTTCTCTTGTTCTTGGGGACATGCCGCACTTCTAACTTTATCAGTAAATAGATATTTAGTGTATTTTGAGATTTAACTTTCTTATTGCCCCCTTTCCTGCTCTTTTCATGATCCCTGAATTTAGATCCAGTCTTTTTCCCCTTCCTCTACTGTCTGCCTACAGAACAGATTAGTGACGTGATAGAAATTGGATTAGAAGGGACCCTAGAATCAAGCTGACCTATTAGCACCCTCAGAAATCTAGATCTTACCCCCATCTGTAAATAGTTCTCTTTAAATGCATGCAAATATTAAAAAGGAGAAAAAAACTCTATAAGGGGAAATGCCTATAATAAAAAGAAAATATGGACATCATGATACTGGTATGTAGAATCTTATTCTAAAAGGACTTCCCTTTTTTGAGTAGGCCCTATATATTCACACATTATTACTTTTATTCCTGAATAATATTTCATTTTTCTTACATCTATTTTTCTGCCTACTTACCCATCTATCTATCTATTGATCTATGGATCTATGGATCGACCTATCATCTATCTATCGAGAGAGACTAAGAACAGACACACATGTCAGGATTTGCAGAAGCTGGTTCTCTCCTTTCACCATGTAAGTTCCAGGGATCAAACTTAAGTCATCAAGTTTGTACACAGGAACTTCCACCCACTGTGTCATGTTGCTGATTCATATTCTATTTTCTTGTATCATATCTTATTTATTCAATCATGAATTTATGGACATCTGAATAATTTCTACTCTTGGCCACTCTAAATAAAGCTCAACAGTCACATAAAAAACCTTCTAAAGGAATTAATATTTGAAAAAGTTAAAGATGGAGTTTGCTCAAAAAAACATAACTAGTTAGCTGCTAGAAAGACTGTTATAATGAGACCAAGATGGTTGTCATGGTTTGTAATGTGTCCCCTGTAGGTCTCATGTGCTTGGGAAGATCATAGCAGCTTTGAGAGGTGGAGCCTTCCCAGAGGAAGGCAGCCGCAGGGGGTGGGCCTCGAGGTGGGTTAGTCCCACCCTACCTCCAGGAGGAGTCTGCCTTTACAGCAAGCAGTCAGTAACTATCAGCCTACAAGATATCTGCAGTGACCTAGGCCTCCTCCAGCTTCAGTTAGCCAACCATGTTACCTCCACCATGAAAGAGTGTTTCTTCCCTCTGGAACTGTAAGCTGAATAAATCTCCCTTTCTCCCTTAAGTTGATGGACTTTGGGTGCTCTCTCACAGCAATAGTTAAGGGTAACTGTTACAAAAGTGCCTACATTCTTTGCTCTTTGGATTACCAAATAATGATGTGGAAGAAAGCTTGCAGATGAAAAAAATGCACAGCTGAGTCTAATCAAGTGTTACTCATAACTGTTATGACACAATGCTCTGCTGGACCTTCTAGTCATGAAGACACATTCTGGTAACATGCTAAGAGTTCATCTATAGTGGACAATGCTTATTTCTACCCACTCTGAGCAATCATGCAGCTTCCCTCAATGTGCTTTGCTACTAATTTTCTGTTTAACCTAATGCTCATCCCTGCTCTATTTTTCGGAGCTCGCAAGGGCTTGACTTTCATCAGGCTGGCAACAGCTGGTATCAGATGGCAACTGTCTTTGCTAAACAATGAGAAAATTAAAAATAATGAGATGACAGACCTTTTAAGGTCATCATGGAACATCCTTATGTTGCTATGAATCTTTTCCTGAGTTTAGAATTTTGAATCAGTTACACCTTTACAATACAGATGTGCATGAATCTGGAGACACTTGAAGGGTAGTGAGAGCATTTCAGGATAGCATCTGTTTTTTTTTTTAAGTTTTCTTTCATTCATTTCTACCTTCTGCCTCCTAACAAATATTTGGTGAGCTTTTATGCTGTGAAAAGCTCTAGAACCTGAAAATTTAAAAAAAACAGGTCTTGCCTTGGTTTGCTTTGTAATTCCTCTGAGGATTAATTGCAGAGACTTAAGAGAAAAAGAATTTTTTCCCCTATCCGGAACGGCAAAGAAAGGAATTCTTATATCAGAAAAGTTTGATTATATTATTTAGGTAGCACGGTTTTGCCAAAGAAATGATCCCAGTCATATACCTAGATGTTGGAATTCATTTAAATTTTGCATTTCACTTTCACAATTATTATTGTATAAGGGCTTATGCTTAGTGATTATCCACTGTTTATAGAGAACAGTTTAATGAAGGCCATTTTTAATATTGGAAAGACCTAATTGTCTATACTAATCTACACTCCCTTCATAATCCAGATTTGAGAGTTTAGTTGGTCTAAGTCAGTGTGACTTATGGCCATTACCTAGGTGTGGTCAAATCTAAGGATGTAGGTTGAAACATAGTTTAAAATGGATCCTAAAATGATGGTTGCTCATTGTTTTTGGACCAAATTCAGTCTTTCAACTTGATGTTTAGATCTCTCCAAAACACCAACATGCTAAATGAGATAAATCAAACAAAAGACCACGTTGCCTTCTTCTGTGAGATATATATTACAATGAAATGTATATTAAATGGCAAGTTTATCTTCATGAATTTCAACATAAATAGAGAACAAATCAGCAGTTACTGAGTTGGGGACTGAGTCCTAATGGCCAATTGGGACTTCTCAGGGTAGTGACAGAAATGTGAATTAATTTAAAAGATAATCTGTAGTCATACAATGGGTGGATTTTATGGTATATAAGTTAAATTCAGTAAAACTCTTATTAGAAAAGATGTTCTTTCTTAATTAACCCAGTCTTTGTACCCTGTGCCCTCTTCATTCTCTTATTAGCTTCCAATCTTTCTTTCTTATGATAGGATTATATTCTGCTTTTCTTTTGAACCCAACTTCAGTTATGAGTAGAACTTCCCTTCTAGAATTTTCCTGAGAATAAAAATGGATTCCTTTTGCTTATACATTTTATTTTCCATGGATTATTCTTGATTTGTAGATTCAGAAGGATGACTTTAAATTTCCTCCAGTAAGCTAACTTTCTCTAATGGAATCTTGAAGTTTGAATATGGTCCACCTGCTTGTGCCCAGACCTCTATAAGAATGTAGGCTTGACCTAATGTGGGTTCACCTTGAGCCACTGCAAACCAGAGTTAGAGGGTGTGGTTTCTGATTTGATTACTCCAGCCGAAAAGTAGCACTGCTTTACCATTCCTGTTATGATGCATAAGTATGACAAAGCCATGAGCTGCCACTTGCTTGACTTAGAAATTTATTTTGTATTGTAAATGCTTCACAAAAAATTTCAATATTATTTTGAGTTAAAAAAAAATTCTCACATGTTCCTGGAGCCATTGCACATG
Organism: Typhlomys cinereus; assembly: GCA_023101885.1. NCBI lineage: Eukaryota > Metazoa > Chordata > Mammalia > Rodentia > Platacanthomyidae > Typhlomys > Typhlomys cinereus. Next base: position 732,860 of record JALPQD010000377.1, on the reverse strand, counting down.
TGACTGATCGCCTGATGTGTTCCAGTAGGGCAGAGAAAAGAGAATCAGAATTCAATGCTCTGACCTGTGAACATTTGATTAGTAGCCTGACACACAGTAGTGTCTGCAAACCCCCTGAATGTCAATATCCATGTTACCACACTGTGGATGGCAGCCCATGGGCCAGGCTCTATGTACTCACAACATGGGTAGCCTCCCATGGGCCTTGTTCCATGCACTTACACTATGGGTGTCCTCCCATGAGCTGGGCTCCATGCGCTCACAGTGTGGGATTACTCAATCTTACAGGAAACTAACAAAGTATCATTCTTTTGCTTCATTGTGGGTTCTTAGCCAAGTACAGCTGAACACTCAATCATAATAGCTATCTTCATCCTAAATATATTTTCCGTTGCTTGTATTTTACATTATATTCCAGTTTAAAAGAAAAAAAAGAGGACAAGAAGATGGGAAGAGTATGTGTTGGGGAAAGTGGAGGGGGAAATGGAAAGGAATAAATAGGCTCAAAATGCATTGTATACACACATGACATTGCCAAAGAATAAAGAAAAATATTTTTAAAAGAATGCCTGTAGCTCCTGTAAGTTGACCTTAATTAGTATCAGAGAAGTCATAGACAAGTGAGACACAATGAAAATAAAGAATGTAGGAAACCTTTACATTGTAAGTCTCTTCCATAGAGGAAAATTTATGCATGTGAAATAGTACTGAGAATTTGTAAAATGTGGAAAAGTATTTTAGAGGGAGGCGAGCTCACTGACCTCAGAGCACACACAACAGAGTGACCCCAGAGGATAATGCATCTTGATTGCCAACTTGATGGGACTTAGAAAACCATAGAAATAAGCCTCTTGGCATATCTGTGTTGAAGTTGTCAGATGGGTTGAGATGGGAAGACACACCCTAACTGTGGGTGGCACCATTCCATCGGCTACCCTCCTGGACTGAGTAAGAAAGGACAAAGCAAGCTGATCACCAGATTCATCTTTCTCTGCTTCTCTGCTATGAATATAATGTGATTTGCCTCAACTACTGTACCTTCCCTGCCATGACACCCTTAGACCCTTCCTTCCTTTAAGAAGGCTTTCTATTTTTTTTTCTTAATTTCAAAAATAAATCACCATTATTAGAAATTCCTGAAAAAAATTAACATCAGGGTATGATGGACAAATCAAGAATCTCTTCAGAATATTGTGTTTTCACTCTGAACTTTTTGTTTAACACAGTGGATTTATTTAGACAGGTCCTAGGCATTCCCTGTGGTGCTGAGAGCTGCATATCTCCCATACATTCAAATAGGACAAAATAACAGATCAGAGAGCTGATATTGATTTTTCTCACTCTGGTGAATATAAATGATTCATGTTCAGCAGCATTTGTCCCCCGGAGATAAACAGAAGACATATGGGCACAGCTTCAAAGGTACAGCTTGACTCCACTGGTAACCAGCATGGCAATCAATGTGACTGGCATCTTCAAGTATGCATCATAAACTTTCCCAGGAATCAACACCACCATGAGACAGCTACAAAAATGAGTCAACAGAGAAGCACACGAGAATGAGCAAACAAGGCATCAACTCTAAGCTCATTTGTTTATGTGATGTGAGAGACAGAGCACGTCCACAAAAGTGAAATGATTCAACTCCATGGAGGGAAAGGAAGAGAAAAGACCACAGCCTACTTCAAACTATAATATGTTATTTCTTCTTCAAGAAACTACTGAGAAGGTCTGGGGCTGCAGCTTAGTTGCTAGAGTGCTTGCCTAGCAGACCCGAAGCCCAGGGGTTTGATCTTCAGCACTGCATCTATTGGGAATGGTGGTATAAGCTTGTAATCCTGACACTGGTGAAAAAGGGACGGGAGAATGAAAAATTCAAGGTTGTCCTTGGGCTATCTAGTTTGAGATTAGTCTGGGGAAACACATGACCCTATTTCAAATAAGCAAACAAATAATTAAATAAATAAATAAATAAATAAATAAATAAATAAATAAATCCCCCTTCAACATTGAAATGGTATGTTTGGGTATATGCGATTATTTTAATTTTTTTATTATTATTATTTATTCAACTGTGTGCATATGCATGTGTATGTGCGCGCGCGCGCGCGCGCGCGCGCGTGTGTGTGTGTGTGTGTGTGTGTCTGTGTGTGTGTGTATGTGTAGAACCACGGACGAATTCGCGAACCACCATGGACGCCTCCACCTCCTTCTGCCCCGGGATTCACAGGCTCAGCCCTACCAGGACCAGAAGCACAGGCCGCCCCCACTTCCGCCTGGCGTCTATACGTGGGATCTGGGATCCGAACTCAGGACCTTTCACTGCAAGGCGGAGGCTTAACCCCTGAGCCACCTTTCCAGCCCCATATTTTAAGACTCTATATTATATCTGGACATGGCAGAACTGCCATATCACAAATTAAATCATTGCTGTGCCTACTTCCACAAGACCTTCACGAGGTCTGGCCTATCAACATTTCACCATGGTCTATCTCATGAGATACCACTACTCCCTGAGAGACTGTTGAATGTTAATGCTGACTATGAAAAGGGGACCCTCTTTCCTCATTGGTGTGCCCACTGATACATTGTCCACACTCCTACAAGTGACCAACTGCCAAACAGAAAACAGATGAACCTCAGTGGTCCACTTGTGCAGTAAAGCAGAAAAATATGAAGACAAGATGGAGACTGATTAGAAAGAAGATGACATTCAATAGAAGAAGGAATCATTATGGGGTCGGATAATATGGAAGAAAAATGACATAAATCCATTGTATTCATGTATGAAACTGTCAAAGAAAAAATTTAAAATCTCAGATCAGATGAAAGGCATATTTCTTTTCCTGTTTTCATAAGTCACATATCAAAGAAGCTTTTGTTTTACATGCTTCTTAGGATGAGTAGGGTTCTACAGCCAAAGGGCTCGACTGCACACCTTCACGAAGAGCCATGTGCCTGGTCTTCAGTGAGACGTGCTCCACAGGTGATGTCAAGTGCAATGGGGCTTCTCCCAGTACTATAGCCAAGGAGCAGAGCCAAGGGCTTCATCTCCCTGACATTATCTCAACTATTGTGTTGTGCCACTCTTGAAAAGAGGAAGTGCTCTACTTGATTTCCTGATGAGAAGTGAAAGAACAATAAAGAATGTTGAGAGAAGTGATTTTGGAAGAGTGATGACATTCATTAAAATGAGAATGAAATCTTTGTGTAGATGAGCACATACAGAATCATAGAGCATTAGAACCAACAGAATTATTCCTATGGTGAGACACTAAGCAAGAAGTTAGTCTTTTCTTTTTACCATGCGTGAACAATTCCACTCATGTGCCTTACAAATATTGCTAGAAGAAAACAAAGCAATCTTTGGGAATAATAGGAGAAAGAAAGCAGATGTATTGTAGTGGAGTCAGAGAAAAACTGTGGGTAGTGTTTTGAAGGAGTTCTAAGCCAAGAGGTCTTTGTTTGTTTTGTCTTTTGAGATAAGGTCTCTCTGTGCGCCCCAAGGCAACCTTGAAATCCTCATTTTCCTGACTTAGCTATCTCCATCAGACTACAGAATAGCAATTATAGAGCAGCTACATCACCATACCTGATCAAGACCAGGGGTTTTTGGTTAGGGGTCACTACCAAAATTTATCTGGAAAGATGTTGCCAAATTTTGCATACTGGGACTCCTGGGTTCATTGTTTGAATTCATTTAGATATGGCAGAAAATCCAAGGATATGAATCATGAAAAATCCTCTCAAGGGCTTTTGATAGCAGTGCTGTGTTAAGAAGAGAAAATATTGTTTCCTTCATAATTATGTCTCTTCCATCTTCCCACTAAGTGCCAGTGCCCTTGCAAGGAACCTGTCACAGTGACCTTAAGTCTTTTACTATGGTCAGCACAGTACTTGGTATGCCTCTAGAAGATAGAATATATGATAGTTTTATGAATGTAATTTTACTTGCCCATACCTGCCATGTTCAAGCCTCTACAGCTAGATCACATGATCTATGTTGGATACCCAAGAAATTGATTTAAAAAGTGGGTGGTAATTGTGTGTGGGGGGGTATTCGGTTATTGTTTTATTATCTACCTCAAGAATTATCAAATGTCTGTTGAATGAAGATACTGAGTTTCAAAGAGTGAGCAGGAATTGTTTCAAAGGGATTTTTAATTTTGAGTAATGTTTGTAAATTCAGTCTATTTCTTTAGAGTCTTCTTTGGGGAAGGGCTTGTGCCAGACTTGTGAGAAATGCTCAATGGTAGTAGCAAAGCGAACAGATACAAATGACATGATGACTTCAAACCCCTCCCAATGGTAGTTAATGAACCTTAAAGGAGAAGCATTACTCTTGGAGGAGTTACATCAAAACTTACTTAAACCATATAATTTACAATCCTTTACTCCCAACTTATAAAGTGATAACATTATTATGTTCTGTTTCTAATCATTGAAAAATATGATCAACACTGATATAGTATCAATTAAGGGAATAATATATTATCATAATTTACCTCTTCCATATGATTGTAAAATACCATTCACAGATCACTGGAAATGACCAAGAATGCTAAAGTTGATTGACATCAAATGTACATTGTTACTTATCATTGTCTATTATCCGAGTTCATATGTAAAGGATATCATTTGAAATATTCATCCAGGTACCCTCTTGTCAGTTGTAGTAAGCTATTTTCCAGTGTCTCCATTAAAGAGGCCTGGAATAGGTATATGTATTTGCAATGGACCACTCTGAAGACTTATGAATCTTCATTGTGTTATGCTTTGTTTTGTTTTCACTGATGGACTTGCTTTCACAAAGTCTTATTTATCCCTCCTCTTCCTATGACCTTGTTCCTTCCAAACCCACAACATTGATTTTACAGTTCACACTTCAGGGATGGGAGCTTCTTATTCATTATGTCTCTTGCTGTGACAAGTACATTGCAGGTACCCAATTAAAGGCTCATTGAATTCATAATCTGTTATCCAGAAATTAATAACGACAATATCTTCCTAATCCCATGAATAATTACACCATTGTCACAGAAGTAAAAGGAGAACATTTGACTTCAAAATGTGAAGTCTTTTAAAAATAGATTTCATAAGCTGATTAAAAGTAGATCTTTTAAGCTGTCATGAAAGGCATTTATCCTAGTTAAAAACTGATCCACTTATGCATTCATACATAATTTATACACCACCTACATCCAAAACCTAATTGAGGAGCCATTAAGGTAATGGCAATTATGGAAACTATGAAACCAACTACAAGAAGTCTTATTCCCAAGTTCCTCTTGGCATTTTTAAATATTTGTAGGTTGAAATATTAACCATCCCTATATATATTGTGTTCACACTAACCACATCTCAGAGAAACTTACATTTATTTAATATTTTAAAATAGTCTCTGATTTATCACATGGCATTTTATATTATTATTCTTTTATTTTCTGCCATTAAAGTTGTGCCATTATTTCCAATGGGAATAATCCTAGAATGGATGTAAATATTATAAAACTTGGATAAAGAAATTTCTTTAACTCCCAGTTTCAAATAAATTTAAATGCAGAGAATTTGAGGGGGGTGGAAAATCTCTGCCTCGGCAAAGCCACAGTAACAATAATTACAACCTGCTCCCCATTTTCCTCAAAAGGTGGCTTGGGGTCAGAACTCTAAGAAAACAAGAAGGTCTTGTTATAAAAGAGAAAGATGAAACAGATGAACGCAAGGCAAGAGGAGCCCCCAAGGACAAAAGCTGCATGCACACCCTTTCTATAACACCCACTTACCAAAGTGCACCGAAGTCTACTACATACCCTACCAAAGAGGCCTTGTGGCTGTTTAACTTTCCACAGCTCTGTTGAAATGCCCAGTACTCTTGGATCTGTCATTTAAATTAAAAATGAAACATTTGGACACATCATTGCAAGGTGGGTTCTGCCAAACGTGGGAACTTGTTTACCCAGGTGTGTCTACTCATAATTTCTACTCTGTGAAATGAAATTGCAATCTAGCTAGAAAAGCTAAAAATTTAGAAATTTGTGTTCAGGAAATTTTTGTCACCAAAGGAATCATAATTCGATTCAAAGATTGGATAATTTGAATATATTAAAAAGTTGGGATGAGATATTCTAAGAATTCATTGATGGATCTAATATGTTCTGTTATGTCTAAACAGACAAACTCCGTTTGCTTAAGACAGTCATGTGATGTTAGGTAAGCTGTTTCAGACTTGGACTCGAAGTTGCTCTCCACTTCTAGAAGCATTCTGCAGTGAACTGAGTATCATTCAGAAAGCAACCATAAATTATAAGAATTCCACTGATAAACAGCAGCAGTGTGGTTAATGATTCCGTATTAAAGAGTAATTCTTTACTCTTTAATAAGATCACGTTCATCACTCACTGGTGATGGAGAATTTGGAACTTTCTTCCTGGGCTCTGAGATGGCTCAGCGGGAAAAGTGATTGCTGTGCAAGCAGGATCGTTGGAGTTGGGATTCCCAGAACTCGTGCAAATAATGGGCAGGTGTGAAGACCTGCCCGTAATCTCAGTGCTGTAGAGGGAGAGGTAGGATGTCCAGAGCAAGCTGGCTTGCCATACTAACTAAATCAGCAAGACTAAATCAGCAAGCTCTGGGCTCAACCAAGAGACCTTGCCTCAATGCATATTAAGTGGAGAATGATCAAAGAATTCACTCAGAGTCAATCTCTGGTCTTCACAAACATACATTTGCATCTGCATGAACATGTGTAGCCATAAACATGCACATAATACATGCACGCACAGACACACACACATACACACATACACACACACACAAACACACACATAAATCTTGTATGGCTAGCAAAATAGCTTAGTGGTTAAAAGCTCCTGCTTCCAAGCCTGACGATTTGATTGGAGCCCTGGAAGCCTATGTGGAGCTCTTCAACATAGTGAAGGAGAGAATGAGCCCTTCGAGTGGTTCTCTGACCTGGACTATATAAAGCTTAGTTTTTTTAAAAAAAGCTGCCTATATACAAGAAAGAGACTTGGTACCCAGATTCATCTAGATTGCTACTTTGCTAAAATGAGCTATTATGTTCTTTCTTCACCTGCCCTCTTTCTCCATCCATAAAAAAATCCTTTTTCCAATATAAGTTCAGTGTTGGTCTGTCTATTTAAGTGTCAACAAAGGTCAGAATTAAATATGATTACAAGATGCTTGAAGCTATTATGGGCAGGGACACTTTGGGAATATTCACTACCAAGTAGACTTTGTACCTGGGGATGAAAATCCGGCCTAATGGGTAAACACTTAAAACATTAGGACCAAGAAGAACTTTCTATCCTTGTAAATAAAGGCTTCTGTTGTGGACTGTCAGAACTTGCTGGGCCATTAACTTAGTGTTCTTGGATGCAGCTAAGGGGAAAAAAGGCATGAAAGGAAAAGAACACAAGGAATGCTGGAGCCAGAAAAGTTGTAGTCTTGAGTCTGGCATTTCTCCTTAAACCAGCACTTGCTTGCTCCATCATCTTCACTATCTGAGTCTCCTGACTCTGCCCCAAGTTACCCATCATCACACTCTCTGGTTGTTCTGACCTATCTCTGAACCACATCTCGAGTGTTTTACACCCTCCCCAAGCATCTTTTTCTCCATCTGGTATATTTTTCATGTGAGCGGCTTCGCTGAATGCCATTTATGTAATAAAAAGTTTAGCCATGAAACACACGAAGGATGATCTCTAGGGAGACTAGGTCTGAAATATGCCAAACAATTGATAGATGAGTGAGTAAGAAAAGGACATTACATTCTCCTTTTATGGATGAACTCAAAATCCTGTGAAGACTTGAGGATCAGGGTAATAGGGCTGGAAGGAGAGCTGCGTACACAAGCATTAGTCCATAGGAACCTGTTCATACATAAGGTGATAACACATAGTCCTTGAGTTTCTACTATAATCACCATTTCCAATTACTATGACTACCGTTCACCTCAGATTTTCTCAGTGACATCAGAGTTGATAGCTGCATGTTCTACCTGCCTGTGTTTAGTATCAATATTCTATTGAATTGAAATAGGCTGGGTTAATGAAGTGTCTTCTAGTTTCATATCTAGTCTAATTACCATTGGCCATTCTTTTCAAGCCTTTCATTACAACCACCATTGGCCAGTCTTTTCAAGCCCTTTGCTCCAAGGATATCTGGATAATAATCCATATAGCACCGGTGGCTACAAGCAGGAAGGTGATACCTTGGGCCTCCTTATAGAGGTGCCAAGAATTTGAGCATCACTGACATTTATGAAAAGAACTACAGTGGCAGCCACTCTTGGGGTTTCCACAGGCCACAGAGGGGTGGTGTTTCCCTTTAGGAAGAAGCAGAATGAAGCAAGGCAGAAAAGGAAAACCTTTCTTTTCATTCATATGTTATTTCTCCCATGGATTTTAATTTGCACAGCTAGTTAAATAATAGCAATATCCATATGTGGGAGCAAGATAAGTATCCATATTCCCCAATGTATGTGAGTTGTACAGATGGTAGAAGTAACTACAGTATATATACAATCACATTGTAGATGGGGCAGTAGCAGTTATATATCTTTATTAAGTGGTTATAAAGTTTGAATTTGAAATGTTTTCAGTAGCTGGAAGTTCACAATTTGTCTCAGAGTATATGTGTTTCACTGTCTTGGTTTGGAGTGTGGGTATATGAATATGGATACATTTGGACTGCATATGAGTGTGCATTCCTGTTGAATGCATATGCATGTAGAGGTCAGGGAGCAAACTCAGATACCTTCACTGCCCCTGATTTTTTTTAAGACATGATTTCTCACTAACCTGAAGCTCACCAAGTGGACTAGGTTGTCTTGCTCGTGAGTTTGAGCAATCCACCTGCTCCTGCCTCAGTGCTAGATGGAATTAGAAGTAGATATCACCATGCCCAGCTTTTTAAAAGAATGAGTTCTAGTGGTGCGGGGTTTCTCTTACTTGGAGTTCTTGTGTTCTAGAGTCAAATGAAAATGAGAGAAAATGGGAAGAAATTCTTAGACGCTTGGTCCAATGGAGGCAAAGAGGAAGCCATAGCCTTAAGGTGGAAGAGCAGGAGACAGCTTAAACTCACAGAGGACAGGGAGAGTCACCATGAGCACATGCCTAGGAGAAGACAGAGTGCCATGGTGCGACCACATGGCATGATGGGAGCGCAGGAAGAAGACAGAGGTGACAGATGGAGAAGCCACACTTCTATAGCCTGGCATTGTTTATGAGTGTCCCAGAGCTATTAGGGAAGTGAGGTAAAGATGGAAGGGGTGGGCATGCTCCTACAGGACCAGACATTCCTAACTGCACTAGCTGTCCAGTAGTAGTGAAATCATTTACATTACTAGGGATCCAACTCAGGAACTCATGTTTGCAAGGCAAACACTTAACTGAGTTATGTCACCTAGTAGATATTCAATATATATTTTTTTCAGTGAAGAATGATATTTGCAAGAATAAATCTGGAAGGGGGCTGAGATGGAGTCGGGACACTACCTTTTTTTGTCCTCAAGAAATGCTCTTGGGGAGCAAAGGACTTAGAGCTGAGAAGGTCCCAGGTGGGATGTCACACTCCAAGTTGAGGGTCACGGGGAGCAGCAGCATCTTGTGAGCTGCAACTCAATGTCTTCAGTGCCAACAGACCTCAATTCATTGCTTCTTCAGCAATTGGCAATATTATCAGGAGACAAAATCGTTAGTTTTTATGACAGTTGCTTCAGTGCTTCGCATTTATATAGTGAGAGAGGAGTGTGGAGAAATACTGATCCTGAACTGAGGAAGGAGCTAGAAGGCAGAAAATGGGGTTCTGCTCTGGCCTAGAGCCCCAGGTGACCTTGGGAAGGTTTCTGAATCTCTGAGTTTCAGTTTCCCTATCTGATGGAGCAAGGTTATTTCTGAAGACGCTTCTGTCTGGACACCTTACACTGCTCAATTCAGAGAGAGACACCCCTCCCCTCATGGAGTGTAAGAGAATTAATTATGCAAATGTGGTGCTCAGATAGGTGTTTGGATGTAAACTGGAGGACTGTTTGAGAAGGGAAACTTTTCTCCTTACTGTTGTTTGAGATTAAAAGAGTGCTTTTTTTTTTCAATATGTTCAGCTTTCAAAAGACATTCTGGAGGAAGTCAGCCAATTTCTGCCCACACAACTTCCAAGTGACGTCAATGGAAGCAGAGCACACAGAAGTCTAAGCAAGTTTTGGCTCTGTATGTGAGGTTTTTTTTTTTTCCTTTCTTTTTTAAAAGAACAACTGCAAAAATGATTGCTTTCAACTCAAATTACACAATTTGTTCTTTTTTGTGCCCTGAGTCAGCAACAGACATAATGTGGAAAATAAAGCAAAATCTCCTTTTTTCTACACAGCAAGTAAAACAGGACCGTTACATGAAATACAGAATATCTGAGATGCCTGAGCACTTGTTGGGCGGTATTCTTGACTCAGCCTCTGATTAATTTCAACCAAAAAGCTTAGCAAAATGATCTGGATGAGGGTACCTGGAAAACATACCTCTTTATTCTCATTTCAGTACCAGCTTTTCCTCCATGTCGAATTAACAGCATTTATCTTGGGCAGTGTATATGTTGAAGGTAATTTAAAGGGGGTTGTTTCATGCCAAAGATCACATCGCTGGTGAAGGCTTGAATCCTGAGCAATCTGTATCTCCCATCCAAGTACTAACCAGGTCCGATTCTGCTCAGCCTCTTTGATCAGAGGAGACTGGATGCTTTCAGGGTGGCTTGACCCTGAACTGCACTTTCTTTATGGTAGTCTGCTGCCTCTATTGGCATGTGCAAAGAAACACTCACTGCGACAGCAGGTACACAGAAAATGCCTCCAATATTTGGAAAGCTGTTAGTATAATTAGGGATGATGTCAACCAAAGGGAATTTTGAGATTTCTGAACTTCCACTGTAATCTACATGGCTCAAACAGGTGTAGAAGGACTACATTCAAGTCTAAGCCTAACATAGTCCACGTTCAGATTAGAATGTAATATTGACTGATAACATACACTCGAACTGAAATGGCATCAAAACATTAAGTTCCCGTTTCTAGGCAATGCTAAGGGAATTTGGTATATTTTGTTTATCAAGACTGATACTCTTAAGATAAATAAAGAAAATTTAAAGAAATTTCAGAACCTTTCATGTGCTTGTATGGAAATAGAAAACTATTGTCCTGAAAAAGAAAAAAAAAAAAACCCTTCAGAAGAGTCATTCTAGAATATCAAAGGTAAAACAAACAAGAGATATATAAGAAGACACCTTAAGATTTCTCAAAGCAAAATATAATATAAAATATAAATATAAAAAAATTATCTATGATTTCCTTTCTGGTTTTAAGTAAAAATTTTTCCTTAAAAATGTTACCAATCAAATCAGAGGCAGCTTGGATTTAAAATTTCCTTCTTTCAGAACTTGTTCACATCACACCACGTCTCATTTATATTCAAACACCACATGAAATGGGCAAGAAATTATATGTTTAAACTGGGCTTTTTCAAGACTGTTAAGACCAGAATATTTGCTTTGCCCAAGACTAAATTATTGCAAAGTGGGAGCAAACACCTGACCTTGTGGTAAGTTCAGATAAGTAAATATCTCCACCTGAAAGGAGAAACAAATGCTCCCAGGATCCCAGAACACCATTTATTAGCTTGTTGACAGTGTATTGATGACAGAATCTGATTGTGTATGTTAAAAGGGAATCACCTAGATATTGCATTCCCATAAGAAAACTTATGTGAGCTGTGTATGTGCTCTTATCTTCCGGATTATCATCATTCCTAGAAATGCTTATAAACAATTGCATTGATTCATATTTTCCATACGCAAATGGACATTCTGATAAGAAATAACATTCTTAACCAACTTTCTTCCAAGAAGGCCTAAACTATCTCATAATCTTTTGATAATACACTAGCTATATTATAGCATCACATTAATGGCATGCATAAAGGAGCTTTGAATTCACAGGAACATAATAATTACTTTTAATCACAGCAACAACACACCTTTAATACATTCCTTAATTTCTCTGTTTTTTATTTGATATGTAGAGAGATCTTTGAAAGTGTCGTGTACATCTAAGATTAGAGACCATCGTTCCCAGCCATCTTTACAAATAACACTAATACAGAACTCACTGCTAGGTGTTAACCTCAAAAAGATAATTTTCTTTCTGTGGAGGAAAATTTTATGTGCTATGTCAGTCAAATTTTCATCACCATGATAAAATTATAATATACAAACAAAATAGCCAGGAAGCAAGAAAGAAGGGGATAGGTGATCACAGTTCCAGACAGTGGCATATGTCCAATTACTTAAGGACCCCTTTCAAGGCTCCTCTTCCTAAAAGTTGACAGCACCTCCAAATAGCACCGTCTAGGCAAACCAAACCTTTAACACATGGACCTTTGGGGTAGCATTCAGCATCTACTTATAATCTTATAGCACAGAGCTTGTCAGATTCAGAGACGCCACATTCAGAACTCAGGGACTTATGCACAGACTCACACATTCAGAGTGTTTGTACTTCCTAATACTCTACTGCTGCCATTTTGAAATCCTTAGTAACTTCTGAAAAGGGGGTCTCTTTCTAAGATCTGCAATTTCTGGGACCAGCTTTGATCATATTGTCATGCTAATGTAGCATAGGCAGAAAGCTGATTTTAAAAAAAAAACTGACTTAAGAGCTAGGGAAGATGGCATAATAGATAAAGGCTTGAGTTCAGTCCTGGAAGCTTCTAGGTGAAACTTTGAAGTGGAACTTACAGGATCCACCCACTCATAGATGGAAGAGAGAAAATGACTCCATAAAATTGTCCTCTGACCCCCACGGGTGTTCATGGCATGTGTGACTGCACCATTCATCAAACACGCACATACATAATAAAAACACCTAATAATGTTCAAATATGAAATGACGACTAACTAAAGTGCTACTAACATATTCTGAAGCTATTTTTCCATGGAAGATTTTCCATGTAGTAAATATACGTGGCTTTAATTTTGTTTTTGATAAAATAGCTGGGCTTTTTTTCAGACTGACCTAATTTTTAAATGTGTAACATGGTACACAATTATTTGTGTATAGTGCACCTACTACACACAGGGTTTGTACAATAAATGCTTTCTTTGAAGTTGATAAGTAAATTACCCAGGAGGTAAGTGGCAAAGAGAAAGATCAGTCAATGATAAAGACCAGCCAGCTTCATGGTCCTTTTTCACTTACTTGTGGCTAAACAACAAAAGCATCCAATGCTTTCTGCCACCATAATCATTGCACTCCTTTCTCTTTTAGAGAATTCATATTCATTTACTGTAGTGTTATTGTGGTTTATAAACATGTTGTAGATGTGCAAAATGTCACCAAAGTTGGGGCTGAAAATGGCCAGATATGCAGCTCAGAAGCCAGAGAACTGGATGCCTTGCAACCTCACAGTCATGAGCTCGACCAATCTTGTGTTTCTTTTTCCCTGTAGGGGTGCGAGGGCGTGGGGAGTGGGCCTGTGTGACGCTGAAGGCACTGTGTAAAAGCGAACATGAATCCCAAGCCTTTTTGCCAACAGAAAAGACTGATTGTGTAGCCGGCTGCTGGAATGCACGCAGGTCACTTTTTTTAGAGTAGCGTTAGCAGCACCATTTTGCTGGATTGTTCTAGGAAGGGCAGAACAAGGACGGACAGGAATTCGTCTGAGCTGGCCTTTGGTGGTGCTGTCATTTTCCTCCTCTTTTCATGACAATGATAAAGAATATCTCCTGCATTCAGAAGACTTCATGCCTGTTTTCTCAATTGGATGTTGTTGTTCCAAAAATGCATCCTTCTCTTCTGGCTGTGTGGAAGTCAAGGAATGTTCCCAGAATGACATGGGCAGAGTACCAAGCGGAATAGGCCTACAGGGAAGCTGGGGGAATTGTGTGTCAGGAGTCATGGATAAAGCCAGAACTAGGACAATAAGGAACTTGTATCAAATAGCACTTTATAGACCTTCTTGATTAAAAGCACAGGGAAAAAAAGAGAATGATTTTTTGATGGTACTTAAAGTCTAATCAAATGCTTTACTATTTAAAATAGCAAACCAATAACCCAAGTCCTTTACCTATTGGATTACTGGCTAGACTCTTACAAAGCTGGGAAAATGTCAGCTGGCTTGCCCCACCTGTCCAAGAGTTGGTCCTCATTCTGCCAGCTGGGTCTGTGTTCCTAACATCCACTGTTTTATTCTAGTTCAACTTATACCGAAGCTGACAGCCCTTGGCACCCCAACCTCATCTTCTGAGAACACCTGGGAGATTAAACTGCACAAGAAAAAATTCAAGCATCTTCCCTAGGTTGCTATTTTTTTCAATAGCATAAATACTGGCATTTGTTATTTTGACTCAATTTAATGAGGCTTTTTCTCCTCTATAAATCCTCTTTGCTTTTCCCAGGACATCTTGTTGACATGCAGCTAATGAGCTGTCTCTTGATTCTCTGTGAATTTTTACCCTCCATGTTAGAGTTGTTAGGGTAACCAAATTGAACCAGTTCAATTGATTGCTAATTGCCCACCTACCTATTCCTCCCAGATTATGAAAATCTCTGGAAAAATGCAGGTGCATAAAAACATTCAAAAGAATATCATTAACAGATAATAAAAGAAACTGAAAACAATTCAAATATCTATCAATAGTGTTGGGGAGTGGGGTAGTAAAGATAGGAGTGCAAGGTTCAGCGTGTCAAGCCAGCCATCACAGCATTTGGGACCCCCACCAGATGTGCAGGCATGCTCTCAGAAGTGGGTCTAGACTGAAGAGTTCAAATGTAAGCATCTAGCATTCTCAGAGATGATACCAAGTGTCAGCCATTCTTGTCAATGGAGTCCTCTAGTGTTCCATATGAAAGAGCAGGTGTTTTGTGCATGGGACCCAAATCTCTGGTAGGTATGTCGTTTGTGAGATGTCTGTGGGAACAAGTGAAAGTGTTCAGTAAAGCATCTAAGAAAACATGATTGAATTTATGAATGATGTCTGGTGTGAAGTATAAGTGCTATCAATATTGGTGTTTTGCAGCCTCAGGTGAACTCATTGGGATGAAGATCCAAAGAATGTGAACTGAAAAAAGATCCCTCTGGTGGGGGACACTCCATCTTAAACTAAAGATGGCACAAGAAATCTTACATCTTAGAATCTTATAACTTAAAAACCAAGTTATACTCACTATTTTGGTTGCTTGTGTTGTTTTTATTTGTCAAGATATATTTAGCTCTGGGAGATGGTTGAGTGGGTAAGAGCGGTTTCTATGCATGCATGGGGAACTGTGTTCAAATCTCCAGCTCCCATGTATAAAGCTGGTCATGGCTTTCATGTACTTGTAACCACATCATTGGGGCCAGAGAACGGTGGATTCCAGAAGCTCACTGGCCAGCCAGTCTAACTGAAAGGGTGAAAGTCAGATGAGAGACTCTGTCTCAACGCAATACTGCCTCCTCTGGTCTGTATATGCACAGGCTAGATGACTACGAACGTGAACTACACACATCATGTCCCATTACACACTACATATGTAAAGCAGTTTTAGGTTCATAGCAAAATTGAGCAGAAGGAATACAGAGCTCCTATAGCCTTCCTGCTCCCACACATGCATTGTTGTACTGGATGTAGCTGGTCCCAAAGATTCATGTGTAGCTGACTGAGAGGTAGTCGGATTTTTAAAAGGTGTGGGCATGGAAGAGTTGGTCAGATCATTGAGGTACTGTCCTTAGAAAGAGCCAAGCTAGAGCTTGTGGAATCCTGAATTCGTTTCCACAAGGGTGAGTTGTAAGTGCACACCCTAACTTCCTGTTTCGTCACATCATCTCTTCCTCACCCATGTGTTCCCACCACGGTGGCAATATATCACAAAGACCTCACAGAGATAATGCAAGCACCTTGAATTTCCAGACCTATGAGCTAAATAAATCTCTTTCCTTTATACCCCACCTCAAGTATACCTTCATAGTCATAAAAATAGTATGTGTTAAACATGTACAGACTCCCCCATGATTCACTTCCCCAATACTTTATCTGTTACAGTTGCTAAATTATAACATATTGACACATCATTATCAACCAACATCCGTAGCTTATCTTATGAGTCTGGGTGAGTATATAATGATAAAATTCCATTGTACCATCATCCAGAATATTTCCACTGACCTAAGCACCCTCCATGTTCTGCCTATTCGCCCCTCTGTCTGTAGTCTGCAGCTTCCCCTAACCATCCTCACTAGCTTCTCAGAATATAAAAACTTAATTGCATTGTATCACAGCCAATATTGTTATTTAATGACTTGAAGAAAATTGCCTTAAAAGTGACTCCAGGGGGGGCTGGAAAGGTGGCTCAGGGGTTAAGCCTCTGCCTTGCAGGCGGAAGGTGCTGAGTTCGTGATCCTAGACTCCACGTATAGACACCAGGTGGAAGCGGGGGCGGCCTGCGCTTCTGGTCCTGGTAGGGCGGAGCCTGTGAATCCCTGGGCAGAGTAAACAAGGAGGAGGTGGAGGCGTCCATGGTGGTTCCCGAATTCGTCCGTGGTTCTACACACACATGCATACACACACATGCATACACACACGCATACACACACAATTGAATAAATAATAAAAAAACTTTTTAAAAAAGTGACTCCAGGGGCTTGACAGACATCTCAGGGGTTAAAGTCCCCACCTTACAAGCAACGGGACCTGGAGACCAAATCTCATATCCCACATAAAAATGGGCAGAAATGGGGGCGGCTTGCACTTTGGATGCTGGAAAGTGGAGCCTGGGAAATTCTAGGACAAAGCAATAAGGAGGTAGAGCAATTCAGGATGATTTCGAAAATCACCCTTGGGGCTCCGTAGGTGCACACAGTGTCCCCTTCTACACATGCCCTCATACAAATATACACATACTGTCACACATATACACACACAGACACACAAAAAAGAAAATGTTCCATACAGTTAGAATATATCTGACAGTTACTCTGAAAGTTAAATTGCATTTTTCTTAGTCTGAGGTAATATTAAGAAGGGGTTAAAAAAGTAAATTGAGGGGGCAGTAATTATGTAGCTGATAGCATAACTCTTTATCCTATACATATTTTTCACTGGAGGAAAATATTTGAAATGTAAGAATAGAAAAGCAAAACATGTCACTATGAGAAAGGATTCAGTAATTACACTGAACGTCTCATTAAACATAGTCTTTATTTGCAAGAAGGCTGGGAGTACACTAATTAAGTCATAAGCTGTCCCTATGAATAATTAAGTGTGGCAGGAAAATTCTAGGTGGTCCATTAACTCTCCACACCCGCAGCTGTTCAAGAAGAACGTAAGTCAACCAGACTCGCCCTGACTTTGGGTGAGTGGTGGACTTTCTCCATGGATCAATTGGGTAACTTGGCCACACTTGGTTATGTATTTACTTCTCTATCTTTGAACTGACTTTTAAGCCAATGTGATGTGAGCAATTTATAAGATCTTGGAGCAGCTTTGAGAGATCTTTGTGTGTTAGTACTGGAACGGGCCACTGTTTTATCTTATCAATTTCACCTGTATTTCAATATGACCTTTTGCCCTGTTATTGCTTTCTTTGGTGTTTCTGTGTTTGGTGCATATAAGGATATATGGTTATCAGGGGCACAGACCCTTTCGATCTATGCGGTAAACTATGAAAGTTCCAGTGTTCCCTTGTTTGGTGTGGTAGTCACAAGCCTTTTGTGGGTTTTGTGCACTTACTATGAGACTCTGAAATGAGAGGTACTGGAAAAGTTTCAGAGAGAGAGGGAGCAAAATAGTGATGAGTAATTTTATATTAATTACATATTTAAGTAATATTTTGATCACTGCAAGTATATGGCTATGAGAAATTTTTAAATTTCATGTATTCCTTGAATTTGTAGTTTGCTTGATATTCATGTCAGGTGGCACTGATACAAGCATTCTTTTTGGATGTGGAAGCTGAAAGCTCATGGAAAAATATGAAGTCAGGGGATCTAGAGCTATTAATTTCCTACCTAGAAGAAAACAGGTGGCACTGATACAAGCATTCTTTTTGGATGTGGAAGCTGAAAGCTCATGGAAGAATATGAAGTCAGGGGATCTAGAGCTATTAATTTCTTACCTAGAAGAAACCTTCTTGTAGGTCAGAAGATTTAACTAATTTTCAAAAAGATGTTGTTTGCCTTGAAACAGCATCTTATTTTGTGTCTAAGGATTTCCTGTCTATACCTTTTAGGGGAAAAATAGTATAATTTGCATATGATACAATGATCTTATGTGTCAGACTTGGATGAGTTTTGACAAAATATCCACACTTTCCGTAACATATACCACAGTAAGGAATGCAGACTATGTCTTTCCCCAGAAATCCCTTTGGACTCTGTCCAGTCTCCTTTCACTGCGGATAACTACCATTGCAGGTTTTCTCCTAACATAAATTGGTTTTATCTGTTGTGGAATTTAATAATGTGAAACTGTGAAGAATAAACTGTTCTGTAGCAGCTTCTGTCAGCCTGCTGTGATCTGAAGGTCGTCTGAGCTGCAATGTTTCTGCCTTGCAGTCCCTTGGATTCCTATGGATAAATCACAGTTGCCTGTTCTGTTGATAGGCATTTCGGTTGTTCTTGGTTTTGACTATTACTGATCCATATTCTGTTGTGCATATATTTTTGTGAAGACACATTTTGCTTCTATTGACTAAATTATTAGGGGTAAAATTGCTGGGTCATCAGAAGTTGGCCAAGTTCCTTTCCAAAGGAGCTTTTCTGATTTGCATGTCTACCTGAGGTATTTCCATTTCTGCCATTCTGGATCCTTGTCAAAATGTGTTCTGTTTGTTTTTTTAAGTTTAGCTATTCCTAAAGGTGTGTGATGATGACTTATTTTGCTTGTGTTTTACATATCTGTAATAACTGTTCATGTGTAAAATTATTCATATTTCTATCTTCTTTGTAAAGTGTGTTTACCCAAGCACTTGGTCTGTTTTTACTGGACAATCTGTTTAGTACCAAGCTGTTATGAATTAATTGGTTTATAGTTGTTTTTTAAATATCTTACATGCAATTCCTTTGTCAGGTATATTACTGAAAATGTTCTGGCCTTGTGCATATAGCCAGTGAAAAGTGTAATAGAATATAACTTCATGATGCATTTATAATATTTATGTAGCACAATTTGCAATATATAACACTTTATAAAATACAAATATATGTTTGAAGAGCAATTTTTAAATTTAACAATATAATTTGTTTTTGTAATTGTAGTTAACTTTTTCCGTATTCGGTGTACAAAAATCTTTGCTTGCAGTAAGATTGCAAACAGGTTTTTTTTCTTCTTCTTCTTCTCCTTCTTTGTACTTTTCACTTGACACTGAGGTCAAGGATACATAAAATGATTGTATGTATGGTGTCGTAATGCGATCAAGACATTCCAGGGCTGGAGAGATGGCTCAAGAGTTAAGACTCTGCCTCACAAGCAGAAGGTCCTAAGTTCAGATCCCAGGTCCCACATAAAAACACTGGATGGAAAGGGCAACAATCTGTACTTTCTGGCCCTGGTGGGCAGAGTCTGAGAAATCCCAGAGTGAAGCAAAGAAGGAGGTAGAAGCCATCCAGGATGATTTCCAAAGTCACCCTTGGTCCTTCACAGAGACATATAGTGCCCTCTGATACATACATACTCTTTCTTTCTTTCTTTCTCTCTCTCTCTCTCTCTCTCTCTGTCTCTCTCTCACACACACACACACACACACACACACACACACACCAATAATAATAAAAAAATTTTTAAAAGATTTGAAAAAGAAAAAGCTATTTCTTTTCCACATTGTCCATGGTGTTTTAGGTTATTTTGCATCACCTTAGGTGTTCTTAGAATTAGTTTGTGATTTTTTTTTTGAAAAAGGTCTGTAGGATTTGTTTACAACCTTATTCCTTTCTGTGCTTCAGTTACCGTAGTATTTACTTTGCAAATTTCAGGATCAGCTTTAAGTTCTACAGTGTCTGATCTGCTGCAATGGCCTTCAATATAGAATATTATGGATTTTTCAGTTCTAAACGTTATGTGTAGAATCTTTTATAGTTTCTATTCTTCCACTGAGATTCATTATCATCCATTTGCTCATTACATTCATCTTTTTCTTTTGAATCTTTAAGTATGCAGTTGGTGGTTGCATTAAAGTCTTCACCTGGAGATTCCAGAGTTGTCGGTTCAGGTCTGCCTCCATTGACATTTTGTTTGGGTTTGGGTTGAAGATTAAACACTCACATTTTTCTATTATAAATTAATTTTGTTTAATTTGGAATTTGATAATATTAAACTACACAGAGAATTTTTTCACTTCTAATAAATTATTTCAGTGTGCTGGATGGATACTGTGGATCTGACTCATTGAGAGTCTGAATTTTGTTGTCTTCCTTCAGTAGTTGTGATTTTTTGATCTATCAGGAAGTTAATTAAAAACCCGTTGATCTGGGCTACAGAGGTGGCTCAGGGGTTAAGCCTCTGCCTTGCAGGCTGAAGGTCCCAAGTTCGGATCCCAGATCCCACGTATAGACGCCAGGTGGAGCCGGGGGCGGCCTGCGCTTCTGGTCCTGGTAGGGCGGAGCCTGTGAATCCTGGGGCAGAAGGAGGTGGAGGCGTCCATGGTGGTTCGCGAATTCGTCCGTGGTTCCACACACACACAGACACACATGCGCACACATACATACGCACACACGCACAATTGAATAAATAAATGAAAAAAAAATAAATTAAAAAAAACCCGTTGATCTCTTCAAGGTTTGCTACTAGTGTTGTCGGGCAGGCTTGGCGAGTCTTTACTGTACAGCTAGAGCTGCTTTCCTGCTAATGGGCGATGATTTGAAGATCTAGGTTGCATACCCATGATGACGGTGATTCCCACACTCTGGAGGCCAAATGCTAACCCAGTACACCTCTGCCACCGTCGCTCCTGTGGCAGTGACCTAAGGGCTCTGACCTGCTATGCTTCACAGTCTTGCTCTAAACCTGTGCAGATTAGTATTTGATCACAAACTTTAAAGGAACTTCCTTCAGATCCCTGGAGTTTCTCTTCTCCCAACTTCCTGCAGTTGCTCTCTGGGAACCTGCTTCAAAATTCTAGCCACAGTTGCAGCCCTGGACTCCGGCGCCTGCATCCTCAGCTCAGCAAGATCACCATGCACTGCAAGGCTCTGGCTGCATCGCCCCAGACCACAGCAGAGATCTAGACCTCCTGGGATTGCTTATATGTGTGCAGGGATCATGTTTCTGCACTTGGTGTGTTCTAGAATCATTGCAACTATTTTTGCCTGTTTTTCAATAGTTTATGCCTGGATGAATTCTTCATTAATAGTTACTTCATTCAGGTTGGAAGTAAGATCTACCCAGACACATTTTATTTATCTAGTGTGGTGGGGATTGTGAATTAAGACTCAGACATTTTTTTTTAATCTTTCACATTTAGTGTCAGCTCTGAAATCAAAATTTCAATTTTATTCCTTTATCATTACTAGACTACCTGTCTCTGAAGCAGAGCTAACATGCAAAAGTCAACATATATGCCCAACTCAAGCAGTGTAATATTCCTATGATTTCATACTAGAGTACGGTTTATATGGGAACTTTAAGAAATATTTGAAATTTCCAATTGTCTTAGCCATGAGTAGACACATGGTGACTTCACAAAGATTCACAAAGATGCTGAGGGTAGAAAGACACTATTTGTAGTATTTTAATGTAATTAAAATTTAAGTTAAAGTATTTATGGCTGGACAGGGAGGAAATAAACACAGATTCATATCATTTTTTTAAATTATTTATTCAATTGTGCGTGAGTGTGTGTGTGTGTGTGTGTGTGTGTGTGTGTGTAGAACCACGGGCGAATTCGGGAATCACCATGGACTGCCTCCACCTCCTTGTTTATTCTGCCCCACGATTCACAGGCTCCGCCCCACCAGGACCAGAAGCGCAGGCTGCCCCTGCTCCACCCAGCGTCTATACGTGGGATCTGGGATCCAAACTCAGGACCTTCAGCCTGCAAGGCAGAGGCTTAACCCCTGAGCCACCTCTCCAGCCCCAGATTCATATCATTTTTGATGGCTTAATGAACAAAAATGTACCTCAGCAGGTTTTGTTTCTGTGAGTTTGCCACAATGATTTCTTTGGAGGATCATTTTGGGTTACAGGTATTTCCTCTCTGATTTCCTGGGGACTTGTAAAAGGTAACTGCCTCATGTGTTCCTTTAAAACTCTCCCTGAATTATTATCCCTAATAGAGGGAAAGGACCCAGAGAGCTTATCACATTTTTCAGGTCCACTGAGTCAGGAAGCCACTCATGAGGGTACATGTGTGCTTCGTTTCTGGAAAGATGTCTACTCACAACAAAAGAACAACTCTGGCTCTATAACATGAGGGAAGAGTGAACTGAGCTGATATTTCCACTGCTGCTACCAAATGCTGACTTGTGTAAAAGTCTTCAGTTTTGATGAAAAACTAAGGACAGCAGACAGGGAATACTTCGCCCAGTTTGACCTACCAAGGGGCCTTTTAGGATCACCTAACAATCCAAGCATTCAGATGTCACAGCTGTAATTCTGCCTGTATTTCATGACCCAAAGCAAAGAATATCTTGAAGCCACAGCAACCCAATAAAGTGTAATTAAAATTATGTAACTTACACGCTTGGATAATCACATCCTTGCTGTGAATCTCTCACTACAAACGTGTAAATTTATTATTCCTCAACATGACAGCAGCATATCTGTTATTCCTGCTATGATTACAGAACCCCTATTAGATTACTGTGTATATTTTCAAGGAAGTCTTTAGACAAAAAACAATATTTCAGTATGTAGTTGATAAGCAGAAGCAACCCTAGAATTAGAGAGATTCAGTTGACTGTGGCACTTGGATAAATGACCTTGAGCTGGTTCTTTCACTTTTCTGTGACATCCTTCCTTGTGATATGGTCAATAGGGCACATTCGCTTCATTAAGGAACTGTAAGAATTAAAGAAGTTGACAGGGGTAGAAAAGTGCCTGGCAGGACACCCTAAGCACCAGATAAGCCTTAGCTATATGCTATCATTCCTACTACTGCTTAGGAAGCTCTTTAAAATTAGCTAGCTCATTCCATCTTCACAAGGGAGCTCTAAAGCAGATGCAAAGATCCTCATTTGTTAGAGATTAAACCTAAGTCTAAGTCTTCTACCTCCAAAGGTTGTAGGTATTTTGGTCTTTACTTTGTTCAGTGATAAGAAAAACTCAGATTTCCTTAATGAGGATGAGTCTTTGCTAACCTTCCCTGATCACCTCTAGAGCTCAGTAGTGGTTTGCTAAGGATGTTTTTGTGTCATCCAAAAAGTCTTGATAAGAGAGAATTCAAGAAGAGAGGGGTACTGGGAGAAAGGGAGAGAAAGGGGTAAAAGGAAGGGGAAAAGGGGTGAGGGAGCAAGGAGACCAGGAAGGAGTGGAGAGAGGGAGGGGACTGCAGTGCCTATTAAGTTTGTATGAGTGGGTAAAAAAATAAAAAAAAATAGTTCAATAAAAAAAAAGATTTTAATACAGAGGCTGGCGGGGGGGAGGGGGTGGATGGCTTAATGGGTAAATTGAGGATGTGACTTCAGATCTCCAACATGAACATAAAAGCTGGATGCCGTAACCCCAGAACTGGAGGGCGAGGACAGAAGGATCACAATGGCTCACTAGTTAGTCTAACCAGAGAGGAAGTGCCAGGTTCAGTGCGGAAGTGCTGGTCCATGTCTCAACAGCATAAGGTAGAGAAAATACTGACAGAGACATCTGACATCAGCCTCTGACCTCCACGCATGCCTGCATGGTTGAACACAACCTCTCAACACACACACGCACACACACACATGCATACAGATATATGAGCACACACACACATCCATATACACATGCACATGCAAATGTGTACACCCAATACATTCACACAGATGCATGTATGCACACGTGTATACACATACATATATGACTCTAACACTAGGAATTGTTCTTGTTTAGCATCCTTTCTTACTAGCACACAGAACTCACCTACTATAAGAGGAAAAAAATCTTCAGTATTTGTCACCTTGACTGGCACATAGCATGCTTTTTTTTTCTGTCTTTTTTTTCTCTTTAAAGACATGTTATTCCCCTTGTGTTTTTTTTTATATTTTAGTTTTATTTAAAACAGAGTCTCACTATGCGGCCTAGTCTGACCTCAATGTTCGATCCCCCTGCTTAGCCTCCTGAATACTGGAATTATAACTGGTGTGTCCTAAATTTTTTGACCATTTAATCTTCTGAAACTTTATGTTCTTTGATACTAGTTTTTGGTTCAGACATGCACACAGTCCCCATCAATATGGGCAAATTGCTTTTCAATTGCTTTTGCACCTCCTGAGAAACCAGACCAGCTACTTTGTTCTCCCTGCGCTGGGCTCCTCACACTTTATTCCATCCCACAGCAAGGACTCTTGATTCTAAGTCTCAGCAAGAGAGTTCACATATCAGTCATTACAGCTAACTTATCAGCCCACAGAAAAGTAGCCACAACATACACAGCTCTGCGACCCTTTTAAGTACCGATTTAGCCCAAGTCTGTGATTTAGGTTACTTTCCACTTCTTTTAAGAGCTAAACACAACCTAGTAAAGAGAAAGCTTTGAAGTGCAGGCTGGTTGACCATTTCCTGCCTAGAGGACCCATCTCGTTGAAAGGAATTTGGAAAAGTCTAGGGCTTCATCAGCAAGTGCTGGGAGGTCACGTCACTGTGGGATTTCAACCGAACTTTATGTTCTGGTAAACAATGTGGTGATGGAATTGCCACTGGTGAATTCTTGTTCCCTTGGGAGGTGCTGGCAGGGATCCTTATTCATGTTCAGTCTTTATTTGAAGAATAACAGCGGGTGGCAGAGAGGGCTGGAGAGCGGCAGGTGCCAAGGAAGGTGACTATTAAAGCCCCCCAAGGGGCAGACAAGGTTCTGGCTTAGTTCTACTCTTGTGTTAGTGGAGCATCAGGAAATAACTGCACTTTCTCTGGGCAATCAGCTGTCTTCATCTGCCACCAGTGGTCTCTCTTTCAGTGTTCACTCTGACATGTTAACAATTACAAAGAGCATGGGTTATCCTGACATAAATAGTTTTCTTAGCTGAACATTGCATTCAGCAGTGCTCCTCCAGCTAAAACCATGGGATGAAAGAAACCCCCCTCCCCACACACCACTTCACTAGTTTTAACCAAATAAAAACCAAGAGGACACTGCGCACTCTAGGACTAGAAATGTTAGAGTTCTTACTCAAATGACTTCATGAAAACTCCTTGCTTATCAAGCTGTTTCTATGTGCAAAAACTTTCAGAAGGGTCAACAAAATGGTTAAGCAGGTAAAGTGCTTGCCACACAAGTGTGATGACCTAGCCTCTACTAAAGAAGGAAAAGAGAAGGAAGTCTCTTGTGCATGTCTGATTTTCCTCTGGGCCCTCCTCTCCGATGATGTACAAGGACCCAGTGGCATTACCCTGAACCCTTTCCTGTGTTCCCCTTAAGCATAAGAACACTACTGAGGCTGTCAATCCCTTGCCTCCAAGGATCCTAGTGCCTTTAGCAAATGCTAGACTTTGTGGGGTCAATAGTGTGTTGGACATTGCGCAGGGCATGCAAAGTCCAATTATGATTGCTTCGGCCCTAACTAGTGTGGAGAATCTTGCATATCATTGCTCCTCCCATCCTTGTGCTCTTACAATCTTACCGCCCCCTCTTCCACAAATTTCCCTGAGTTTCAGGATGGGGAGAGATTAGTCTGGCCTAGTTCTAGGTAGGTTGATATAGAGTTTCTGAAGTTCTGGATAGTGGTTTGTTGATTTTCTTTTGCAGTTTTGCTGCTCCTGCAATGCCCTTGGCTCCATCCTGATGGGTATTGGATGTCACCCCCGGCCAGAGATTAAAAAACTGTTAAACTAGAGTCTTGTTATAAGAGTATATTCAAAGTTAGATGTAATAAAAGTAGGAAACCGCAGTGAGGGAGGGGTCAATCACCCATTTGCGAAATGGTTACTTTTTATCTGCCAGACTATATGCCCTCCCCTTCTGGTGAGATCATACCCCCTCAGTTGTAAATGATCAGGAAGGAAAGTCTGTGAACTTAACCAGATGTCTCCTTACTTACTTGCAGTCCTTGATGGAGGCCTATTTTCTCTGCTGTAACATGGTCCCCTCTCTCCTTGTTTCTGGTGTGGCCCTCCTACCCCATCCCTCCTGTTCATAATCCTTGCAATTACTGTAGGTATTACAGAGATTTATCCTTGAGTGTCTCTAAGTGGATTTGGTACTAGGAGCCACCTATTAGGGAGTACATATGGTGCTTAATTTTCTGGGTCTGGGATACTTCACTCGATATAATTGCTTCTAATTCCATCCAAGTAAGGAATTATTCTTAAGTATAATTTGTCAATGAAAATATTAAAAATTTCCCACAGTTTTATTTTAATGCCATCGACAAGATTTAAAAAAAATCATACTGACATTGTTTCACAATTTGAACAAATAATACCTTATCACAAGTAATTATAGCCACCATTCCTTTACTGTTTTCCACATCTCTACCTACTGCAAAAAAGTTTCAAATCTCCCTCTATTCTTATTCTTAGGTATCATTTCATCAGTCATTGTCCTTCCCGAAGGAACCCCCAGACGGTCGTCTTCTATTTTTTAACTGAAATTTCTTTCTTTTTTTTTTTCCTGTGAGACACACTAGCTGACTTCCTCCCACCTAGAATTCAGTGTACCTAAGATAAGCATTATTATTAGAACTCATGTACAAGGGTTGCTTTCACCAAAGTATGGATGAAGTAAATCTTGTGTAAGTTTTTTCCTGACTGGCACTAGTCATCCCTGTTGCTTTGTTCTCTCTTGCAATCTGCCACTCTCAAGATTTCCCTGGTCTATTTCCTTATGGAAGTTTTCAGGTAATGCAAGAAGAAAAGGGAGCCCAGTGTTGTGTTTTATGAGTCCAACAGGGCCGTATGTGTCCCAAATGTCTGGGGAACCAGGGAATGATTTGAGTGGCAAGGTTCAAAAGTGAAACTCAGCAGCTTTCTTGGCCCTTACAAAACCAGGTCACAGCTGCCTGGCTTCCTAATTTGGTTTGATGTCCTGTGAATTCCCAAGAGAATGAATCACTCTCTTATTCATGTGAAAGCACAAGAACCTTTCCAAAACAAGAACCAGGCTGAGTTTCTGTGTGATTTCCAATGCCCTCTCTCACCCCACTACCACTGAGTAGTTACACCCCTCTCAGAGAAGAAGGGTCAGGTATATTTTATCTTTTGAGATGTATAGCTTTACCACTATGAATATTCACTGAGAAGATATTCCCTAGGGATTTTTCTGCTTTAAAAATGTTTTGCTGAAGATGGATATCTGTTATAAAACATGAAGACAAAATTAATCCCACTCAGAGAGAATGAAATTAGTTAATTACAAACTATCTCAAGAAATAAGTCTATGTAATGGCACATTTCTACATTTCTTTTGTTATTTATTAAGCTCATGAGAAAATCATAAATACTTCATAAGATTTGATGAAGTAGAAAAACCTTCCATGTTGATCGTCAAATAAGACACAGTATGATTTTAAATCTTAGAATTTGGCTGTATTCTCTCTCTCTCTCTCTCTCTCTCTCAGTCTCTCTCTCTCTCTCTCTCTCTCTCTCTCTCTCTCTGTCTCTGTGTGTGTGTGTGTGTGTGTGTGTGTGTGTGTGTGTGTGTGTGTGTGTATGTGTGTGATTTCCCAGAAGCAACCACTTCCAGAGTGTTTGAGTCTCTTCTGGTACCTATGGCCCTGATTCTTTTAGTAAAAAAGGAGGTAACTCTTCTGGAATACTTTCTGGGTTTGCTGAAACATTCAAGTGATATTGGTCCTGTTATATTAGTGTTAATAAAGAAGAAGAAAGAACTTTAAGTAGCCAGCATCATCTAGGTAGTCTATTTTATGTCCCTCCTGGTGCCGCATAAAATAGAAAACCTCTTATAAAAAAGGTTTATACAATTTCACAACCATATTTGGAAATGCCTACTATGTACACAACTTTGTAATAAGCAAAGAGGACCTCCAAGAACATGGATGCTCTACATAGAGCATATCTACAGACACAGAAACTCTTTTTTTAATACATTTTTTATTACTTCCGCTCATACAAACTTATTAGGTAGACCAATTCCCTCCCTCCCTCCTCCTCCCCCTGAACCCCCTGCTCCCCCTCTCTCCCTCCCCATCCCCCAATGCCTCTCCCCCAATTCCCAGAGAGTCCTTTATTGTGTATGCCTAACTCTCCTCTGGGTCCTCCTCTCCGATGAGGTGCAAATACCCAGTGGCATTTCCCTGAACCCTTTCTCGTGTTCCCCTTAAGCACAGGAACACTACTGTGGCTGTCAATCCCTTGCCTCCAAGGATCTTGGTGCCTTTAGCTAATGCTAGACTTTATGAAGTCAATAGTGTGTTGGACATTGCGCAGGGCATGCAAAGTCCTATTATGGTTGCTTCGGCCCTAACTAGTGTGGAGAATCTTGCAAATCCTTGCTCCTCCCATCCTTTTGCTCTTACACTCTTACCACCCCCTCTTCCGCAAATGTCCCTGAGCTTCAGGATGGGGGTAGATTAGTCTGGCCTAGTTCTAGGTGGTTGATATAGAGTCTCTGAAGTTCTGGATTGTGGTTTGTTGATTTTCTTTTGCAGTTTTGCTGCTCCTGCAATGCCCTTCACTCCATCCTGATGGGCACTGTATGTCACCCTCTGGTCAGAGACAAAAAGCTGTTAAACTGGAGTCTTGTTATAATAGCACATTCAAGGGTAGATGTAATAAAAGTAGGAAAACCTCAGTGAGGAGGGGTTAGTCACCCATTTGCAAAATGATTACTTTTTATCTGCCAGACTATATGCCCTCTCCTTCTGGTGAGATCATACCTCCTCAGTTGTACATGATCAGGAATGAACGTCTATGAACTTAACCAGGCAGACACAGAAACTCTTTAAACAAACCAAATTTAAAAATTAATCCAGGAGGGGCATAGAGATCACTGTATAAGTGTCACCTTTAGTGGCGTATTTAAACCTTGTTAAATGCATGCTAAATAACTTTATTGTACATAAAATAATTTAATGTCAATTAACAAACTTTTGCAAACACTGAGAGAGTGGTAGATCATTGAATAAATGGTAGGGAAAATTTAGAACAAATACAAGTTATGTATACCTCAAACAAAAAATTCCTTAAAGTAGATTAATATTAATTTGTAGCAAGAACCATAGAAAACAGAAAAAAAAATGTTATAATCATAGATTAAAGGAGCAATTTCTAGATATAGAGGCCATGGATGAGTGAACAAATCATATGCATGCATGAAATTACCAAATTCAATGGCATAAAAATGGACATGTTGCTAACAGAAATTTTATAAAATTACATGGAAGTGACAACATGTCAATAATAATAATAAAGAAATCTTATGGCTCATCTAATACTGCTAGCCACACAGTAGAAAAACATCAAGTGATGGTTAGAAATACCAGTGAAGTGATGATTGTAAATACACGATAAGCATCCATAGTAATCTAGGAAACTAATAAAAACAGCAATGAAATATTCTTACTCATCAAATTCACAAATGTTTTCAATGTAAGAACAGTTAACACAAAGCTTTACAACTAGTCTCATTCAATTTTGGTCAAAACCAGAACAAACTCTCTGAAAATGTGTGTATCTGTAAATATTAAGAAGAAATTAAGCTACTATACTTGTATTCAATAATTCCACTTCCAGCAAAGTGTTGTAACTTATATAAAACTACATTTGCCATGATGATGTTTAGAATCTTTAAAACTGAATTGAATTATTCTGAAGAAATAGACATATGAATTAGAATTTTCAAAAATAAACACTGATAATCAAATAAGGGCAAAGCCATATACATTTTTAAATATATATATTCACTGATCAAATATACTGAATTAAGTTTTTACTTTTTAATGGTTTTATTCTTAGTGTATTGTATCTTTTAATCTCTTCTAAAACCCACAAAAATCCTGTGCAGTAGGTACTACTTCTACCCTCATGTGAAATACAGGAGAACTGAGGCACTCACAGTCTTGCCTGCTACGATTAGGTATACAGTTTATAGTCTAAACCAGAGAGAGGTAAATCAGCAAGCCACCAAAACAAGTGTAAAAGTATAGTGGCGTTAATGATCCATAAAGCCAAGATCCATTCCAGCGGAATTGAAGGAATGCTTACTTCAGGGGACAATAATTGAGTTGATGACTTTTTTTAATCTTTGGTAATTTCATGCATGCATATGATTTGTTTTGGTTCTTTTCACCTGAGATGATCACCTAAGTAAGGATGAGTGTTAACTGCAGAGAGAAAACTCCAGGTAGAAATAGCAGTGTGAAAAGCCTTCTGGAGGAGGGGCTTCCTGCATTCGGGAGAAACTAATGAGATAAAGACAGGGCTCAGAAAGAGAATGGGAAGGAGCACAAACAGGAATCTCCCCTCATCTCTCAACACAAAGGTACTTCCCATTGTGGTTCCAATGTGAGTTGCCCACTACAGGCTCATACGTTTTACAACTTAGTTGAGGTTGGTACTTGGGAAGGTCATAGCACTTTGGGGAGGTGAACCTTGCTGGAGAAAGGCATGTGACAGGAGGCAGGCCTTAAGGTGGGTTAGCCCTACCCTGCTTGCACTAGTAGTCTAATCTAGGAGTCTGCAGCTCACTCTCACAGCCTCTGTGATGGATGTGACCTAAGCTGCATTCAACTTCTTCACCTTTTCTGCTAAAATGCACCGTTATCTCCCCTCTGGAACCACGAGCCAAATAAATCTCCCTTTTCTCTCCTTAAGTTGTTTGCATACAAATGCTGTCTCATAGCAACAGAGAGAGTAACCACTATCTTGCTTAGAGGGAGGAACCCCAGATCCTTACGGGTGGGATAACTCATCCCAAATCACAACCATGAACTTTGTGACAATCTGAAGTCAGCTCTTCACATAGCACATCTTTGTTTAGAAATCCAAGTAGATTTCAATGAGTGGTTTTTTTATTTATTTTTTGAGTACAAAATCTTGTGCATAATTTTCAACAAATGGAAGAGATCTAAGTATTTGAATAATTACAAAGTTTTAATGTCAAAGTAGAATGTTTATTTATGAAGTCAATCAGTGAGAAGCTTTTGAAAATAGAAGGAAATTTTATTAAACACTTGTCACATAGTGGAAGTGATTCACTTGAGTGAGTAGGTTGGTTTTCGTTAACATGGCAACAAACAAAAAGAGACTATTTTAATACCATGGTAGTTTAAAGCCTGGGATGATGGATGATATGTGTAGGATTTGTGTTTGTTTGTTATTCCTTTTCTTTTTAAGCATTTATTTACATATTTTTATCATTTTGCGACAAGTTCTCTATAGCTTAGGTTGGCCTTAACATACTGTGTTACCCAGACTGACTTCAAATCTTCCTGCCTCAATTTCCTAAGTGTTGAGATTTTTGGTGTACATCACCATACTAGTTTACTTACGGGTTTATATCAAATCCAGCATGCAATGCTTCTGTGTTTTTTTCCATAACACAAAGAAAATCCTATTTCATACAAATGAGTAGCTCTTGAAATCGAAACCATCCTAATCATTTGAATGCCACTCTGAAGGTAGTGTCAAAATAGAAAGTCTTACATTTCAAATATGTATCATTGCACTTATCTAATAAATGATTTTAAAATTAAATTTATTATTACAGCATATGTATGATGAAGGAGACTTCCATGCCGTAGCACATGTGGAGAAGTCAGAGGACAACTTTGCTTGTCACTTTGCAACTTTACTTGGGATCTGGTGGTTGAACTCCGGTGGTCAGGCTTGCGTGGCAAGTGCCTTCCCTCACTGAGCCATTTCATCCGTCTGATGAGTTTCTTAGTTGCCAAGAATTCAGCTGAGTGGCCAGTGAGGTAGCTCAGTAGGGAAATCATTTGTTCACAAATCTGGAGACCTGAGTTCAATTCTTGGAAGCCCACATGGCAATGGAAGAAGAGAACTGATTTCTGAAAGTTGTCCTCCAACCTCCACTTCTGTGCCATGGCATACATTCTCTCTCTTTTCTCTCTCTCTCTCTCTTCTCTCTCTCTCTCTCTCTCTCTCTCTCTCTCTCTCTCTCTCTCTCTCTCTCTCTGTCTCATAGAAAAATAAAATGCTAAAAAAAAAAACCTTTAAAATTTTATTCAGCTTGGAGAGTCAATGACAACAGGATCATCTATGACATGAAGGGACATGGTGAGACCTGCAGAAGTCATCCCAAGCCCCTCACACTATCCAATAAGGGGACATCTCTATCTGCCTTATCAACTTACTAGAGTCCCCAGTCGAATTCATTTCTTTGGTGATGTCACAGTTAAAACATGGTTGTGAAGCAATATTGCACCACCAATTTGGGCTTCTTTGTATACTATAAAAATACCAGTGAAGCATGCAAATCTGTGAAGCCAATTTATTAAGAGGCATTTCACTGAAGGAACTTGAACATAAGTGAATTTTTTTCATGTCCCGGTTCCCTAATAAGGAATTTCATGTTTTTTTTGTTTTTGTTTTTGTTTTGTTTTTGTTTTTGTTTTTTATATAAAAAGGAGGCTCTAGGGGCTGGAGAGGTGGCTCAGGGGTTAAGCCTCTGCCTTGCAGGCGGAAGTTCCTGAGTTTGGATCCTAGACCCCACGTATAGATGCCAGGCGGAAGCGGGGGCGGCCTGCGTTTCTGGTCCTGGTAGGGCGGAGCTGTGAATCCCGGGGCGGAGTGAACAAGGAGGAAGTGGAGGCGTCCATGGTGGTTCCCGAATTCGCCCGTGGTTCTACACACACACACACACATACACACACACACACACATGCATAATTGAATAAATAAATTTTTTTAAATAAAAAAATAAAAAGGAGGCTCTGATGGCACAGTCACTGCTACCAACTCTCAACAGTTGGGATCTTGTGAAATTAAAGAGCTTCTGTTCAGATAAAGAGATTGTCACACGAGCTCAAAGGCAACCCACAGAATGGGAGAAAATCTTCACTAACCACATATCTGACAGAGCTCTACTGTCCAGAGTGCACAAAGAACTTAGAAAATTAAACTCCAAGGAAAACACTGGCCCAATTAAAAAATGGGCCCTGGAACTTCAAAGAAACTTTACCAGGGATGAAATTAAAATGTCTAACAATTATCTTAAAAAATGCTCCACTTCCTTCGCCATCAGGGAAATGCAAATCAAAACTTCCCTGAGATATCATCTCACCCCGGTCAGGATGGCAAAAATCCACAATACAAACAACGACAAATGCTGGAGAGGATGTGGAGAGAGGGGAACTCTCCTACATTGCTGGTGGGAATGCAGGCTCATACAGCCACTCTGGCAAGCCGTCTGGAGATTCTTAAAGAAATTAAAGATTGAAATGCCATATGACCCTGCTATCCCACTTTTGGGAATAACCCCCCATGCAGCAGAGGTTCGCCTCGATAGCACAAGCTCGACCATGTTCATAGCAGCACTGTTTACAATAGCAAAGTCATGGAATCAACCTAAATGTTCAACAGTTGACGAGTGGATAAGAAAAGGTGGTACATCTATACAATGGAGTACTACTCAGCCATCAAAAATGATGAATTACTGGAATTTGCTGGGAAATGGATGTCATTAGAAAGAATTATATTAAGTGAAGTATCCCAAACCCAGAAAATTAAGCGCCGTATGTACTCCCTAATAGGTGGCTCCTAGTACCAAACTCACCCAGCCCACATTGAGACACTCAAAAGTAAACCTATGAAACACAGTAACTGCAAGGATTATGAACAAGAGAGATGGGTTAGGAGGGCCACACCAGAAACAAGGAGAGAGGAGACCATGTTACAGCAGAGAAAATAGGCCTCCATCAAGGTCTGCAAGTAAGTAATGAGAAACCTGGTTAAGTTCACAGACGTTCTTTCCTGATCTCACCAGAAGGGGAGGGCATATAGTCTAGCAGATAAAAAGTAATCATTTTGCAAATGGGTGATGGACCCCTCCCTCAGGGAGGTTTCCTACTCTTATTACATCTACCCTTGAATGTGCTATTACAACAAGACTCCAGTTTAACAGCTTTTTGTCTCTGGCCAGGGGGTGACATACAGTGCCCAGCAGAATGGAGTGAAGGGAATTGCAGGAGCAGCAAAACTGCAAAAGAAAATCAACAAACCACAATCCAGAACTTCAGAGACTATATCAATCACATAGAACTAGGACAGCCTAATCTCTCCCCATCCTGGAGCTCAGGGACATTTGCGGAAGAGGGGGCGGTAAGATTGTAAGAGCAAAAGGATGGGAGGAGCAACGATTTGAAGATTCTCAACAATAGTTGGGGCCAAAGCAATCGTAATGGGACTTTGCATGCCCTGCGCAATGTCCAGCGCACTGTTGCCCTCATAAAGTCTAGCATCTGTTAAGGGCACCGAGACCCCTGGAGGCAAGGGATTGACAGCCATAGTAGTGATCTTATGCTTAAGGGGAACAAGAGAAAGGGCTTATGGAAATGCCACTGGGTCCTTATATGTCATCGGAGAGGAGGACCCAATAGAGAGTTAGGCGTATACAATAAAGGACTCTCTGGGAATTGGGGGGGAGGCACTGGGGGAAGGGGAGGGGGAGGAGGGGGGAGGGAGGGAACTGGTAAAAAATTTTAAAATGTATAATTAAATTTTTAATAAAAAAAAAGGAGGCTCTGAAATTCACAGTATACAGTTCTTCTAAAATTACAAAAAATGAACAAACAGTAACAAAAATCTCTGCAATTTGGAGATGATGGTTTAAGAATATTCAGAATTAGAATAACCTTAAAGTGTATCTTAATAAAAAGGTCTTCAGGGTTGGAGAGTTAACTCAAGTCTCTGCCTGCAAAACAGAAGGTCCTGAGTTCAGATCCCAAGTAAAAATGCCAGGCGGAAGTGGCAATGGTCTGTACTTCCGGTCCTGGAAGGCAGAGCCTGAGAAACTCCAGTGCAAAGCAAATAGGAGGCAAATACAATCCAGGCTGATTCTTGAAGGATGACCTTGGGTCTCCGTAGGCACACGCAGCACCTTCTGATACAGGTGCGCGTGCACACACACACACACACACACACACACACACACATTCAAAAATAATAAAAAAGAAAACAAGGTCTTCTGACTGCTGAGAAGGTGGCTTAGTTGGCAAAGTGCATGCATCAGCAGATCCTAGCACCATGTAAAAAGGTCATGCGTAGTGACACATGCCTTAATCCTAGCGATGGGGAGGTAGAAACGGGAAGATCTCTGGAGCTCACTGGTCCGCTAGTTTCATTGAATTGGTGACCTAGCTTCATTGTGAGAACCCGAATTGGTGACCTAGCTTCATTGTGAGAACCCACGTGAAACAGTAAAGTAGAAAAATGGCAAGACTAGTCAGTGGATTAAAGGTACTTGCTAAAGCCTGGTGACGTGAGTGTGACCTCTGGGAAACGTAAAGCTGGAAGAGAACTAGCAAACTTGTCCTCTGACCTCCACGTGTCCACTGTGGCATTTTTATGCAACACACATATCAAGCATGCCACACACACAAACACACTCAGTAATAAAAGTATTTTAAGGGTGGAGAGAGAAAAAGGAAAGCACCCAATAACAACCTCTGATTTCTACATGGCTGTACATTCATATGTCCCATTTCACTCACACACACACACACACACACACACACACACACACACACCAAAAATCTTCTCAGCAGCTAATAGTCTCTTATCACACCTATGTAGCTTCTCCAAATAGCTTTTCTCAAATGCAAGGAACCATTTTTTTCCCATCGTGCCTTTGGCACCACCTGTGTAATTTTATCAGCAAAATTTACATTTTGGCCATTTTGTTTGTGAGTGTGTTAGAAGTCATAGAGGAGAAATACCTTTTTTCCTTGTCCCCTTATGTTTACAGCTGAGTCCCCCTGACAAAAGACAGTAAGCTAGAGAAACTGCACACAGATGTATTTGAATTAAGTGTCACCTGACGTAGGAGCCTCCCCAAGGAAGGGACGAACCAATGCCCCAGGTCATGGTGTGTTTGCTGTGCTGTTACACTGCATAAGGCAGGGTGGTCTGTCGCGGACCAGTGTGATGGGAGGCCAGAAAGTCTGGCCTGTTATCCCATGCTAGGGAATGAGAGCCAGACTCCTGGCTCAGGTTCTTCCCAGTGTTCAGCGTCTTTGACTCCTTTCCTATGCTGTGTGGAGGGCACCTCGCTAATGTGCCTATTACAGTGAGCTTCAGGGAAAAGTGAGAAAATCCTTCCTGTGCTTTATGAGCTTATTTGGGCGCAGGTCAGAGAGAACCTCTGCTTCTACTGTGGCCTCAAATGCCCAGGAGCCATATTTTGGAGTTATATGACCTAAACCATATCAAAACTTAACCAACCATTCTTATAGTGTGACAAGCGCTTATTAAATTTTCTTCCTAATTTCCTCCTTAAAAAATAAAAGAAGGAAAATGGTCATAGCAAGTCTCTCAAATCGCCAGCTTCTCAAAGATTATGCAGTAGCTAGTCTGTGAACTAATTTATTATGTCTACTAATTCATGTTCTTATTCCGTGGGCTATAACACCATGACTTTAATTGTTTTCACAATAACAGCGTTCTCATCTAAAACTCTTTTCGGTGAACAGCTTAATGAGCTTTTCTGTTTTTAAAAAAGTGTTCCTCACAAAAGATAAATACTTCTTTCATTGCTTCAAGTTTTGTTTTTCTATAACACATTTTCTGAATTAACCAGAGCTTCTTGTCTTTAGACCTGCTATGTTTTGTTTGAAAATAACCAACTTGGCAGAAAGTAATTGAGCAACTGTGCAAAAATGTCAAAGCCTAAAATACTGGGAGGAGTTGGATGATTTTTGTCACTGCAAGGGTGAGCCTATGACTAATAATACTCAATGTAATTTTCAAGAGGCTTTCTGGAAGATTCTTCTGCATATTGCTATCACTTTCATCACTGTAAGATGAACACGGGCAATTGGTGCTTTTTTATTACCACTCATGCAGACCACTGTGGCCCCACCAGCATCTGCATCCTACTGATGCATTCCGAGTATCTGTGATGCTCCCTGAGATCTTACCTCCATCATTGAGAAGCCCACTGAGGGCAGTATTTCCAAACATCATTGAAGTCAATCCCTTGCTCACTTTAAATGTCACCTGAAATACTGTCTTTAAGATCAATGAACTGGGTCCTCAAATAAATAACGGTTAGTGACTTAAAACTGGCAATTGGAACAGAGATTGTAGCTCAGTGGTAGAGCGCTTTCCTTGCATGCATGATACTCTAGATTCAATTCCTACTACTGCCTTAAAATTACTTTTAAAGCAATGGACATGCCATTTATTGTTCAGAATAAAAACCTCAACTTTAAATTTTACTTGTAGATTTCGAAAGGTGAATGGCATACAGTCACAAATCCACTGAGTGCTCATAATCTTGGTGAGATAATACACAAAAAGTGGGTAGACTGTATCATGGACAAAGTTCTGTTGTGTGTGTGTGTGTGTGTACATATGTATGTATGCATGTGTACAACTGTGTGTGCATGTGTGTACATATGTTTGTGGCATGTGTATGCATGAATATGTGTGCATGTGGGTTTGCAAGTGCATGGGTTTGTGCATGTGTGTCTGTGTGTGAATACATGGGTGTGTATGTGTTCATGTGTGGTGTGTGTGTTAGTGCATGAGTATGTTTATATGTGTGCATGTGTTACATGTGTGTGCATAAGTGTGTGTGTGTGTACACTCTCATATTCAAAAGATGGACTCAGTAGCAACAGTTTTCTTCTTCCAGATGAACATAGAAAAAGAACTTGTTTCATTGGTCATATGGGATGTGGCTATTTCAATACAAATACCAAAATATATTTTTCTCTATGAGAATTCCAAATCCTCTTGCTCTTTGACATTAAGTTTCTGTCAATAACTACAAGACAAATTTCCAAAAGAGTTAATTTCTGTTTGCAAGAAGCAAGCTGCTGGTAAAATGTTTTTTGAAATAGTGAATTGAATATCAACATTGAGTGTTTTTTTTTAACAGAATAACAGAAAATTCTTCATATGGTAGTGAAATACCACATAAAACACACAAAATGGGTAATCCAAAAATAATATTTTGTTATCATTCCACTGGATTATATTATATCCAGATGGAAAGGCTGGCCTTACTTAGACTTTTCTTGACTTCAGTGGTTTGTATGTGTCAACTTTTAAATGGAGTATAATTCTGAAAAGTCTCTGTCTTTCTAAGGTAGAATGAGGTTTTCATTCTAAACCACATATCTAGTGCCTGCGACCTATAATATAGTGTGATAAGCAGTCTCATTATATTTCTAAACAACTATGTTCAATATATTTATAAAAACACAATACATGAGATCAGTTGCTTTTGTTTTCACTCATCTGGGAAGGAAAAATTTAGTTGATAGTGTTTTTTGCTTATTTTTCTGAAGGAAAAAGGTTGGCTAGATCAGGAAGGTTTTATAAAATTATGAGAAAAATACTTTCTGATTCTGCAAACTGTGAATCAGTCAATTGCAATGTAAATAACAGATCTTTTTTCCAAAATGATTCTTTTTTAAAAGGAATCAGGTATATGTTCATTTAAGAGCTTACTTCTTAGGAACTAAAATTCTCCTAACCTCACTTATTTTTTGTATGTCGACTTACCATGCTTGTGGTCAAGACATGAAATGGGATAAATATCAATTAACAGAGAGGTAGCGATGTGTCTCAGCAACAGAGTGCTTGCCTAGTGAGTGCTTGCCTAGCTATGCTTGCCTAGGTAGGCAAGGCACTGTGTTCAATCTCCAGCATTAAAGAACAAAAAGAAAAAAAATAGAATTTTTAGAGTAGATTCAAGCAGTCATGGAAACTGGAGGAACATGTATAGTCAGAAGTCTCCCTCTATCACAGAGCTGGCCAGGGACTCCTGTTTCCAGTATTCCTGGGACTTGAGACAATGTGGGGGATCTAACACTTTGCTAGCTACAAGAGTATGCTCAGAAGATAATCGTTAAATGTAAATATTTGGGGACCAGAAGAGGTTGAAAAATACCTAGCCCAAGTCTGTTACCTTGCCACTCCTATGGAAAGGGATCTCAGAGAGATTAAGGAATTTGTAAAACTCAGAGCTGAATCTAGAACCAAGGTCACCTCTTCCTAGCAAACTGGTTCCCTTTCCCTGGCATTTCTCTTCTCATCAAAGGGAACAGCATCAGCATCCGCAGGGGTGTTTCCCAGATATTTAACTTCCTGAATCTCAATCTTTTCTTGTAGAGCCCAAAAGCACTTACAAATACACTGAATGACCTCCATGCCCACCAGAGTTAGAGAATCTATGAACTTCTTTTTTAAAAGAAAAATCTAGGCAGTCCCCTATAGAAATCTCTCAAGAGGTTCCACATCACCCAGAGAAACTATCAAGAATTCATTCATACTGGGGATTGGAGAGGATGGGCAGCTGATTTCCTCAATAGTATACCCACTGATAAATGACCCATGCCAGTACAGGAATCCTAGATGAAACTCAGTGGGCCATACACACATGCACACACACACAAAGAAAGTTTGTAGTAGGAAAAGGAGGGTGATAAGATTGGTTATATGGGATGAAAATAACATGTATTGTATTCATGTAAGAAACTCTAAAATAATAAAAATTACATTTTTAAAAAGATTAAAAAGACAATCCCCTATGTATAAAATGATGTTCTTTCACAATAATATTTGTCAGTGGTAATCACAAACAATAGATATAAAACACATTCGCCTTATGTTTCTCTTGGTTTCAAAAGTCTCTTTTCCATAAGCAACTTTTCATATAAGCAACTCAAGCATATTTGACTTTTGGTGCATAAAAGGGTTTTAGAACCAGTGGAAGTGGATGCTAAAATGTTCTGGGAAATTATACCAATGTGATTGATATTGTAGTTAGTGGCGACCCTGTGTATGATGAGATGTTCAAAAGAGGCTCGAGACAGAACATAAAGGGTCCAGAAGGCCTGAAGGAGAGGACCAGATGATGTCACAGATGTAATATAGGACAAATGAGGAGGAGCTCCTCAGTGGGTTTGTGGAGACTTAAAGATGAGGCAGAAGAGTAGGTTTTGGAAGCTCAGCAAATCCAAAGTAGTGTATGATTGCAAAACAAGAGCAACAGCTAAGAGAGGTTGGGAGCCTAGCTATGGATTCTAGATTATTCTGAGAACAGAGATAGCTACTGAAGGCTCGTGAGCAGGGAAATGACCAACTGTGATAGATAGTTCCATGGAAAGAAAGAAAGAATGAAAAAGAAAAAGAGAGAGAGAGAGAGAGAAGGGAGAGAGAAAAGGAAGGAAGGAAGGAAGGAAGGAAGGAAGGAAGGAAGGAAGGAAGGAAGGAAGGAAGGAAGGAAGGAAGGAAGGAAGGAAGGAAGGAATTGAAAATGACCAGCTCAAATAGTAGAATACTACTGCTACTTGTGCGACATTCAGAATACTATCAAACAGAGGTGTCTTTGGACAATTCTTTAGAAATCTAAACATATGAGGATGATGCTGAGACAGAAGCAGAAAGTTAGAATGATAGAAGAATGTGAACTTGAAAATGCAGCAAATTGCTCTGAGGCTGAAGAGAGACAGTGAGAGTGAGAAGAAGAGAAAATCAAGTAAGACCACAGGGTTCTGAGTTGTGTAACAGAGCTGGAAAAAATCAGCTCAGTTGGTTGAGTGCTTGTGTGCCATATACGAAACCCTGGATTCCATCCATTCCCAGCACCAAGTGAACTGGGTATGATTGTACACACCAGCAATCTCAGCATTCAGGACATGAAAGCAAGAAGATTCAGAATCCAAGGTCATACATTCTAACTTCAAGGTCAGCCTGGCCCCCAAAAGACTATATCTAAGCTAAAATATTACAGTTATTATTTTGCAGCACTCAGCTTGAGATACCTTAGGGGAGTATATATGACCAAAACTACAGTATACATTCACTTCATCATTCACCAAAGTAATGCTTCTGAGGCTACTTGAAGTTATATATCTAACCAAAAGTGTCAATTTTCATTTTTAAAAACCTCAAAACCCTTTGACATTACTTTTGTGATCATCAAAATAGTTTCCTTATGAAAAAGCATTTTTGCCAACTCACCTAACCACATATTTAAAACATCAGTTTTTAATAGGCTGATACTTTATCTTCCTTAAATTTTCCTTACATTAAGAGTTTTGCATTATGCCAAAGGTCAGGAAAGATATTCAGCTTCCTTTATGAAATGTAAAAGCCCCATACAGATCTCAGCTTTTCATATTCTCAGTAATTAGCTGACTGAAAGACATTTTAAACTGGAGTCTGACTTTAGAACCTTATTTTGATCCAAAATTCCATGATTCTACTCTTATCTGCTAATTTCAACTAAGGTTCCATTTTGGCTTATTTTAATCCTTTGATCAACTGATGTGGATGAAGACATTTAAAGCACCAAAACCAACAGCACAATGATTCTTGGAGGGGGGGGCAGATAACAGAATTGCTCTTGAAATCTAGATGCAAAAAGATTTCATCAACCAAGGAGTCTGAAAGAATATTGAAGGTCCAAGTATGAAGAGTAAGGGTCTGTCATAGTTAGGCACAGGTGTCAACCTGACTGTTGAGGGTTTGAGCTCTGGACACAATTGTAGAGAATTGATGGTTGAGTTAAGCCCAGAGCAAACCTGAAGGAGATTGTCTAGCTGATGGGGAAGACCCAGCCCATGGTGGGTGGGATTAGGCCCTGGATAAATTACAGAGTTGGTTGAGAGAGTTGGCATCCTTCTGTTCAGTTGGCCAGACATGCTGGTCTGGCAAGTTAGGATTGTCCATCCCTCAGCCGTTATGCAGTGATGATGTGGCCAGTTCCCTTGGCCCTGGTGTTGGTGTGTGCTCTCCCGTCAAGCTGGACTGAGAACTGTAACTGGACTGTTGTAAGAAAATAAACCCCTTGTTCCTTTAAGCCATTTGATGGTCATTTTTCAGCAATGTTGCAAGCTGACTGCAACAGGGTCCAAGAAAGCAACTGGGCACTAATTCCTGATTTCAAAGACTCAATATTCTCAATATTACCTAGAATAATGCCAAGATGCATTGCAGGGGTTGTAACAAGAAAATATCTACCCTCTTGAAAAAATAAAAATAAATAGGATAGACTATCAAGAAACTCAAGAAAGATAAGAACATACAATGGAAACCTTAGGAACTAAAGCTGGATGAGTGAAGGGAAATATCCCCATCAGTGGAGTGACCTGAAGAGAGGCAAATTCATATGCCAAAAGAGGCCTGAACTCCCACAGGGGTAGAGAAGTCAAAGAGAGCCCTGGGATCCATAGACGTAGACAGGCAGGATGGTGGGAGGGAGTGGGATGGACTGATGAAGAGAAGGGAGAAGTATGGGAGGGAGGGGAGATAGATGGAAGCAGGGATAAGTACTCAAAAATTTAAAAAATTAAAATTAAAAAATAAATAAATAGGAGATTTCAGCCCAAACATAATTCCACAATGACCTTAGTACTATATGTAACAAACTGCTTTGGGGAACATTTTGAGGTTTTAATGTAAAGCTTTCAGTTTGGTCTCATACCCTCCATAACAGTAGAAATAATAGAATGTAGATGTATGGACAGTGATCATCTGTGTACTAAAAAAGGCAAAAAAATTAAAAAAGAAGCAAATGTATATCACAATGAAATGTGTCCATCAACACAGGACCTTTGGAGAATAAAGCAAGATAGCAACAAGAGTTAAAAAATAGAAAAATTAAATCAAGTATTTTTCATAACTTTTCTTAGAGACACAGATATGTACATCACCTGTTCCAGAGGCAGAATGGGCTCTATAAATAAATTAGACCTAGATTCATGTTAAGAATGTTATAATCTACTTTAAAAAGTAAGTTAGACAGTGACATAAGAAATTGTAGGAAATTCAGGAAAGGAAAAGATCAATTTAGGCTCAAAAACATCAAGAAAATTTCATAAAAGATAATCATTTCAATGGCTCTTTGAATAATAGGGATCATTTATTTACATGTAGAAGGGTAGGCATTTGTGATGGTTAATGCTGATACTCAACTCGATAGAATTTAGAATCACCTAGGAGACATCTGGACATGTCTGTGAGGAATTTTCTAGATTGAGTTAATTGAGATGGGATGCCTCACCTGTGTGCAGATGGAGTCACTGGTAGCTGGGGTTCTACTACATTATGTTAGAGATGAAAAGCAATTCGGGTTTCCTGAGGGCAGCGTCACACACAAGTTGCTGGGATTTGTGTGCATTGCTTTATTTCAAAATCTGATTGCTTCTCTTACATTTAATTTCTTGCATAGAAAGAATTGTTTTAAGTCATTAGGTTATAAGGACTCAATATGTGGAAAAAAATGATAGCTTGCTCCATTTCTTTGACACTTTCCAAGACTCTTGCTAACTTTGTGTCCATTTCATGTATATTCCTCTTCTTAATTCTGTAATTTCCTTTCAGATTCTATAATTATTATGATCCCAAAGACTATCATCACCCGCAGCTAGTATTAATAATTTAAACATTTGGATTTGAGATTGGTTACCAGTGCACAAAAAAATAAGGAACTGTCCGATTCAGTCTCCGTTGGTACTCATCCTTCTTTGATAATTTCATTTGAATTACTGTCGTCCTGCAACAGCATGAGAGGTTAACAAAAAAAAATATTCAA
Source organism: Typhlomys cinereus (assembly GCA_023101885.1). NCBI lineage: Eukaryota > Metazoa > Chordata > Mammalia > Rodentia > Platacanthomyidae > Typhlomys > Typhlomys cinereus. The sequence goes on along the minus strand of JALPQD010000377.1, from coordinate 689,017 downwards.
CTTCAGATCAATAATCATCTTCACTCATGGAGAGGGCTGTAGAAGGTCTTAAGCAAGCAAGCAACTAGAATGCAAACCCAAAACACAACATAGCACCTACAAGTAATCTCAAAGGAGCTCTTACACAGTTTTCCTATTCAAACTTTTCATAGATAACTCTTTCAAAGTTACAGTACTTGAAGTAAGTTCGCAAAAGAAAATCAACAAACCATAATCCAGAACTTGAGAGACTCTATATCAACCACTTAGAATTAGGCCAGCCTAATCTCTCCCCATCCTGAAGCTCAGGGAAATTTGCGGAAGAGGGGGAGGAAAGATTGTAAGAGCACAAGGATGGGAGGAGCAATGATATGCAAGATACTCCACACAAGTTAGGGCCGAAGCAATCATAATTGGACTTTGCATGCCCTGCGCAATGTCCAACACACTATTGACCCCACAAAGTCTAACATTTGCTAAAAGCACCAAGATCCTTGGAGGCAAGGGATTGACAGCCAAAATAGTGTTCCTATGCATAAGGGGAACAAAGGAAAGGGTTCAGGGAAATGCCGCTGGGTCCTTGTACGTCATCGGAGAGGAGGACCCAGAAGGCAGTCAGGCATTAAAGGATTCTCCGGGACTGGGTGGGGGAGGCACTGGGGAATAAAGAGGGAGGGGTGAGAGGAGGGAGAGCAGGGGGGTCGGGGGGAAGGAGGAGGGAGGGAGGGAACTGGTGTGTACCTATTAAGCTTGTATGAGCAGAGTTAATAAAAAATGTTAAAAAAACACTCATAATAAATTCATCATGCAACCCAAAGGATAACTTACAGAGGATTGTGGCACCAAACTAATAAGTTGAGCTTCCAGAAAGTACAAATTTTGTGGGTGTGTAGCTCAGTAGTAGAGTATTTCTCTAGCATGGATGAGGCCCTGATTTGACTTTCAGTACCATAAATAAATTAGATAGATAGATAGTTAGATAGATAGATAGATAGATAGATAGATAGATAGATAGATAGAGCATAGTCTTTTCTATATCCCTTTTCTGAGTTTTATTATTTTGTCATCTTGTAGATTTTTATCTTGATTGTCACATAATAATGAATGGGCAGAGTCTATTTTTGCCCCAGATTAAGTATTCAGTCTATTGAGCAATATTAAACAAGGACTTAAGATATAGTGAATGTTCATGTTGGTATTGGGGTATGGCCATCACTTAGACAGAAAATCCCAAACTTGATAAAGAGAGGAAGACTCAAGTGGAGGTGTCTTTCAAGATTCCTCTTGAGAAAAGGGTGGCAGAGTTTAAACCAGTGATACCAAAGTAGAGCATAACTATTAGCAAAATAAACATGGTTTCATTTTCCTTTGCAGCTCATAAAAACATGTACATCATTTCTCCAAGGCAGTGAATTTTTCAGCTCTAGCCTCAGGTTGATTGCCAGTAGAATTTACAGAAATCTATGCCCTGAGGCCAAATCCATGTCTCAGAGTTGTCCTTGTGGAAATGGTCAATATGATTTGACCAGTAATCATTTTTTGATTGTCTATGGGAACATCTGGATCTTTGACCTCACAAGTAGTTATACAAGAAGCTCTTATCCCTGTGGAAAAGTGTTTGTTCCTTTGTGGCTCAGAGGCTCTGTGTTTGCATGTTGGGCTTCATGTTCTGGAAGTCATTTTCTCTAGCACTGGGGTTATTTAATTCCAAGGACTGGTTTGAATTTCTTTTAAAACTATAAGTATATAGGATTACATTTAATTGTTGGTTTATGTACAGGAGCATTTCTGCAGTGAGCTGCAAGAGCCCATTATAACTATTCCTTTGTCCTGCGCAAATATCCATTCAGTTGCCATCTGGATGAGGTCCCATGAGTGAGTGAGTCCCTGAATCATGACACCTCTGTAAAGATTTGGAAATTTTCTGATATTATCTATTAAGTTCTTGCTGTCTGCAGACTCTCATAAAATAGCTTGAAAATCACAGGCTAAATAAGGAAAGGCAGTGTCTAAAGCTTGGACACGTTGACCAGATGGCTGCAGGGTAGCAGTTATAAATACGCCATTGGTCGGGTAGCAATTGGAAGCACATAGTAGTTGAGGATACATGAGGAAGACAAAAAGGCAGTCGATCCAAGTGCTCACTGTGTTGGTGTTCTAAGGTGGCCATGACTGAAGCTGAGGTAAGGATGTGGAATCCTATCCTAATTCAGATCTCCCTCAGAAGGTGACAGCTGTGTTACAGAATGACTGTCTTGAAATTCAGCATGTTCTTCCAGATGTTGCAAAGGAGGACATGCCCCGCAATGGTCTAAACGAAGGCTATTGGCTCCCATGTCCTAGTTACCCTTGTCTGTCAGGGTCCAGGGGCATGACCCTTTCAGCACATTCTCAAACTTTGTCTTTACCCTGTGTGTGATTTTTGAAGACCATGGTCTTCCCAATGTATTTGTGCTGTATTGGAAATTCTAAGTCACATGCTTACAAAGATGATATGGATGGTACTGACTATGAATATCTTATATGAGGTTTTACTTGGTGGAGCACGTTCTTCTGGTGATGTTCCTCAGTTTTGCTGGTTGTTGTAACTATGAATATTAAAAATAATGGGGGGTGATATCATTAAACTCATTGCCAAGATGATGTGTCACTTAGCAGACCTCCTTTCCCACCCCAGAGTATGTGAAGAGCTGTGATCAGCAGACACAACTGTCACACAGAACTACCATTACAAAACCTAAACAGTTTGGGGATCTCTCTACCAAATGGACAGATGATCTGTGACCTGCAGTGACTTTATTCAGATCCACAACCTAAAGAATCTGACCCTTTGTCCAGCTGCTGTATGGAGTCCTACAAGCCTTTACCATCTGTCTTTGCCACTCCCCTACCCTTGTAGTACTCTATTGCAGAATTCGCCTGATTATTCGAATCCCACTCTCTTGTACCCATTCATAACTCCCTTCGTTTCCTTAATATCTTAGAATTTTGTAGTTATATTTATGTTATTTAAATAGATGCCACAGTCAATAGGTCATATTATAAATTCTAGTTTAGATGATATGTCTACATATACTATACTTACTAGGAATGAGTATTTTTTTCCTCCCTCTACAATGATGTTCAAAACAACAAGTAAGAAGTGCTACAGATCACATAGCCAACTTTGATATGCTAAGTTCTTGTTGTCATGTTTAACCAACCTATTCTCCTATTTCCTTCTATGCTAATTGCCTGTGGACGTCACCTTTTGTAACTCGCTATATATAGGTTAAATATTCTTTTATTTTTTATAATTAATTCACTTTTTCCCCAATCATACAAGCTCAATAGGTACCACAGTCTTCTCCCTCCCTCCACTCTTCCCTAATCCTCCCTCCACTCTTCCCTAATCCCCCCTTTACACTCCCCCCTCTTTTCCCCTTTCACCCTCTCTCCCTCCCCTTCTCTCAGTTACTCCCCCTTCTCCCTCCCATCCCCTGAAGCATCATCCTTTTGTGTGAATGCCAAACCTCTGAGTCCTCCACCCTAGTGAGTCCTCCGTGGCATAGCCCCGAGCCCTTTTTTGGGCTCCCCATTAGTGTGGGAATGCTACCATGACTGTTAATCCCTTGCCGCTAAGGATCCCACTGCCTGTGATCCATGCTAGACTTTGGGGGGGGGGTTGTTGACATATCAGTCATTGTGCAGGTCAGGCAAAGTATGATTATGGCTACTGCAGCCCTAACTTGTGTGGAATATCTTGCATAACGTTGGTCCTCCCCATCTTTAGGCTCTTACAACTTTGCCACCCCCCTCTTCTGCAAGTGTCTCTGAGCTTTAGGATGGGGAGAGATTTGGCTGGTCTAGTTCCAGTTGATTAATACAGGGTCTTCGGTGTTTTGAATTATGGTTTGTTGTTGATTTCAGTTGTGCTTTTCCTGCACCGCCCTTGACTCCTTGAGGATCAGGGAGTCCACCCTGGTCTGGGTGGGTCCGGGGCAGAAAGATGGTTAAATATTTTTGACTACAGTTCGTTACCAACCGTAGAGACTCTGCGATGATAAATAAAAGATTGTGCTGCAAAATTCTCACGCAGATTTGGTACTGTTTTAAGTTATGGCATATATATTTGCATCTGATATAAAGTTCTCAGAGCCATACCAAAATTCTCTCCAGAATACCTGGATATAGATGACTGTCCAGCTCCAATAATCAATAGTCATACTCTGGGCAACAAATCTTCAGGTTCAACTTTTGCTAAAATTGAGCCTGCCCAGAGGCTAGAGTCTTTTTTTCTGTGTGGTGAACATGCAGTTTTCAATGTACATTTCCGTGAGCGCAAGTGACTGAATTTGTGTGCTTCCCCCCCCCTACCCCCAACCTGTCCCCAGTCTCTCCGAAACGGTTCAACCACGTGCCAGCCACATAGCCTTTCTAGCGCCCTCTACTGTCTGGGGCTGGAATGGCAGGAAACAGTGCTGCATTCTGATGTAGCTTTAAATTTTTTTTTTTTTTCTTCTCTTCTTGGGTTGAAACCAGGTTTTCCAAGTTTTGGTTCGTAATAAGTAGTTTTTAAACATTTAAAAATAGGGGTCTGTAATAAAATGCCGAGAGACTCTCTGGAGACCACGCCGCTGCTGGCCCTTTCTCTAATAGAAAGCATACGCCATTGAGCTAACATTTTGTTCTTTGACTGGCGAAGAAAACAAAGCTGTTAAAAGCGGGCAGGCTCGTTTTCCAATAGCAATAGCACTAATACCTTCGAGTCAATCCTAACCATAGCTAATTAGAGGTTTAGGAGGGATGGCCCTTCCGGAAGGGTCACGCCAGGTTACAGGGACCGCAGAGTTACTGTTGACAGTTGGCAACAATGGGTTCGTTAAGAATTTCTGCTCAGCTCCCGAGGTGATTATCATTTTTTTTACTCTTTCCCTCTCTCTTTTGCTGGGGTGTCTCTTATTTTGACTGGGCTGAGGCCGGGTTGGAGCACGAGGCCAGGAGCCAAAGGCGATGCCAGGTTGTTGGTTGGAGATCTGCTCCGACAGATTGTTGAAAGTGTGTTAGTCTGACGTTTTAACAGCCTGCAGCAGGATGACAATCCGGCCCCCTCGCTGGAAAAACTTAGGAAGAAAAACACAAGCTTGAAATCAGCCCCAATTCCATCCAGAGCGGCGGGTCCTCCGGTAGCAGGGCGCTGCCTGACTGTGCCACCCACGCCGTGGGCTGGCCTGCACCGAGTGCTGTGGCCTGGGGCCACCGCAGAGAAAGAGACCCTGTAAAATGCGTTCTGCATCCTGCAGGAGGGGAATGAGACCTTGACGTCTCCACTCGAGGGGCTAATGACTTCCACAGTAGCAGGAGTCACCTCCCCGGAGCTTTCCACTGAGCGCCTGGGGGAATTCTTTAGGTCACAGCCATCCAGTGCAGCGACTCAAGAAAAATAGGAACAAGCCACACTTCCTGGCACTTATCTTCTTGGAGGGACAAATAGGCAAAAAGAGCGCAGCCATTATCGCTGATGAGTGCTATCTGGTGCTGCTGAATTAGAATTACCTGTTAACAGTGCTGCAGGAATCGATTACGTCCCCCCACTCTCTCAAAGCAAATCTCCTGCCCAGCCCAGTTCAGAAATACTTTGTATTCACGAAAGGTCCCACTTTCCTCCAATCTCAACTGGGACCCTAAGTGTGCTTAAGCCTTCAATCTACTTGACCCACCACAGTTTTGCCTCCCTCCTTGGGGGGATGACTTCCCCTGCCAGTAGGTGCCTTTCTTTACCAGTCAACTCTTTTTTTACCTCCAGAATCAAACCTGAGAAAGATCTTTTTGGTTTTTTGGAAACTTTTGGTGACCCACCACTGCAGGGATCCTTCGCTTTTCTTTCTAACTTTAGGCTAGTTAAGAACCTCTCTAGAGGACAGAACTCAGCCTGTCCCGCGCTCACACTGTAGGGACTACAGGGGCCTGCTTGGCATTCGATGATGTCCTTTTGGGGGGTTGGCATTCATTTATTCGCTCATGCGTTAATGGGGCTCCAAACTTCTAGCCCTTGCCACGGTTTATGGAGTTTAGTCTGGACAGAAGCCTTGCTTTATGCTTTAAAACTCCACGGCATTTTCTCTTAAGAGCTATCTTCTTTTTTTTATTATTATTTATTATTTATTCAATTGTGCGTGTATGCATGTGTGTGTATGTATATGTGTGTGTGTGTGTGTAGAACCACGGGCGAATTCGGGAACCACCATAGACGCCTCCACCTCCTCCTTGTTTACTCTGCCCCGGGATTCACAGGCTCCGTTCGCCCTACCAGGACCAGAAATGCAGGCCGCCCCCGCTTCTGCCCAGCTTCTGCCCAGCGTCTATACGTGGGATCTAAGAGCCGAACTCAGGACCTTCTGGCTGCAAGGCAGAGGCTTAACCCCTGAGCCACCTCTCCAGCCCAGAGCTGTTTTCTAAGGATCGGTCTTTAGTTCTCCGCTTGTTGAAAGTGAAAAATGGGAAAGAAATTGTTTTCGTCCTTTTTGTTTGTTTGTGGTACGGAACCTGAAACCAAGACCTTCTGCCTGTTAGATAAATGCTGGGCCACTGAGCTACCTCATCAGTTCTTTCCTGTGGGAGTTTCCCAGGCTTTTCTTTCCAGGGCCAGAGTGCAGGCAACTGCCATTTCTGTCTGGCATTTTCATGTGGGATCTGGGGATCCAAACTCAGGTCCTTTTGCTTATGAGGCAAAAGTTTAACCACTGAGCCATCTCCTCAGTCCTGGCTTTTTTTTTTTTTTTTCTTTTTTTGAGACAGGGTCTTACTATGTAGCTCAGTACAGCCTTGAATATTCTATATAGCCCAAGCAGGTCTCGAATTCATACTTCTTCTGCCTCGACTTTCTGAGTCTTGGGATTACAGGCATGCACCACCATGCCCAGCTCAATGTCAGGTTTCACCTTTTATCACATCCTCTACATGATATCACAATAACTATAGCAGCACCTACTAACTTCTAAGCATGAGTATCTAGGAAGCATATCCTTTCTTGTGCTACTTCAGATAAATTTATTATATACCACAAAGTTGTAGTGAGCAATGTGTTATTTATTCATTGCATAAATACTGAGAGTATCCATTATTCAGTAGTCACTGTCCTAGAGATTTGAGGACCCAGGGCTGAACAAATAAAACTCATGCAGTCCCAATGAACATATCAGCACACGGGCTTTTGCCCTGTTGATAACCATGTGCTGTAGGGCAATCTTGCAGGAAGGAAGTGCTTAGAGATGGAGTGAGATAGGGAGGTAGCAGTTCCAACTGAAGCCTCATCTCTTCCAGATTCTTTGTTGTCTTTGAGGCACGTTAGATATATTCTCTTTCCTGCAAAGTCCAACAACTTCTCAGCAGTCTGACCATACTTAGTAATTTTTAGGCTCTTGAAACTTGCCTTGGATGATCATTTTTTTATTCCCCCCAAATAAGCCTGGTCTTACATTAAGGTTTCATTTCATTTTGACTTGCTTCTGAGCTCTCTGAGCAACCGTGGTAGAGATGTTAGTTTTGTTTTCGTGTTGGGTCCCTGCATTTCTTCAGTAGCATCCAATAGTCAGTTGCTGGACATCAAGAAACAATTACTCTGAAAGCTGTGTAACCCCCAGATCCCTTCTATGTACTGCATTCTTGAAGTCAGGAATCCAGTGGTGCCTCTTAGTTTTCCATTTTCCAAACTGTAGGTCCACTAGCCTACAGAGGTCATAGCACGATGAGCTGGATTGAAGCTTTGTACTGGAATTCATTGGTGGAAGTTTACAGTCTGGTCTGCTAGAACATTTATACACACCTAATTATCTTTATTAATTTCCTTCCATTAAAAACAAGAAAACTGGGGCTGGAAAGGTGGCTCAGGGGTTAAGCCTCCGCCTTACAGGCAGAAGGTCCTGAGTTTGGATCCCAGATCCCACGTATAGACGCCAGGTGGAAGAGGGGGAGGGCTGCGCTTCTGGTCCTGGTAGGGTGGAGCCTGTGAATCCCTGGGCAGAAGGAGGTGGAGGCGTCCATGGTGGTTCGCGAATTCGTCCGTGGTTCTACACATACACAGACACACACACACACACACACACACATGCACACACGCACACACAGACACACACGCACGCGCACATACACACGCACATGCTCACAATTGAATAAATAATAAAAAAATTTTAAAAAAAACAAGAAAACTACAAATTCAGGAAGGACTGAGTCACAGAATCATAACATAATCAAAATCATAACTAATGATTTTCTGGTAATATTTAACACTATGTACTTGCAATGAACTTATGATCTATGCTGACAGTAGAAACTGCTAGATGATGAGGATGTCTATCTTCAGTTTTATTTGTTTACAAATGTCTCCTCTCTTCTGAGATATGAAGACTTTCTTTTTTGAAAAGATTAGTTGCAGGAGTCCTGCTGAAAGGCTACATACACAAGTGACAGCAAATTTCAAAGCATGAAAAGATGCATGAAAGCTTATTTGAAGCAAGGAAAAAAACATTAGCTGGCTTAAGAAAGCTGAAAGTGCTGCATTAAACAATGAGAACAAATGACAGCCTGTCACTGCTTTTAATAATTTCATGTGCATATATTACTGATATTTGAATGTTACCATAACAGACATAATTTTCCTTTAAGGAGTAGTTTGTTGGAACTTCAATGTGAGTTCTAAAATTACTGCTAATAGGAACTTTCATAGCTCTGAAGACTGTAAAGAAAACATGCAGATGATTTGAGAGACATATATTTTATTGTACATTTTGCTGGGATACACAATTGTAGTGCAAATTGCAATTTTTATTTTAAAATAATGCCTATCTTAAAGTTTTTTGTTTTCATTATTACTTTTTAGCTGACCAAGTAAAACTGTGTGTGTGTGTGTGTGTGTGTGTGTGTGTGTGTGTGTGTGTGTATGAGAGAGAGAGAGAGAGAGAGAGATAACACGATGCTTTGAAATAATGTACACATGATGAAAATGACAAAGTCAAGCTGATTAGCATATGTCATGGCTCATGCATGCTTCTTTCATGGGTTGAAACAATATATATTCTCTCTGCACTTTTGAAGCATGCAATATCTTGTAATAACTAGTCATACCTTGTGTAGTAGACTTCATCTTGATCCTCTTGCTTGACTGAAGCCTTTAGCTTTTGAGTGACAATTCCCCAATGACTCTCTTCTAGCCACTGGTAACCACTAGCCTGCTCTCTGCTTTTGTGAATTCAGATCCCTCAGATCTCACATGTAAGCGAGATCAAATGGAATTTGTTGCTCTTTATCTTCCATATTCATATCCATGGTATAGCAATTGGATTACCTTCCTTTCTATGACTGGATAATGCTCTATTTTGTAAAATGCCATATTTTCTTTATCTATTCAACCATCCTTTGATACTTCCACTCATTTAATATCTTAGCTATTAGGAATAATAGATGCAGTATTTCACATCTATTATTAGGAATAATATATGGAGAATATTCACCTTTTTTCTGGACAGAAGTTAGATTCTAAATTTGATGCACAAAATTCTTAGCTAATAAGAATTGACAACTAACTTTGCAATATTCTGACTTTGAAAATCATATTTCTTCACTTTTTATCCTCAAAAATAATGTGGAAATCAATACAGAACTTTAATGGAGGAGTTAAATTTTTAATACCTTTGTAATTCAATCTTATCCATAATAGTTTAAACTAGTACCATCTTGTTCATAATGGATTGAAAACTAAATTCAAAATGATGCTGTGATGTACATACTATTATTACCTCATTTTACAGATAAGAAAGTGTGTTTGGAATGACTAAATAAATTATCTGTGATAGATAGCATAGTAGCTTGAGGAGGAAGCAAGAAACTATGAAATTGGGTCAGTCTGATCCAAAGTGTGAGCTCTCACAGGTTGTAATTCTTGCAAACAGCCAGGGGCTAATGATAAGAAAAGTGAGTATTAATAGAATCAGTTTCTTAGTGCAGTAAGGAATACCAAAGTAGCCGAGGTTTTTGTGAATCCACTATCTTAGTTAAGTATCATTCAGTGATCAACACTGATTCTCTCTTTCACCTGAGAGAGGATAGTGGGGGACAATTAAGGTGTTAGAGAGCTACAGGCTTTAGAGTTGTTATGATGTAAGGGGATAAAGTGTGAGGTGTGGGATACAGAGAGGGTGGAAGTTCTCAGGGGAGGGAGTTATTGGGAATGTAGATGAAGGGCAGTAAGGAAGGAAAGACTTGTAGTAACCTGGGTAGAGAATTTTAAGCACCAATACTGAATTCTAAATAATATATAACCCAGAAATCTACCCTTCATGAGTTCTAAGAGACCTAAAATAAGAAGGCAAATGAAATACTTCAAAAAAGACAAAAAGAAAGGAAAAAAAAGTACCAAAAGAAAAAATAAAAGTACACCATAAAAGGTAACGACAACAGCAATAAAACTACTTGTGTCCTGGCTTGTTGACAGAGCTTGTTGACTTGAGAGGAAGGATGAAGTTCACAGTACTCTCTGCTATAAGAGAATCCAGGTACTTCTCTGTTGGAGGCGGGGAGATGTGAAGCTGTGCCCCGTATCAGCTATCCACTGTGTTTCTTGTAATTCTGTGGAAACTGCAGTCTGTGCCTCAGTTTTCTACTGTGAAAAGAGTACAGCGAGGTGAGTGGTAGACAGACAGCATCTACCCAATGTTTAGATCACAACATGGACTCAATAAGTGGTAGCAAGCTAATAACAAGTCTACTTGCTATATGCTATAGGCTAATCCACAAAGAGTTCTCAGAGACCTGACATATAAAAACACAAAGTCACCACAATGAGTTATGTGAAGAGCACGAATGATAAAGTTATTTGATGCTTTATGGCCTGGTTAAGCAGTAGACTTATGTGCATGATGTAGCAAGAGCAAGATGTTTTGGGTATTTCAGACTTAAGGGTCAAACTTTCAAAGATAAGAGTCTCTGAGAAAAGACAAGCTCCTGAGAATTAGGTAAATCCTGAAGAGCATATCCAAGTACAAAATCTGGATTACCCAGCCTCAGGGTATTAAGATGGAAAGTCCCCCACAAACATGACTAGAACAGTAAAGGACGAAGAAGGCAGGACCCGAAAACATAAGAAATTCCCTGATGACAGAGTCTGAAATTTCTGAGACTAGAACCTGCAGCTTAATCTAATTAATCTCCTAAACTAGGTCATCGCCCTGGTCTTCACCTTCTAATAGGCCGTGTAAACTCCAGTGGAACACACTGGAAAGGGTCTGCTTTCTTCCTCGTCCTGCAAACAATTAGATTCCATGGTAGGCATTGCTTTCAAAACCTGTTGTGTCCCCAGGTAACTTTACACAAGCAGCACAATTAAAGAGCTAGCTAAAGGTGTCCCAGCCAACAGGGAAATGGTGACAAGGAAGCAGACCGGCTCCTCCTCATCATTGGAAGGACCATGGCACCTGCCTTTGGTAATGAGCTTGTCTGGTCAGTGAACCTAGGCAGGCCATGACTGCTAAAGATTGCATGCTTCACTGGAGTTGCAGAAATGCCTCCTAGCTTCGGGCATGGTCAGGGAAGATGCTGCAGTTCACACTACATGCCTGTTCAGAAACACATATATGGCTCTCTGTCCTCAGCCTACCATGGGAAGTCATGCAGCCTTCACCCACCGAGCCCACAGAAAGGTCTTGCCATGAGAGAACACCTCCCCAACGCATGTGTTATTAACAGGACAAGAGACAAAACTACTCGAGTCACTTCCTTGTAGGACTCGCACAAGGCACTGAAAAGCATTTTGGTCTGCCCAGAAATTGAAACTATTTTACACAACGCTGACCTTTCATTTGAAAAAGATGATCAACTCTTTTGGGTCATAACCATATCACTTTAAAAAGTAGGTGATACCAAAAATAGAACGTAAGACTGAAGGGCTTAACCTCAGTCAGAATACAACACGACAGAAACAAACAGCCAGCTCCCATTGCATGGGACGTTAACCCACACATTGGCCCCCTGACCTCACTCTGCCAGTGGGTGTTGACAGCCCCATGTTACTTCCAAGGAAATGAAGCATGGAGAGATTAGGTGGCATGATACAGACCACCCTAGCTCAGTAGAGAAAGGCTCATGACCCAAACTCTCCACCTCAAATTCAATGCCCTGTTTGCAACCTTCTGTAGTTTAGACGCTTGACTCACCAACGTAGCTTGCTTTCTTTTCAAATCTCTGAGCCAACTCCTTCTGCATAATGTAGGTCATCCTGAAGAGTGAAAATGGACTGATTTGAAAGTCATAACAGCACCTTTTCCCCCCCTCTCAACCTGCTACCTGAGAAAGTCATAATTAGATGTGCACAGTGTGATTTCTTTTTCCTTTGGGGAATGGAATTAACCAAGTTGTGAACTATAAAAGAGGGAGAAAATGGATGAAGGTAGTACTCCCAGTTTCCTTACAAGGAAAGATAATAAGTGGTTAGAACAAGTTATCAAGGAAAGCAACCATCTGGTACCAACTGACCTCCGTGACCCAAGGACACAGGTACAGACCTGGACTGTGCACAGAGCCACTTGCATATTCAACATATTGTGTGTATGGGGAGTGTTCTTTCTTGTTCTAGAATGCTTTATGCATAGAAAACAATTTAAAGAATAAATTAAGGCCCAATTAATTTTGGAAAAAGTTAGTAACCTTGCTCACTCTCACAAATTTCATTCTCTGTATCTTTTCTTCCTATTCTGTATTTGATGCCTTGTTCATTATTCATTACATGATGTGCTTTTTCTACGAACTAGTGTATGCATAAAGAATATGTTCTATATTTAGATGTTTCAACATGATAAATGAAGTTCTCTTTAGCATAAAAATACACTTATTTTCAAATCATACAAAATATATAATATTTGTCATAATTTTAATCAGGACATTAAAGTTGTATTGAAGTTTCTTTTTTTTTTTTTAGAAATTTTTTTTTATTATTCATTCAATTGTGTGTGTGTGTGTATGTGCGCGTGCATGTGTGTATATGTGTGTGTGTAGAACCACGGACGAATCGGGAACCACCATGGACACCTCCACCTCCTTCTGCACCGGGATTCACAGGACCCTACCAGGACCAGAAGCGCAGGCCCTCCCGGCTTCCGCCCAGCGTCTATACGTGGGATCTGGGATCCGAACTCAGGACCTTCTGCCTGCAAGGCAGAGGCTTAACCCCTGAGCCACCTCTTCAGCCCCTATTGAAGTTTCTTTAGTTCAAATTCTAGAAAGTCGCTTGGTAACAATGTATGAACATTTTAATTTTGTTTTACTTCATCAAGTTTTTGTATACTCCAAAGAGTATGAAAGTTTTGCATTTCTCTATGTTCTTAAAAATATTTATCACAACCAAACTTCTAAATTTCATGAAATCAATGGGTTCAAAGGAAACTTTGTTTTATGTATAATTTATTTGGCTGATTATTGAGTATATGCAATAATATGATGACATTATTCTATATTTATGGGTTATTCAGATTTTCTCTTTTCTAAATTTGCTTGTGCCCTTCATTTTTATCAGATTGTTTGTTATACTTTTATTGTTTTGATATCAATTAACTTTATGCATATTGTTACTGACTGAGTTATTTATAAATTTAGGAGCCAGTTCCGTTTTTCAATCAGATTCATCATGCAAATGGGGCCTGTTGTTCAATAATGGATAGTATTACTAAACTTTTCTTGCATAAGAATTTTAACATACAAGTTAAAGTTAGAAAGTTGGCATTTCTATGAGTATGTGAGTTCAGAAAAATACTGTACTGCTTTTACATTTCTTTTTTTTTTTCTTTTGTACAAACTCAGAGGATAAATTATTGGCCACCTAGCTTTCTGTTTGATAATATCTTTGATTATGGAATAGGTAATACAGAATGATACAGATGCTGAGTAAAGAACAACTTTGAGAGTGACTACCCTCAGACTACTGAGGCCAATAGACTGGATATGTTCCAGTGAGTTAGAGACTGTTAAAAAGCGAAAGCATCTGAAATCACAACTCATGGGAATCCACTGTGGACAGGACCTTGAGTCAGAAACAACCCATCTTAAACAACCTCTCAAATATTTTGCTCTCAGGAAGTCTACGACAGAAGCCCCTAGACTCAGGTATCCAAAACAAACAAGAAGAGAATAACATGGCTATGTCAGTTTGCATGGATATATTGCCTTGAGAATTCTCATTCGAAATCTTAAAGTTAATTGTGACTGTCTTTCTGTTACAGAGGTGTGGCGAAATCTTGTTTGAGAACCCTGATCAGAATCTCAAATGTGTTTGCATGCTAGGTAAGTCAACTTCTTGTTTTAAATCTGTTGATCATGTCCATGTCATCTGACATCACCAGTTCTTCGGTGTCTTATTAATTACCTCTTGTTCCAATTAAAAGAGACTGTCATGTTTTCCAGTTTATAAAAAAAACACCTGTAGTACATTTGCAGAACAGGAGAAGATGAGAAAAGGTTTTGGTTTTTTATGAGTATCAGTAAGTTTGGGTCGGTGCTTCTAATTCTCACATTTTCTTAGTGGTTCTGCCTAAGCATTTCATGTAATTAATTCATTTATTCTAAAAAAGTTATGAGATATTTGCTCTTTAAAAATATAGATACCTTTGACAATATTGGTGTGTTGATCATGTTTTCTTTGATAATTAACCTTCTACATTTAATTAGCTTGTCTTATTGATATAGAAGTAAATGACATAAAAGAAAATGACAATAAACATTTTTATTAATTTGAGAAGACATAGGAAGAGTATACTTGCTTACATTTTGCCTGTAAATGCCATTGGTTTGCAGTATATTTGGAAATAATGGGTATTTGGAGATAATGTGACTTTTGAGCTTCCCGAAGTGAAAATTCCCTTTGCCCTCAAGAACCGTCTATCTAAGAAGGCATATTTTCCCTGTTTCTCTTTTAAAGAGGATTGCTGTAATTTTTAATACAAGAATTTTTATAAAGCCCTTTGAAATTAAAGATAAAAAACACCAAAGCAAAATGGATCTCAATATAGGTGAATCAATCTGACTTTTGCCTGCTATCTTCCAAAGGCTGCCACTTCACATCAAGAATGGTATGAGATGATAAGAAAAGAACCAAAGTTTGAATGGTTCATGCCCTTAAAGCACAAAAAAAGTGAAATTCACATTAGTAATCCATAAGCCACTAAAACCAAGACCACATTTTGTATTTCTTCAAGAAAGAACATATATATGAGCATCACAAAAAAGACATTTCATCTGTATAACCTGAGGTATCAGCAGATAGTTGTGTTTATTCCATTAAAAGGAGAAGATGGTGATGTCTTTATGACTTTCAGGATAAGTTCTTGAGAAAACTATATCTTCAACAGTGAAGGATGAGTGAATATAAGTCCGATATATTTAAAGACTATTAAGCTTATGTGTCTTTTTTCAAGTAGTTTCAGAGCACACCCTTGTGAAGTCATCAAAATTCCCAAGTTATATAGCTTATATTTCTAAAATTTTACCCCTGATCTTTATGCTGCCCTAATCAATGTTCCTGATGGGTCAATCTGAGACACCCACATTGTTTATTTTTTATCAAACTTTTGGTTCTCTCTTCCTGAATTCCCTGTTTCTACCTCTGCACACTCTAAGTTTGGGGTTCCTGCCTGTGCTCTACTTTTAGCATAGTTGACATGGAATACATAGGAGAGTCGGTAATGGGGAACACATTTGTAGGTGTAAGTTCTGAGCTCATTCTGAACAAAATGCAGTCTTTATATGTTAAGTTGTCTACTGTGTGACTTCCATGAAGAAACCTCTCTGAAAATTATGCTGCTGGCTTATTGCCTTAAATGATACATAAATGTGAAATTCACCTTGAGTTGCTCGGAAGCACTAAATTCAATGCAATTTTAAGTGAGAACAAATTACTGTTGTGTATAGGTCTTGAAGAGACTCATTTCTGGTTTCAGGAGAATGGTGTAGGTTGGGTATGAAAGTAAATAGTGTTCTGTAGAGCTGGCTGTTCTGAATACTAGCTACCTAGGTCTTAAAATTGCTCAGAGAGGCCAAATGTGGACAATCAGTCTAAGAACCAAATTGTAATAAATTGTTGCTTGTCAGTAGCTTCCAAATGTCAATTTCTCCAAACTTCATACCTATCTTAAATTCAGATCAGCTTCAAATTTTATATAATTAAATCCAAGAGTATCCAACTGTATAACTAAATTTGTACCTTCATTAACTATAGTGAAATAATCCTAAAAAGAAAAAGGAAATTGACAAGAAATTATCTTTTGTTATATAATTAATGCATGAAATATGATGTTACTAAAATATTACTGCTGAAAAGCATAAAGGAATACCGTTGGGGTAAAAAGAATCAAGAATATTTAAAGAAGTTTTATAAAATAATTAATGTTGATTCAACTCTTAGTTCATGTGTTAATGATTAAAACCTGGGGAAAGAAATTTTAAAAAAAGAACTCCAGATCAAACATAGTGATTCTTTCTCCTCCCTCAATTTCCTTATATCCAAAGCAGGACTTTCTAAAAATGGAAAGCCTTAATTTGTCATTATGATATTTTTAGCTCAATTTCCACATCCTCTTAATCAAGGTTAATTTTATCTAATTTAGAATGTTCAATGGTTCTGTGGTTGCTTCATGTCCTATTGTATTCATGCTAGCAAGTGGTGTGGCCATTCTAATGTACTAGGATTTAGTTCCCCATGTAGCTTAGATGGGATGTTCATGATAGGCAGCTTTCTGGTTGGAGTTTTAGTACATAAACTTTGAACCAGATTGGTGATTTTCAAAGTGATAGAATACCATAAATCAAATGTTGAGTTACAGTCCTAGCTCTGAAATATTTACTGTGAACCCATGCAAGTTGTCTTTTCTCTTTAGGCTTCCATTTATAGTTTTCCTTCAAAGTAGAAATAAAACATCTGCCCCTAGTGGCCTCAAGGTTTTTCCCATGATGTAGTGAAATATTCTGTGAGGAGATGCCTCTTATGGAGTCTGTCCTAAATAGCATTCATCTGTCAATAAGTAAAGGATAATTAAACAAATGGGAAACTTTAATCAATGATAGTAAAAATTAATTATTGATTGATAGCATTTATAAAAGCAACCAAAGGCTATGACATTAAACAAATATGAAGATGATTTTTAATAATAAATATGGGTTTGGTTTTTTATTTGCATAGTGCCTTAAGGGTGTTGCATCTAATATTCATGAATTCACCTTCCGTCTACAAGGCTCTGTGCCTTGAATTCAGCTCTTGAATTTATGCAACACAAAGTTGAAAGAAAGAGGTAGCATGAAAGAAAAAGAAAGAAAGAAAGAGAGAAAGAGAGAAAGAGAGAAAGAAAGAGAAAGAGAAAGAGGAGAAAGAAGAGAGAGAGAAAGAAAGAAAGAAAGAAAGAAAGAAAGAAAGAAAGAAAGAAAGAAAGAAAGAAAGAAAGAAAGAAAGAGAAAGAGAAAGAGAAAGAGAAAGAGAAAGAGAAAGAGAGAGAAAGAAAGAAAGAAAGAAAGAAAGAAAGAAAGAAAGAAAGAAAGAAAGAAAGAAAGAAAGAAAGAAAGAAAGAAAGAAAGTCTGGGAAAATGTCTCAGAGAAAGATGTCCTGAGTTTGGATCCTGAAGTCCCACTTAAAAATGCCTGGTGGAAAAGGTGGTGTCCTGCAATTTTGGTCCTGGAAAGCAAAGTCTGGGAAACCCAGAGCAAAGTAGTAAGAAGATACACCAGTCTAGGACAATTCCCCCTGTCAACAGGCACACACACATATTTAAGTGCCTTCTGGTACACAAACACACATACATACACAAAAACACATGTTAAAAAATTAAATTAAAAAAGGCAAAATATATTGGACTTCAAAGACTTCATAAGTGCTTACAGCTGGGCTGCAAGATCACATAGGTTTAATTATGAATACCAAGCAAGTGGTAATATCTGGGAGCATGGAAGAGGCCCCTCAAAAGCCAGATTCGTGGAAATGAAGTGGCCAAAAGTACTTCAGGCCACCAAGGGGCTGAAGGATGTATCATAACAGAATGTGAATCTCAGATCACAGAACTGAACTGTCAACATTGGCTCCAGAGAGAACAGATATAAGATAACTCTGGTCTCTTGCACTTAGCTAGATAGAGAGTAATTTTTCTGTACTTATAAAAAGTACATATAAAAAGGGTGACATCCAATACCCATCAGGATGGATCCAAGGGCATTGCAGGAGCAGAAAAACTGAAAAAAAATCAACAAACCATAATTCAGAACATCTATATCAACCACCTGGAACTGGGCCAGCCTAATCTCTCCCCATCCTGAAGCTCAGGGAAATTTGCGGAAGAGGGGGCGGTAAGATTGTAAGAGCACAAGGATGAGGAGGAGTAATGATATGCAAGATACTCCACACAAGTTAGGGCTGAAGCAATCATAATAGGACTTTGCATGACCTGCGCTATGTCCAACACATTATTGACCCCACAAAGTCTAGCATGGACTAAAGGCACTAGGATCCTTGGAGGCTAGGGACTGACAGCCACAGTAGTATTCCTATGCTTAAAGGGAACACAGGAAAGGGTTCTGGGAAATGCCCCTGGGTCCTTGCACCTCATCGGAGAGGAGGACCCAGAGGAGAGTTTGGTGTGCACATTAAAGGATGCTCCGGGGATTGGGGGGGAGGCACTGGAGGATGGGGAGGGAGGGGAGAGGGGAGGGGGGAGAAGAGGGGTGAGAGGGAGGTGGAGGAAGGAAGGGGACAGGTGTACCTGTTAAGTTTGTATGAGTGGAAATAAAAAAAAGTCACAGAATACTGTACTAACTCATTTCTGCTAGGTAACATTAAGCATATATACACTAGATTCTTGTGAAATTAAATAATTTTAACCCAATATACATTTGGCTCTAGTGACCAGAATGCTAGGTTTCATTTTTAAAAAATAACTGCTAATCTTGTACCTCCATTCATATCAGATATCACAGTATCTGAGTTAAGAAGTAAAATAGTATTTTAATCTTTTATAATGTTGAAAATTATTTTTTACTGTTTTGGGACTTTGTCATCTAATAAAATTGAGAGGGATTCTATATTAATATTTTGCCCTTATCGCTGAAAACAGACTGATTTTTCTGTAATAAATTACTTCTTAAATATCTAATCTGTTTTAAGGCAAAATAGAATTAACCATCAAAGCAGGCTACCACAATCAGTAGGAAGAAAAGGCTATTTGCAAGCCTCGTAAGACCCAATCATCATTCAACCATGGACAAGTCTTTTGGGTTTGTATATTTTCCTTTGCTCAGCTCTAAAATAGTACTATTATTTATCTACTTTATTGGTTCTGTTATAATAACAAAAATATTAACATTCAGTAAATTTTAGAAGTACTATAAATGTATGAATATTTTTATTGATAACTAAAGATGTGTTCTGAGGTTTTATATTTCATATTTTATTACAGTGTTATGGAGGGTTTGTACTTGGTTTTATTGTCTTGTCGCTTTAGATTTTTTTTATTGTTGTTGTTGAGACAGGGTCTTGCTGACCCAAGTACTTACTATACAATGCAGGTCGGCCTCCAATTCTCAGCAATCTTCCTGCCTTAACCTTCTAAGAGCTGGGATATCAGGTTACATCAACATTTTCAGCTAGTTGAAATGACTTTTATACATACACATAATAAACAGCTTTCCACTGTTTTGAATAGTAGACCACCTTGATTTGCCAAGTAAGTATATATTTCCAAGTATACATTTTCTATGTAGATTTGAGAAGAAATGTTACAGATGTTAAAATATAGAAATAATCACTCTAAATAATGTTTATTGCTGATCATCATAAGCTTTAAAGTAAGATTACCATAAGAAGTAATTTATGTGTACTTGTCTTAAAAAGCAAGGTCTACATTTAAAAAGTTTTCAAGCATCTTAAGTTTGATTTCTCAAGGTTCGAATGTCTCAGAAGTTTGAATTAATTTTGACTTGTACTTGCAAAGCACTTCACTCTGCACACATAGACTCACTCTTCTATATGCTCATCCAAATAATAAAACCTTTGGACAACATTTCCTAACAGTAAAGAGAGAAGAAATGGAGCTAGAGAGATGGCTCATTAGTTAAAACGTTTGCCTTGCAAGCAAAAAGGTTTGAGGTTAGATCCCCAGAAAAATGCCAGGCAAAAATGGCACAGTATGTAATTCTGACTCTGGAAGGTGGAGATTGAGAAATCTCAGAGCAAAGCAAAAAGGAGGTAGAACAGCCTAGACTGATTCCCTAGTCACCCTTGGCCTTCCCAGACACATACATTCAAGGGCACTCTTACACACATACCCACAGACACATGTGCCTGCCCACTGTAAACACATACATGCATCCCATGCACACATACCTGAAAAGAAAAAAGAGAGAGAGAGAGAAGAAATGGAACCGGAACACATTCCCAAGGAAGACTGATGGGATCATAATTCCATCAACCCCAGGGCCCTGCTTTGTCTTTCATTGCCCTCTAGCCAGACAGCATAGTGCTTATTTGTTTGCATGCATATTGTCTCACTGTACAACCCACTGACCCACAGGATACAAACATCCTGGAAGCAGGGACTTGGTTGTATTCTGTGCTGAGAATCTGGAGTCTATTCCGGAATAGGAACCCAGCATTGCTGAGAGGATGCATGTTGGCACAGTAGCGAGATACTTAGTCGCCCTCAGGCATCACTCAAATGTGCTGGTTGTGACAGTGACATTAGCAAGCGCTTGAGCACTCCAAACGTGGATGTAATGATGAACAGACCGACCCCCTATTGCAACAGAGCTTATTCTCATGCAAGCATAAAACATTGTGTTGAAATTGTATTTATAGAAATTAACAGAAAGCTTATTCACCCTGAGGTCTATGGTCAGAAAACCTTCCTCCATAGTCCTATGGTCTTTGGAAAACTTTGTATCTGGAAACAATATAGCTTTGCATTAGGAGACAAGTTTACCAGGTTCACGATGGTTTTCCATGGAATATGGCCTGCTGCATTTCAATGCAGCTGGGAGCCAGGCTCGACCCAGAGCTCCCTGCACTGTAGCAGTGCAGACTAAGGCCCACCCGTCTGAACTAGACTTGTTAAACCCAAAAATGAGAGAAGCCTCGGCCTTGTGTTTCATTTTTCCCCCTGATACAAAAAGGGTTATTCGGGGCTGGAGAGGTGGCTCAGGGGTTAAGCCTCTGCCTTGCAGGCGGAAGGTCCTGAGTTTGGATCCCAGATCCCACGTATAGACGCCAGGCGGAAGCGGGGGTTGCCTGCGCTTCTGGTCCTGGTAGGGCGGAGCCTGTGAATCCCGGGGCAGAAGGAGGTGGAGGCTGTCCATGGTGGTTCACAAATTCGTCCGTGGTTCTACACATACACAGACACACACACACACAGACACATACATGCGCGCGCACATACATACGCACATGTGCACAGTTGAATAAATAATAAAAAAAATTATAGTTCGGCTACCTTTAAAAAAAAAAAGGGTTATTCATCATGCCTTATTCTCCTGTATATGAAGCTGCAGTTCAGAAACATATGCACTCAGCAAGCACTTTTAGGTGTGTCCTATGTGCCGTCATAGGGACATGAAAAGCTAAAAAGCCCATCCCTGTAGGAGCTTATGCACAACAACACAAATAATGACATCAAACCATAAGAATGATGGAAAGAGGAATGAATGGTGGGGTGGTGGCTGGAAAGACCTGTTGAAAGTTCAACAAGGAGAAAAAGCCTCATAGACAAGGGGGAGACAGCCCCAGAGGCTGAGATGGCACCCTAGAGAAGGGTATTGGTATTTTTAGACCAGAAAGCAGCAGGTGCAAGCAACTCAACCTGATGGATAAAATCACCTTAAGAAGGTCATTATGCCTGCAGAATAGAATAAGAATGAAACAACTAGGTGCGAATGGGAAGGCAGGATAGATTATGAAGGAACTTAGATCAGATCCTAAATCACTAAGAACGCTTAAGCAGAGAAGCCGCAAGGTGAAATAGAGGTTTTACACAGGTCATCTGGTCAGAGCTGTGAAAGTCTAGGAAGAGGCCAGTTTAGGGAGCAATGATAATTATCAGGTGAGAAATGGTAAGTCCTGACTAATGTGAGACAGTGCACAGGGGACAGAAGGAACAAACAGAGAAGCCCATGGGAGAACATGGTAGGGTTTTACACTAGACTGAGTGGAGGCAAGGTTAAGGAGGTGAAGCGCTGTGCTATGCCCTGCTTGTGGCGAATCTAAAAGAAATGGTGAGTTAAACTCGAAGCATCTAGGAAACTCCCAGGTATGAGACAGTATAGAGCTGAAAGGAGATATGCCAGATATGCCTATTGACAATGACCATCCTGGAAATGGTGAGGGCAGCACGGGCTAAATGTTAGAACCCTTAGAAGATCATCCTGTAGGCTTGAGTAGATTCAATAGGGGGTCAAAAAAGGACTAAAATAAGTAGGAGACTTAGAATAAGGCAACAGGGAGACAGAAAAGCAGTGTAGCTGTCTGCCTTTGCTTCATGATCATTGAAGTAATAAATATCTGACCCAAGCAACTCAGGGGGACAAGAGGATTTTTGTTTCAATTTATAACTCCTGAGTGCAGTCCCCTGTGGCAAAAGCCATACCAGCACAAGTTAAGGGAACACTTCATATCCACTGCAAGTGCAGTTAGGTCTTTTCCTTATCAATTATGCAATTAATGCAATCTCCTGTAGGCTTGCTCGCAGACCTGCCTTAGCTAAGTAATTCCTCATCAGTGCGCTCAGAAGCTCAGCTCCCAAACATCAAATGGACAGCTGAAAGTAGCCAGCATGAATGACATGTCAGCCCAGAGGAGTTACAAAAGGAAGAGCAGGCTAACAGCAGGAAACATGGCACAGATCAGCTGAGATCCAGGTTTAAAGGTGCCTGGTGGACTTGGCAACCTGCAGGTTGCAGCAGCAGTAGATCAGCAGACCAGCAGTGGGCCGAGGGGGGCATGGAGACAGGCAGAGAAACCTGAAGTGAGCACACCTTCAGGTGTGGGTGGGAAAGATTGAGAATGCTCTGAAATTCCAACAGGAGAGTGGTGGATGTTGTTAAAGGTTTCTGAAGAAAGAGTGAACTTGTGAGCCTTCAACCCATGACTGAAAGAAGGAGGAAAACATGAGTGAGGAAAAATGAGACGAAGACAGTGTCTTTCAGGGAGGCAGGGAGACGTTGAGGGGTCCCCTTCCAATCATGTCCCTCATGATACTCTGGGGAGAGCTGGGAGAGGAAGAATGGAAGCAGGCATAAACAAATAGGCTAACCTGAAACTAATATTACAAGAAGTGAAAAAGAATTGAAGAGATGGAAAACTATGTAATACCTATATTTTATATACATATAAAATGGATAGGTATAATATATAACTAAGTAATCATACATACTACATCTCTAAGTTCCTACAGTTTCAATTATGTATATTTAAAAACATGAAAGTGAAAAATTTTAAAGTACTGAAAAAATGAAGAGCTGTTTCTATTATATCAACTACAATGTATGTAGAAAGCAGTTCTGAGGGCTTGGCTAAAGGTAGCAACCGTGAAGTACTGTATTAATGCCCATTCTTTAAAGTTAAAAAGCATAAGACCCAAACTATGCGTATTTCCCAGCACCCTTGTCAGAGAAGTGAGTACTGTCTGCTTATGAAGACCCTCCCCTTCTCTTTTCTCCTTAGCTGCCTCTTTTCTTCCTCCTCTTCCAATGGCCACTCAAGGTAACCTGCATGGGGAAGCTTCCTAGTCCCTAACTCACAAACTCCTTGGTGCTCATCCTGCAGATGCTAAATTCTTTTTTTCTTCATCTAGTTTGCACATTCACAAAGAGTCTCTGTCTTATTTCTCTTCCTAACCATAGTACTCAGCATTGTACGACAGCTTCAAAGAATCATAAAAATTATTCTTAATGAACTTGTAAGAAATCTGTACACACATATACTCACACATAACCATCTTCCACTATCTAGTGACGCCTCTAGAAGAAAATTCTTTTCTGACCTGTCTTGGTTTACGAGGAGCTGGCTCTACATCTACCTGTGGTTTGGGTAAAGTCACTTAAACTCTGGGATGCAGTGTCTTCCTACCTAGAAGTTACTGGCTTGTAACTGCCTCTATTTCCTAAATACCTACCCTTGGTTTATTTCCCCTCTTACAAGTTTCCTGGTTTCAGGAAGACTTTGCATACAACAAACTATATTTTATAATGTTTCAGACAGCATCATTTTCATTTTTGACCACAAAACAGTGTTAGGATTCTTTATTGAAGGAAGTACAGATTATGAATGTATTTCTTTGCAAAATTTATCTCTTAAGCAGACAAATGTTCACACACAGACTGATTCTTCATGGTGCTTTCAAGGTTAGACCTTGCCAATAATCAACCATCTGTTTTGCCAGTTATAAATACATGAAGTCTTTAAAATATTTATAGATTATAAACATTCATGAAACAGACATTTTCAGAATGAGGCAAATATATTCATATTAGAAAAACATACAGGAAGAAAATTTTAAAGCACTGAAAAAATATAAATACTTGCTTCTACTATATCAGTTTCTGTCTTTGTCAGTTTAAATGTCAAAACATTAGATAAATGCTTCCAGTAAATGTTATGCTTCTAACAAAAGATATCTAAACATTTTTGTTAGATTCATAAGTCCAAAATTTATTTTTGCTAACTTACCAGATTTGTTTCAGTAGCTGACAGGTTGATTAATTAAAAGCTTAGTTTCTATCAAATCCAAAACTTTCCCATCTGACTGATTAATCCCTGTTCTCAGCATTTGTGAATCTAGCATGGATGCCATCAAAATCACTAACTACCTTTTATTGAAAACTCTTGAAAGAAAATCTGAATGTATGTAGAATGATAAATGCTTAGATTGGTTTTGGTCTGAGCCACTTTTGAGTTGGGAACTATATAAATTTAATGCATTTGATTTTTTCAGCCAACATTTTTTCATCTTTATGTCTTGTAATTTAATGAAATAATCAGCATTATGAAATCTAGCAAAGTGTCATTTTTTATGCTGATTCTGGGGGATCCAGTTATATGTGGCACAATAGAAAATTGAGATTCCATTCAGAAGAACACTTTGCGTTTCTGAAATGTAATCTTGTGCTATTTATCAATGGGGACTGTCTAAGAAAAGCAATACTAGGAGATTTCGCCACTATGCAAATATCATGGAACGTAGTTACCCACATCTGGATATACAGCCTAACTCCACACCCAGCTTCCGGGTGTAATCTCTGGCTTTAAGGATACAAATCTGTACAGATTGCTAGGATCTTGAATATTTCTGACATTTTGTAGCACAGTGGAATTTGTGCACCTAATACACCTAAGCTTAGAAAAGATGCCGTAAAAAAAAAAATACTAGCAACAGAGATTGTCAACTTTGCTACAATTTCAGGCTTTAATAGTCTTACACACAGTCCATCATTAACTACAACAATATGTGGTAACACTACACTAAAACAAAGTTAACCATGCTATCAGATACAGAATTCCTTGAGGATAATGAGTGGAGATATCCTTATCATTCATTGATAGGTTACATATCTGAAAGTTCTTGGGATATGTATGGGAAATATATTCAGAGTCCCCCATGTCAAATTGCTTTCTAAAACTTACCCTATTTTGTCTTTTAAAAAATTGTGCATTTTATAAGTGAATATTGAATTCAAAAATATATTTTCTGTGTTTCTTAGGAAAAGTTGGCATCTTATGTCTGAAAACCCTGCATTATTTATTGAACAGAGTTGTTAAAAATTCATTCCAGCAGGCAACTATGTAGAAGGTTCCTATTGTGCCTGCTTCACTTTTCATATCAGGAAAAGTCTTCTTTTGTGGATCTTGCTTACAAGATAGATGAATAAAGAAATGTCAAGATGATTCTGGATAGCAGAATATGAATGGCTTTGGTTATATTTTCAATGATTCTTGGAATTGGTCACTGCAGAAGCTTAAGCAAATTTCTGAATATTTAAAATAGTTTTTGTATGTGTTAATGGGATCTAGTGTAATCATTCAACAACACATGCACATATCATACATGGATCAAATCAGGGAAAATAACATTTCCCCCTTCTTTTCATTTCTTAATGTTTGGAACCTTTAATCTCCTCTGTCCAAATCTTTAAGAGAGTAGATGAAAAGTTGCTACGAAATATCATTCCAGCAAGCTAAAGAATAACAGAACTTACTCTTTCTACTTTGGTTGCTGTTATTCAGCCCCTTTTCAGTCCAGTGCCCTGTCCCATTTTTCCTAAAATAGATGATCACTTCTCCCAGCTTTATCTATCTGCCTTGCATCTAGAAGTTCAGGGAAAAGATCTCAGATATGTGGCCATAAACAGCTATATAAATTTCTAGGCCAGTTAAATGAATAAATATATTTTCCCTATGGCAATCGCACTGTTGAAAAGGAAGATGGATCTAAATTTTTCGGGGGTTGGGGAGAGGTGGGAGTATGACTGCCACTTGTTTTCTTTGGTTACTTTCCAGAAAAGGCTACTTAAAGAAATTGGTCTCACATGTTAGATTTTTTTAAGACTTTATCTTAAAGTTTATCTTATTTTTTTATTTTGATTTTGTGAGTGTGTGTGTGTGTGTGTGTGTGTGTGTGTGTGTGTGTGTGTGTGTTTCAGAGGGCACTGTGTGTCCCTATAGAGGAACAAGGATAACTTTGGGAATCATCCTGGTTTGAATCTACCTCCTTTATGCTTTACTTTGGGATTTCCTCAGTTCCATCCACCAGGCTACTGCGGTTTCTGCCTGGTGTTTTTATGTGGCATTCAAGATCTGAACTCAGACTCTTCTACTTCAGAGGCAAAGTCATCTCTGAGCCATCTCTCCAGCCCCACATGCTAGCTTTTTTAAGAGAAAAAGTTTTCAACTAGTAAACATGTATTAACACTGTGCATGTGCATGTCTAAATCAATATCTGTTAACACTCTGATGCCATCAACAACTGGCATTACGACTTAAGTTTTTATTGGCACATCTGCTGCTATTGGTTTGTTTGTTACCTGTTTAAATTAAAAGTGCTTTGTCCACGCTAGAGAGATGGTTCAATGGACAAAGTAATTACCATACAAGTACGAGAGCCTAAGGTTGAGTCTCCAGGACCAATGGAAAAGTTGGAGTATCAACATCTGTAAACCAGTGTTCTTAATAAAAATAATAAATAATAAATACATAAAATAAACTGATTTTTCTCTTTTAATTGTAATATAACTTAATTTTGAAAAATGTGCAAGTTTTTGAAGTCTACAAATCAGTGAACTTTTGCAAAAATAATTCATCTTTGTAAAACTACACAGATCATTATTCCTAGTACCTCCACCTAGTCCGTATCTCATAAAGATTCCATTCTCACTCACTGACCTTTATCACAATTCCTCCATTTGGAAATTTACAGAAATGAAATTAAAGAGCATATTTTTTACTTACCATTGTCTGTGAGATTTATCCATACCATTACACATAGCTATAGTTCATGCATTTTTTGTTAGTCGCTATTTCTAGAACAAACATCAAACAATATAGCTCATGGACTAAATTTAGCCTGTCACCTGTTTTACTAGAACATAGATATGCCCATTTACAGAACCCAGTTGCAAAACTGAGAGTATTTAATATGTGTTCCTTTATAGAAAAAAAAGGTTGCTGAGCACTGCTATAAAGCATCCCTTTATGTGTGTACACACATGCATGACTTTTTCTCCATTAATACTCATGGTAATAAATACTTACCTAACTATAGTTTGGATCAGCCACAGAAAAACACTGTGAGGGTGCATGTGTGCGTTATATGTGTACAGGGCTGAGTATGCCACGGTATACATGTGGAAGTCAGAGGACAATCTCTGTCCTTGTCACTTTTGTTATTCACCAATGCATACATCAGGATATCTGGCCCTCAAGTTGCTGAGGTTCTCCTGTGTCTGCCTTCCATATCCCTGTAGGAGCACTGGCATTACACATGCACATACTACTGCATGTAACTTGTATGTGGGTTCTATGAATCCAAACTCAGGTTCTCACACTTTTATGACAAGCCCATTACCCACTGAGCCACCTCTCCAGTCCAGTAAATTTTTTGGTGAACAAAATTGCCATCTTTCTTAAGTGTCTTCCAAAAATTGCAACTGTTGGCTCATGAAGTACATGCATGGTCTGTATTAATTGGCTCTTCCAAGGTGTTTGCTAAAGTGATTATACCAGTCTCCCTTCCCACCAGCTGGGAATGAAAACTCTGTAAATATTTTAACATTCAGTAATTATCCGAGAGGAAAAGTTAGTATGCATAATTCATCATTCGATTCAATGTAAATGATATTTTAGGTAATGACCTCTAATGAAGATTCCCATGATTGTTTATGTAAACAGCCATCTGGTTGATGGTGTTGGTGATAAAACAGGTAAGTTTTATTCACTTGATATCAATGAACATTAAAGAGTTGATGGAGCTTATTGCACAAGCCAGATTAATAGCTTTTCCTTTGCTGAACACTTGGAAATAAATGTCCCATAAATGGTAATGATGATTATAAGTTTAGACACCCACAGTAGGGCCATAAACAAAACTTATTTCATAAGTAAAGCCTTTCTGGTGAAATTAATTAACTCGCAGTTTTTATTTCACTATAAATTATACAATTGATCTAAAGTCAGAATATGAAAAATATAGTTAAAAGGCAGTGCATGAGCAGGCAAAGCAATAGAGGATTTTTTTATGGCACTGGGAAAACTGTGTAGATACTATGATGGTATCTAAACCATAGAGCCTATAGATGTATCATCCACCAACAGAGAGCCCTAATGTAAACCTCAGCCCGTAGGTAATCTGGATACATCAATGTAGCTCATTAAGGTGACAAATATGCTTCCTTTGTGAGGGATCTTGACGATGGGGAAAACTGCCTGTGTGGAGTCCAGTGGGATGTGGGAAGTGGGTCCTTTCTTCTTGCTATTACTCCAACAAAATCAAGCAGAGACTTTTTGCAGACTTAAACCTACCATTGAGCTAACTCCTTTGGCAAGCCAGCTATCTCGTCCCTCAGGAGGAAATCAGGGGGTATGGCATTTCTAGACACACCTTCTCATACGCTTTGCACATGCTAACTCTGAGAATGAATCAGCTTGCCCACCAGATGCTCCTAGTATTGTCTAATGTGCTGTTGGAGAGAAGACCCTTACATTTAGCTAGTAGCAGTGGTAAGCTAAAGGACACAGTTATAAGTTTTCAATAGAAATTTTTCAAGGAACGTTTTTGCCTTTCCATGTGGTAGACTGAGGCATAATCTCTATTCTCCCCTTTTCTATTATATTATATATTATATAACTAAGGGGTATGTGATTCTGTAACCATGGGGGCCTTGCAGAACAAAATGCTAAGGGTCTGTGGGCAGGAGCTTGGGGCACAAATGATTTCACACAATGTAGACCAAGCCACAGCAGAATTTCCTTAAGATCTCAAAATTGTAGCATATCACGCAGGTTACGTGCATATACATATATCAGCATGAACAAACACATGTGCATGTATAGACACATGCACACACACACACATACGCACGCACACACACACACATCTTGAGTCTGCTTCAGAGAACCCCCTGAAATGTTACCAAGGTATCTCAATTATGCTAGGAAAGTGTGAAGTTTTTAGTGTCAACGTTCAAGATTGCTACTGGGCTCCTCTCCTCTCAGCTGGTGTCCAGAGGCACAGGCTTGAAGACATGTGTGCAGTTATTTTGCAGAACCAGTTCGCTCACTATCAGTATTCAGAGTCAAATGTTCAAAGATACTAAAGGCTGCCACAAGCAGAGGAAGATGCTGCTAGTATAAAACAATATAAAGAGCTAGAAATATGACATTTTTTCTTTGTTTGCATATTCGTGAGTGTTTATCTTATTTCAAATGGTAGGAAAACTGTTTTTATTTGATGCATCGTATTTTTCTACAGTTTACACCTTCCCTACCACCAGCAATGTATATTTTTTTACAGCAGAAAAAAAACATACAAAACGCTTGCTGGCAATTGTAAAAACAAAAAAGTGGAAGAGGGAATTTAAGAATCAGGAAAGAGCTAAGAGCATTGTAAGGTGAGGTCTGCTGAGCTCAGGAGAACTGTGAAGATTGCTTAGGGGCAGGACCTGCGTGGTAAGCGCTCCTCTGAACTAAGGCAGATGTGTTTCTATTCAGGCTTTGTCATCTCAATTGTTGTTTTCTTACAGAAAGAGTCAAATCTATGGTGATCCCTTTTAAGAATCAATGTAGTTTGCAAGTAAAAAGGTTTTTCTGGGTCCATTTCCATTTAGCATAAAAATGGTTAGTTAGTGTAACCAGCACACTGGTAGCAAATCCAATAGCTTCTCAGAAGCAGTGTCTAAGTTATATCTATAATTGTTATGGTTCTGAAGAGAAATATCCTCAAAATATACTAAGATTTCTTATGTGTAGTCATAAATTAGTAAGTACAGGAAATGTTCTTGTTATATTTTCCTTATAATCTAAGCCTAGTCATTTCAGAACCCATGTCATATTCTGTACCTATGTGAGCTAAAATAATGGTTTTGTCCGACAAAAAAAGACACCACATATCTACCAAGTGTGGGTACCATCTGGGTTCCAGAAAGATAGCAGTGAATGAACAGACCAAACTCCTGCCCTATTAGCTTAGATTCAACTAGGATGTGAGGGCAAGTTGAATGGGCCATAAACAGTAAAGATAAGCAAACTAGAAGTACATTTTCAGAAAGTGATATACACAGTTGTTGCCTTTGTGTGTGAGAATATACTCCCAGACTCTCCAGTAGATGTGTGAAAGTGAGGATAATGTCCAGTTCTCTATATACACTCTGCTGTTTCCAATATATATATATATATATATAACTGTGGGAAAGTTTAGCTTATAAGTAAGGCATAGTAAAAGATTAGCAATGATTAGCAATAACATAGAACAATTATGACAAGATGCTGTGATACAATTGCCAGCATTGTTTCTTTAAGGTTTGGGGCCATTATTAAGTAAAGTAAGTGTTATTTGGACACAAGCAGATCCAGGGCAACATCCAGAATAATCCCTATCTATCTAGTAAACATGGCATCTAGTGAACTAACCTTTTCTTTAGATTACATTCAGGGAAGGTGACTAAACAGAATTGCAAGCCCAGAATTTCAGCTTTCGAAGTGGGGGAGGTATTGCTATGAGGGAGTTAGCCCTGTGTACCTGACCTCAGATCAGAGAGCCGTGAGGTGTAGTGCATACTGCATGGATGCTCTGAACAGAGGGTGAGTCATGGTCCAGGAGATTTCATCACGCACCTCAGGATGGTGCACGACCTTGAAATTATGACTGGTTTATTTTTAGAATTTTCCATTTAATGGTTTTAGACCGCAGTTGGTAATGAATAACTTAAACTCCAGCAAGGAAAGGCATGGAGACGGTTACGCTGTGAGAGAAACTGAACAGTGGTAGTAGGTGAGGAGGTAGTGCTGGATGTTTTCACCAGTGCGGTCCTGGGAAGGCGGTGACCACAGCCAGACTCTGCTGTGAGTGTGCAGGGCAGCAGAACGGCTTGTGTCAACGCTCCAAAGCAGGAGCAAGCCTGGAGGCCACAGGAATAAAGGGACGAAATGTCAGGGTCGCTAGGACAGGCAGTAGATGAGAGAGGTCACTGCAGCCAGAGTTCTGGGTGAGGATGCTGAATTCTGAATTTATTCTGCAGGATATGCAGATCTAGGGGACAGTTCAGAACCATGAGGTCGTATACTCTGATTCTGTTTTAAAAGATGGCATATATTATGTTGATTTTTAAAAATTAATGAACTAAGGAAAGAACCCTGGTAGTGGAGGGTTAGGTCCTGGAATAAGCCCCTGAACAGAGGAGGTGAAGGAAGTAACGAAGAGCAGATTTAAGGCCACAGGTTGGGCCACAGGTTCCTCATAGATCATGTGATTAACACCCAGCTAACTCCACTTTGGTGGTGAGGACACAGAAAGGAAAGGTGATCTGCAATCATCCCTAGAAAACTTTCCTCCCAGAGACTGTTTGGTTTGTCTTTAGTGTGGCTTTGCAGTTGCTATGATTTAATGGAAGATGAAGCTCTCCGTGTTTATGTTTTTTCCTCTTTCTCGGCCTTTCCTAACTAGTAGCTTGGAATCACAGGACGCCAGAGGCAGAGAAACCTTCGTTGTGTAAATGAGAGTTTACAAAAGAGAGCAGAGTGAAGCAGCCTTGAGCATCTCATCGCCAGACACTGCATCTTGGAGAGCTGTGTAGCTAGCGCCACCCCCTCAGGTGTGGTCCATCCAGTCTGGACCTTCAGCAGCACCTCCTGGAGTCACAGATCAGCTGCCCAGAGATGAACCCAAGGAATGAACTAGCTATTCAACAGCTGCAAACTCTTGAAAGCCCTTCTATCTGATAGCTATGCGCTTGATCCAAATGCCCTATCCAGTTTGAAGGTGAAAATGAAAACTCTCATGTCTCTATCCTCACTTTATTTGAGAACATTTCTCAAGAAAGTCACATTGATAGTAGAATTTACAAGATAGCTTAATGAAAAAGAGTCCCCAGAAACAATGGACAGTTGTCCATTCGGTTTGGTCAGCCATTGCTACTGTAATCCTATCCTAGCAGTGTGCTTCAGAGCGATATAGAGGTGGTCACCATAGGTTCTCTACAGGTAGCCTTTGAGCTCCATAAACTAAAGCAGGCAGAATATAGGACATGACTGGTTCTTTCCCTACAGTGTCATTTTTCTTAATAGCGTGCGGGTGGGAGGGAACCAGCTTGGTGGGTAAAGTCCCTGTGACTTCTCCACACACACATGTATACACATACACTTGCACTCACACCTCACACACATGTGCAAACATATACACATACACATGTTTGTGGGTATTTGAGGACACATACTGGCCTTGAATCTGGTCCTCTCATCTGAATATGTCATGATAATTCTAGTGAAAATTCTGGTAGGCCAAGAGGTAGGTTCAATTGTGTGTCTGTAATGTTAGTCTCTATCTGACCTCTACCTCTAGATTATATGTCATGCATCTCTGTCTTGAATTTCTCATTCTTCAGACATGCTCAACTTTATTTAGTAAGCCCCTACTTTATTTTCTTATGATTTTGAATGAGGAAAGGTAGGTTGAGTAAAGCATAGCAGTGGGGGTTTGGAGAGATAGCCTAGGGCAAAGCCAAGCATATGATGAACACTCTCTAGAAAATATGGTGATCAGAAAAAAGTAATTTTTCTTTCATTTGTCTTTGGCAAAAGGTGAAGTCATAAATTAAGCAGAATTGCAAACACCAGAATCTCAGCTTTTGAAGTGATCTGGTATGAGATGCCATAGTCACAGGCAGAAAAAATCCCTGCGGCTTGCTTCCTAATGAAGGTTTTCTATCTCTGTCCATAAGTGTCCTTTTTCATAATTATCAGTGCTTAATTTTTATTAAACCACCTGTATGGTTTGGGTTATCTGCTTTCTCCAGAATAAACCCCAACACTGTAACAAAAAATTCGTGATAGACAGAAGATTGGGATAAAGAGGAAACTGAAGACATTATAAGAGAAAGGAAGAAAAGACAGCTAAATCAGTCAGTGGTGCTACTTGGGCTAAATCTGAGGACCCCCCCCCAAGTCTAAAATTCATAGGCTAGAGAGGCTGGGAACAGAGTCAGTTGATG
Organism: Typhlomys cinereus; assembly: GCA_023101885.1. Classification (NCBI taxonomy): domain Eukaryota; kingdom Metazoa; phylum Chordata; class Mammalia; order Rodentia; family Platacanthomyidae; genus Typhlomys; species Typhlomys cinereus. Next base: position 655,302 of record JALPQD010000377.1, on the reverse strand, counting down.
AGTCTCATGGAAATGCTCTCTCAATTCTTCAAAAGGCTGAGCAAGAACACTATCTCCAGGGAAGAAAGGCCTGCTTTATAGCAATGCTGAAATCAACTTGGATTCTTACTGAAGCAAATGACTGAAACATGTCAATTTAAAATAGTTTTGCCATGTACTCATATTGGGGGTGTGGGAGGGTGTATTTCCAAGGGGAGCTTTGAAAAGAAATTTCTCTATAACAGGAAACTAAACCAAGCTCGTTGGCACGCAATCACATAGAGAATCTTCCTCGGCTCATTAGAGAGCAGAAGGCCACACAGATCAAGAGATGACTGATCAGCCACTAGGGCTAATGCAAAGCTCGGAATATTGTCGTCTGAGAGAAGCTCACAGGCAGGCTTTTATAAGCCAAGCTGAAGCTTCCATTCTTTCCTTTGTTTTGAAAAGCTGCCAAGTCCAGAAACTCCGGCAGGTATCTGCCACATGGCAGAATCATCCATTCAGAAACATGTGATTTCAGACAGTCCCACTGCTTCATATCGAGCCATTCTTGATGTACTGGGCCATGGTAAAGACCCCCGCACCCCCAACCCCACCCCCACCCCGTGACTGTTGAAGGACACAGAGGAGGAAATAGAATGAGTAGGGAAAATAGCCCAGGTGGGAAAATTTGAAAACAGTGTTCAACAAGCAAAATACTATGCTCTTGTCAACAGTAGCCAAGAGTATTTTTCTAGGAAAAGGAGTGGATCCAGCAGGAAAGTTTAAAAAAAAAAAAAAGCCTATCTGGAACCAAAAGTCCAGATAGTTACTATGCCTGGGAGGAATGTGAATAAAATCAACACAAGCTCTTGAAGCTCATGGCGCCTGCATTGCACTAGTGGGAATTCAAACACTGAGACCAACGTGGACTAATTCTGGGTAGTAATAAAGGCTCTGCAGGAAAGGGCAGAGAATGGCATGATGGGAGGGGTTATTTTTATTTTGTTTTGTTTGGGGGATGGTCTTTAAGAAGACTTCTAGTCAGATAGCATAGGAAAGGATGGAACCAGTCTGGAGGTCAGAAGAGAGAAAGGGATGAATGTCAAAAGTCAGAGAGGAAGGAGGCAGATGAATCCAAAGATGCAGAGGTGTGATATCCCAGGGGTTCACCTTGAGCTAGTGCTTCTTAACCTTTAACTACAATGCACATCACCTGGGTAAATTGCTAAAGTATTGACTCTGGTTTACTATGTGCAAAATGGGGTCCAAGATGATGCCTAACATTTTCCTTGGGATCTGAAATAGTAACAAGTCCCTATTGTGTGGTGGGGAGTTAAGATTCTAAATGCAGTGCTTTAAAGAGAGAGCAGCATGATCTTAGAAAGAGATCAGTCCTACTCGCTCCAGTGTAGAAAATGGGTTCCATGTGAGTACCAGGAAGGAATGCTAATATTAGTCTGGGCAGGAAATTAGTGGTGTGGACTAAAAGATGCAGCAAGGTGGGGAGAAGCATGGGCCTGGACAGTGTTCTGAAGGCAGAGCTGAGCATTCTTGCTGTTCAGTTGGATGTTATGAACACAAGGAAAGAAAAAGCTGTGGATTTTTTTTTTTCACCTTGTAAAGTTTCCTTTATTTTTTTAACATTTTTTATTATTATTTCCGCTCATACAAACGTAATAGGTACACCAGTTCCCTTCCTCCCTCCTCCTCCCCCCGAACCCCTTGCTACCCCTTCCCTCATCCCTCCCTCCCCATCCCCCAGTACCTCCCACCACAATTCCCAGAGAGTATTTTCTTGTGCATGCCTGACTCTCCTCTGGGCCCTCCTCTCCGATGACGTACAAGGACCCAGTGGCATTTCCCTGAACCCTTTCCCGTGTTCCCCTTAAGCATAGGAACACTACTGTGTCTGCCAATCCCTTGCCTACAAGGATCTTGGTGCCTTTAGCAGATGCTAGACTTTGTGAGGTCAATAGTGTGTTGGACATTGCGCAGGGCATGCAAAGTCCAATTATGATTACTTCGGCCCTAACTTGTGTGGAGTATCTTGCAAATCATTGCTCCTCCCATCCTTTTGCTCTTACACTCTTACCGCCCCCTCTTCCGCAAATGTCCCTGAGCTTCAGGATGGAGACAGATTAGGCTGGCCTAGTTCTAGGTGGTTGATATAGAGTCTCTGAAGTTCTGGATTGTGGTTTGTTGATTTTCTTTTGCAGTTTTGCTGCTCCTTCAATGCCCTTCACTCCATCCTGCTGGACACTGTATGTCACCCCCGGTCAGAGACAAAAAGCTGTTAAACTGGAGTCTTATTATAAGAGCACATTCAAGGGTAGATGAAATAAAAGTAGGAAACCTCAGTGAGGGAGGGTCAATCACCCATTTGCAAAATGGTTACTTTTTATCTGCCAGACTATAAGCCCTCCCCTTCTGGTGAGATCATACCCCCTTAGTTGTAAATGATCAGGAAGGAACGTCTATGAACTTAACCAGGTGTCACATTACTTACTTGCAGTCCTTGATGGAGGCCTATTTTCTCTACTGTAATATGGTCACTTCTCTCCTTGTTTCTGGTGTGGCCTTCCAACCCCTTCCCTCCTATTCATAATCCTTGCAATTACTGTAGGTAATACATAGATTTACCTATGAGTGTCTCAAGGTGGGCTGGGTGGGTTTGGTACTGGGAGCCACCTATTAGGGAGTACATACAGCGCTTAATTTTCTGGGTTTGGGATACTTCACTTAATTAATTGTTTCTAATAACATCCATTTCCCAGCAAATTCCAGTAATTCATCATTTTTGATGGCTGAGTAGTACTCCATTGTATAGATGTACCACTGTTCCCTTATCCACTCATCAACTGTTGGACATTTGGGTTGATTCCATGACTTTGCTATTGTAAACAGTGCTGCTATGAACATGGTCGTGCTTGTGCTATCGAGGTGAACCTCTGCTGTATGGGGGGTTATTCCCAAAAGTGGAATAGCAGGGTCATATGGCATTTCAATCTTTAATTTCTTTAAGAATCTCCAGACGGCTCGCCAGAGTGGCTGTATGAGCCTGCATTCCCACCAGCAATGTAGCAGAGTTCCCCTCTCTCCACATCCTCTCCAACATTTGTTGTTGTTTGTATTGTGGATTTTTGCCATCCTGACTGGGGTGAGATGATATCTCAGGGAAGTTTTGATTTGCATTTCCCTGATAGCTAAGGAAGTGGAGCATTTTTTAAGATATTTGTTAGACATATTAATTTCATCCCTGGTAAAATTTCTTTTAAGTTCCAGGGCCCATTTTTTAATTGGGCCATTGGTTTCCTTGGTGTTTAGTTTTCTAAGTTCTTTGTGCACTCTGGACAGTAGAGCTCTATCAGATATGTGGTTAGTGAAGATTTTCTCCTATTCTGTGGGTTGCCTTTGAGCTCGTGTTACAATCTCTTTATCTGAACAGAAGCTCTTTAATTTCACAAGATCCCAACTGTTGAGAGTTGGTAGCAGTGACTGTGCCATTGGATGTCTGTTTAGGAAATGTTGGCCTAGCCCAATCAGCTCAAGAGAGTTCCCTATCCTTTCAACTATGGTTTTTAGAGTCTCTGGCCTGATATCAAGATCCTTGATCCATTTGGAATTAAGTCTTATACATGGTGACAATGCTGTTCTTTTTCCATTGGATTCTTTGGGCCCCTTTGTCAAAGACCAAATGGCTGTATTTTTGTGGGCTTATATCTGGGTCTTCAATCCTTATCCATTGATCTGTGTGTCTATTTTGGAGCCAGTACCAGGCTGTTTTTATAACTATGGATTTGTAGTATAGACTACAGTTTGGTATGGTGATATCTCCAGCAGTGTTTTTGTTACTCAGGATTGTCTTTGCTATCCTGGGTCTTTTGTGCTTCCATATAAATTTTGAGATTGTTTGGTCAACTTCTTTAAAGAATTGCTTTGGGATTTTAATTGGTATAGCATTGAATTTGTATATTGCCTTTGGTAGGATGGTCATTTTTATGATGTTGATTCTGCCAATCCAGGAACATGGGCGGTCTTTCCACCTTCTGGTGTCTTCTGCAATTTCTTTCTTGAGGGTTTTAAAGTTTTCATTGTAAAGGTCTTTTACCTCCTTGGTTAGGTTTAAACCAAGGTATTTCATTTTTTTAGGGGCTATAGTAAATGGGATTGTTTCTCTCAAGACTTTTTCACTTCTTTCATTCTGGTCATATAGGAAGGCCTCTGATTTTTGCACATTTATTTTGTATCCTGCCACCCTGCTGAATTTCTGTATTAATTCCAGGAGCTTCCTGGTGGAGTTTTTGGGATCACTCAGGTATAAGATCATGTCATCTGCAACTAGGGATAGCTTGACTTCTTCCTTGCCGATTTGAATCTCTCTTATGTCCCTTTCTTGTTTTATGGCTTCGGCTAAGACTTCAAGTACAATATTGAATAGAAGTGGTGAGAGTGGACAGCCTTGTCTAGTTCCTGATCAAAGTGGTAATGCATCCAATTGTTACCCATTGAGCATAATCCTTGCTGTGGGCTTGTTGTATACAGCTTTTATTATATTGATAAAGGTTCCTTCCATTCCTACTGTCTCTAGCGTTTTGATCATAAAAGGCTGTTGGATCTTGTCAAAAGCTTTTTCTGCATCTATGGAGAGTATCATGTGGTTTTGGACTTTGGACTGGTTTACATGATGAATTACATTTATTGATTTGTGTATGTTGAACCAACCTTGTGTGCCGAGGATGAAGGCTACTTGGTCCCCATGAATGATCTTTTTAATATGTTTTTGAATCCGATTTGCTAAGACTTTGTTGAGAATCATTGCGTCTGTGTTCATCAGAGAGATTGGCCTGTAGTTTTCTTTTTTAAGTGAATCTTTATTAGGTTTTGGGATTAAAACGATATTAGCTTCATAGAAGGAATTTGGTAGTGTTCCTTCCTTTGCTATTTGATGGAACAGTTTAAGGAGTGTTGGTGTTATTAACTCCTTAAATGTCTGGTAGAACTCTGTGCTGAATCCATCTGGTCCAGGACATTTTTTTGGTGGGAAGATTCGAGATTACTTCCTCAATTTCCTTATATGTTATAGGACTATTTAAATAATTCACAACTTCCTGATTCAATTTAGGTAAGTTGTGTTTACTTAGAAATTCATCCATCTCTTTTGTGTTGTCAAACTTCACAGAGTATAAGTTTTTGAAATATATAATTCTCTGGATTTCTTGGGTATCAGTAGTGATAACTCCATGTTCATTTCTAATTTTGTTAATTTGGGTTTTCTCTCTTGCTTTTGGTTAGTTTAGCTAGGGGTGTATCAATCTTACTGATTTTTTCAAAGAACCAGCTTTTTGACTGGTTGATTTTTTCTATCATTTTCTTAATCTCGATTTCAGATATTTCTCCCCTTATTTTGCTAATCTCCTCTCTTCTACTACTTTTGGGATCAGATTGCTCTAGTTTCTCTAAAGCTTTAAGCTGCATTGTTAAGTTGTTTATTTCTGATGTTTCCATTTTTTTGACGTAGGCATTAAGAGCTATGAACTTACCTCTTAGAACAGCTTTCATTGTGTCCCAGAGATTTTGGTAAGTTGTATTTTCATTATCGTTCACTTTCAGGAAATCTTGAATTTCCTTTTTAATTTCTTCCTGAATCCAGTTCTCATACAGAGTTAGTGTATTTTCTCTTGTTTGTTGTGTTGTGGATGTCCAGCTTTAGGCCATGATGGTCTGACAGGGCACAGGTTAGAATTTCAACTTTTTTGTACATGTGTAGATTCGTTTTGTGGCCCAGTATGTGATCTATTTTGGAGAAAGTTCCGTGTGCTGCTGAGAAAAATGTGTATTCTTTGGTGCGTGGGTGAAAAGTTCGATAGAGATCTGTAAGGTCCATTTCTTTAAGGATTTGATTAAGTTCCAAAGTGTCTCTGTTAAGCTTTTGACCTGTTGATCTATCCCATGTTAAGAGGGCGGTGTTGAAGTCCCCAAGAATTATCGTTTGGGGGTTGATTTCTTGCTTTAGACTCTGTAGGGTTTTCTTAATGAATGTGGAGGGGCCTGTATTGGGTGCATATATGTTCAGTATTGTGAAATCTTCCTGGTGAATTGTACCTGTGACTAAAATGTAGTATCCATCCGTGTCTCTTATAATTTTCTTTGGTTTGAAGTCCACTTTGTCTTATATCATAATGGCTACTCCTGCCTGTTTTCTGCTTCCATTAGCTTGTAGAATTGTTGACCAGCCTTTTATTTTTAGGGCATGCCTATCTTTTGTGGTGAGATGGGTTTCCTGCAGGCAGCAGATTGATGGATTATGATTTTTAATCCAAATTTGTAATCTGTGTCTCTTGATCAGTGAGTTAATTCCATTAACATTTAGTGTTATAATGGAGAAACTATTTTTAATTCCAGACGTTTATTATGTTTAGTAGTTTTATTAAGTATATTGCTTCGCTTTTAATGGTGTTATACTTGCCTTCTGTTCTCCTGGATATGCCTGTTTTTTTCTTCACACTTGAGTATCATTTCTAGCATTTTTTGAAGGCCTGGTTTGGTGGACATGTATCCCTTCAAGTTGTCTTTGTGCTGCAAGATTTTTCTTTCTCCCTCGATCATGACTGATAGTTTTGCAGGGTAAATCAGCCTGGTTTGACATTTTTGCTCATTCAATACTTGAAGTATGTCTCTCCAAGCTCTTCTTGCTTTTACTGTTTCGACTGAGAAGTCATTTGTTATTTTAATAGGTTTACCTTTAAAAGTGACTTGTTTTTTCTCCCTTGAAGCTCTCAGCACCAATTCTTTATCTTGAATGTGGAGTGTTTAAACTATTATTTGCTGTGGGGTGCTTCTGTTTTGGTTGTATCTGTTTGGGGTGCGGAATGCCTCTTGTATATGGATGGGCCTCTCTTTTTTTAGATGAGGAAAGTTTTTCTTGATGATCGTTTGAAAAATTTCCTCAGGGGTGGTATTTTGAGATTCTTGCTCTGGTATTCCATGAATACGCATGTTAGGCTTCTTCAGGGTGTCCCATATCTCCTGAATATTTCTCTCAAGTATCTTTTTGGCTTTAACAACCTCTTCCATTGAGCTGGTTAATACTCCCACTTTATCTTCAAGGTCTGAAATTCTGTTTTCTGCTTCATTAGTTCTGCTGATAAGACTCTCTGTGGAGTTCTGGGTTGAAGATAACTTGTCTTGTAGCTCAGTTTTAAACTCTGCTTGAGTCTGTTTTAACTGCTCTATGCCAGTTTTTGTTTCTTGCACTGTTTTTCTCAACTCCTCCAAGTGTCTGTTGTGTTCCTCTTCAAAGCGATTGATTCGATTATTTAATTCCTCCTGGATTTCCTCTTTCATAGTATTGAACATGGTAATGATCATATTTTGAAGGTCGTTATCCTGGGTCAGGCTTTCATGGCCATTTTCCGTGGGTTTGTTCTGGTTGGAGTCTAACATTATGGGATTAATTCCTTCAGTGGGAGATTTGTTTACTTCAGTGTTGTTTCTCATGGATTTGCACTTTGACTTTGGCGTTGTTGTTTTAACTCTTAAGATCTTCTTTCAATTTCTGTGCATTTTTCACTAAACTGAATTATTTGGCCTGGGGTTCTGGGGGTGGGCGGGGGCGGAGCTTACCTAGGTCGAGGTGAGGCCCCCCTGGACCGTGCGGCAGAGTGGGGGAAGGGAGAGCTGTGGATTTTTTTGGCCTAAGTAAGTTAATATGTGGTATGCTATTAACTGAGATTGGGGGAGGTGGACCTAAGGGATTGAGGACTGCCCAGCAGCAAAGAATATGGCTATTTTGGATTAATTTTTGTGCCTTGAGATTTATCCAATGAAGTTCTAACCCCCAGTACCACACAATATGATCTTACTGGAAATAATGACATCCCAGTGGCAATCTAGTTAAAATTGAGATCTTTCAGATAGACCCCAATACAATATGATTGGCGTTCCTATAAAAGAGGGAAATTTAGACAGAGCAACACAACATTCCTCAGAATTCTGAATGTTTAGGTCCCAGGACTCCTTCGGTATATTAAAATCCACAGAAGCTCAACTCCCTCCTGTAATGGAAATTGTCCATAACCTGCACACATTCTTCTTTGTATCTGAAAAAACTCTAGATTTCTTATGCTACATAAGACAATACAGTGCTATGGAAATATTGTTCAACTGTGTTGTTTAGCTAATAATGATCCAAAAAATCTGTACATGTTCAGAACAGATGCAAATTTTTCCTAATTTTTTGGCCCAAGGAAATGGAAGTGTCTCACACAGAAGCCAAGGTTATTGCTCTTTGTAGGTAGAGCTTCTAAAAGGAGAAAACTTTAGTCGTCTGGGATAGAGGCACCTGGGGAAGAGAGAACAGCATGTGAGCATGTATAGAAGCTTTAGACACAGAAATTGATAACACAGTTGAGTTGAAATATTAAAGAGATCCTTGGAGCAAGGCCTGGTAGTTCAGACCTGTATTCTTAGTTAACTCCAGAGACTGAGACGGCAAGATGGCAAGTTCAAAGCCTACCTGGCTTACACAGTGAGTTCAAGGGCAACCTTGAAAACTTGGTGATATCCTGTCTCAAAAATCAAAAACAAGAGCTGAGGACAGAGCTATTGGTAGAGTCTTAAAATTATTTCTCAATACTGGAGAGAGAGAGAGAGAGAGAGAGAGAGAAACATTTATAGTCATAACACTCAGGATTTAACAGGTGACAGTGCAAGAATCATGTGTTCAGGTCAGAAAAAAACCAACAGCAATAACATCCACACTGGACTAGAATTCAGGACCTTAGTTTCCTCATGAATAGAAATACAGTCCCTATAGCACCCATTCCAGTATACAGACTGCTGAAAACCCAAATAAGGTAAAAATATAACTGAAAGTACTTTTCAAATACAACAGTAGTTGTAGTAGTCTTGCTGCTGCTGCTGCTGCTGCTGCTGCTGCTGCTGCTGCTGCTGCTGCTGCTGCTGCTAACAATGATGGTGATGGTGATGGTGATGCTCTTACTATTTTGGTCACAGCACGAATGGTTCTGAAAGCAGTAAATAGGCATAAGGACACAGCAGGCTTACATCGGGGCCATGAGTTTTGACATTACAAAGATGCTTGAAGGTTTGCTTGGCAGTCAACAAGTCATCCGTCTTACATTTTAGGGACCAGAACATCCAAGTTCATGTGATCTTAATTATAACCATACTTTTATTTTAAGTGGGAAGCAATGGAAGATTGTGGTAGCATAAATCACATGTCATCTAATCTTAACAGTAGATTGTATGAAAACAAGATGGGACCTTTGAAGTTATTGAGTTTATTTGCTACTCTGACTACACACACACACACACACACACACACACACACACACACACGCACATGCACACATCATTCTATTTCTTAGAACTGTTTGGACAGGAAACACTATTTTTCCAGGAATTTTTATTTTAAAAAATAATAATAATTTCAGTGTTTATGCTGTAAGTCAGGATGCAATTGTTTAGACACAAACTGTCTTAGTTACCAGTAATCAAGTCACAACGCTCACCAAGATATCCAAGAGGATCTTTGGACTATTGGTAAGAGGCAAAAGAGAAGTGATTGTGGGAGAAGAAGGGGCAGAAGTTGTCTTTAAAGCAACCTAGTATGTCCCTACAACACTCAGGCGTATTATATATACACACATAGTATAGTATTTAATAGAGTATTATACATATTTATATGTGTAGAATTTTGTAATGTATTCTAATTGATTTGTTATAGTGGGACGTTGTTTTTGAACAACTTAAGTTTCTGAAGAGACTTCATGTGTTCATGTACAGAGAACTCTAGACTCCAGGCACACAAGTCTACAGCAGATTTCTAGAGCTTTTTCACTTGCTTGACTACAGTTTCATTCTATTCCTTCCCCTCCCCAACACTTACTCCATTCTCGGAGTCTGTCATTTAAATACCTCGTGAAAATGAAATCCCACAGTAGTTGCCTGGCTTATGTCCTTAGCCCAGCCTCCTTGAAGCATAGATGTCACATATTGCAGAATTTCCTTCTTTTTCAAAGCTGACTATTCATTATATGTACAAACCTTGTGTTCTTCATCCATTCATTTATCAGTGGAGTCTTAGGTTGTTTCCAATCTTGACTACTGTAAATAGGACCTCCATGAACATAAGAATATTAATATGAGATATAGGTTTCATTGATATGTCTACAAGATCCCAATTTGAATAAATGGCTAAAACTGGGATCGCCTCATCTTTACAGTATGACTATCTAATGGGGAGCAATTACCAAATGGAGACATACCAGCTGCCAAGAGTTGGCTGTTTGTGCCTCATTCATAGGGGAAGAAAACAATTCATTCTCTATGTCCAAGGGATCTTTCCATCCCCTTATTGAGACTCGTAAACTATCTAGTTTATATAATCAATGAGTGACGTTAATCCCTGAACAAAGTTAGACTGTTCTTTGTATCTTGGTAGTATGCTCTTCAAGATGTTCTTTTCAGGAGCTTAAAGAAAGGTATTTACCTGCTACACACTGTTTAAAAGAAGAGAGTATTTTTTCCTCTAATAGCCCAAACAGAACAAAGTTGGGCAAATTCAATGTTATACATGTAATTCTCTGAATTTTTTAAAATCATTTGAAGACTGTGAAGCATATCCTTTCTTAGCAGCATGTCTGATGAAATAAGTATATAGTTAAGTCCTATAAAGTTTGTTCTCCACATGTAAGAAATGTGTGTGACGAGTGCTGCTTATTCTTGTGTTAAATCAAGGTTTTAGTCATCTTTTTATATATTTTATTTATTTTGTGTATGTGTGTGTGTGTGTGTGTGTGTGTGTGTGTGTGTGTGTGTGTGTGTATGTGTGTGTGTGTGTGTATCAGAAAGCACTGTGTCCCTGTGGAGAATCAAGGGTGACTTCAGGAATCATCCTAGATTGCTTCTTCCTCCTTCTTGCTTTCTCTGGGATTTCCCAGGCTCTGACCCACTAGGTTTGGAAGTGCAGGCCACCTGGTGTTTTTACGTGGGTCCTGGGATCTTAACTCAGGACCTTCTGCTTGTGAGACAAGAGTCTTAACCCCTGAGCCATCTCTCCAGCCCAGTTTTAGTCATTTTTACAGCAATCCTAGCACAATTGCCTTTCAAGTTAGAGTTCTCTTCTCACCTCTCCTTGTTCGGAGTCAAGATAGCATGGACACAATAAGCATATGTCCAATACTTCCAATTTCTAAGATGGTACAGGTGACTATATTTGTGGGTTTGCAGACTTCCAGATATCACCCTCCAGGGCTTCTCTCAGAGAGTTGATGCTCAGCTGCCTCCAGCAAGAGAGTGCTGGGTGAAGTTCAGTAAAAGAGACAGTGCTGGCTCCAAGGCCACCTGGAGAGCATCTGCCCCATCAACTCCAGGCAGCTGTTACTTAGCTGCTGACACAAGATGCCCCCCCGGGGAGGGCAGACTCCATATGAACAACTCCACGAACTTTGTTCAGGAAGATCTGGAAACTTAGATGCGTGTATGAAATAAGCTGTCATCAATGTCGACAACTAACCTAATTTTCCTTCTAATTTTTAAAATATTTATATTTAGTATGTGTATGAGAAAGAAGAAGAGACAGATAGATAGATAGACAGAGACAGAGGCAAGGCACATGGATATCAGAACATGCCTGGGGAGAAAGAGAAACAGAGAAACAGAGATATAGAGACAGAGAGATGGCATATGCCTGAGCTTCCTGTGATGTCAGTTAGAGACTAATTTTCCACAACAGATTCTGTCCTTCTGCCTTGTTTTTGAGACACAGTCTCTCTCTCTCTCTCTCTCTCTCTCTCTCTCTCTCTTACTCTCTCTTTCTCTCATTATTTCGTCCACTGTGCTATCTGTGTGAGCTTCTGACTAATTCTTTAGCCCCACCTCATATCTTGTCATAAGAGCACTGGGATTATAAGTGCCCACTGCATCTGACTTTTTATGTGTGTCCTAGGGCTCAAACTCAAGTCATCAGCGTTGTGTGGCAAGAACTTTTTAAAAACTTTTCTGAATCTTATAACAACTTTAAAATGTAAGTTTAATAAATGTTGGCATTTCCCAATAAAACTATAGCTAAGAACACACAATGGAAACTCTGGGGACTGAGCTGGATGAGTGAAGGAAAATGCCCTATCATTGGGATGGCCCAATGAGAGGCAACTTGGTATGCCATAGAGGCCTGAACCCCCACAAGAGTAGGTAGGCACTTTTATCTGTCTCCCTGACCCCCTTTTGTTAAGATACAATGTAACCAGGATTACCAATGGAACATTCTACAATCTCTGTTGATGGATTCACAGCGGAAGGGAGATGTGTCAGAATATTTATTTCTCACTTCCCTTGGTCATTCTCCTGCCATTTCATACCCAGAAGGGTAGACAAGCAAGACTTCTGTTCCACCAGCCTTGGGGAAAGTGAGGAGAGGCCAGATAGGTCCTTCAAAGCAAAACTTGGGATCCCAGATGCAATGCTTCCTTCTTGGCACACAGACATGTTAACTCAGGGCTATCACAACTAAGAATACGTGTGTATGAGAATCTCTTCAAGGAAGGAGAGTCTCACAGCATTTCCTGTAGAGCACTAGAAACTTTGATTGGGAAAGGGAAGTAGGAAAGACTGAAGAGAGGATTCTACTTTCAATGTAATGGTCTTCAGATTACAGCCAGACTTCCAAATTAAAACAATTTAAGAAATCTAAATGAGATTCAAGACTAAAAAATTTATAGATGTGTCAGTTGTGAGAATAGAGAGAACTCAAGACAACTAATAAATCCCCAGTGGAAACATCTCGGATGCCATATGCTGTGCTCTCAAAAGGACTGGGAGTGTTGAGAAATGGGTCTTACTCAGACCCGCCCCAGCAGTGAGACACTACGGTGTGCTGGAGGGGGCATCTCCAGCCAGGCACAGGAGGGGATGTTCCAGAAAGCAGCGTCCAGACCCTGCTTACAGAAAAACAAAGGCTAACCTGCAAGAACCTTAGATATTGGAGAAATCTGTTTACGCCAGGGAACTAGAAAACAGCCCATCAACCTCATCCTAGATAATCAAACTATTTAAAAATGAGTTTGGCTCACTCTTAGGAACCAGGGAACAAATTCCTTAGAAAGACAGTTTTATTTTTAATGAAGAATCCTTAGACACTGATAACAAATCCCTCCTGACTTTTTATTATTCTTTATTACAATTCAAGTTTCGCATCCTTAGGCCCTCAGGGAAGAGGCAGAGCAGAGAGAGGTGCGAGGGTCCACCAGTCGTCATAAGAGCCTCTCAGCCCTCATAATAGTCCCTGGGAGCCAATTTTACTGTGTTTTTTTTTTCAATGAGCACAGATGGGAGCTCAGAGCCACACTGTCCCTGGGGAATGCAGCAGTCATGGGACAGACGGGTTAGAGAGGAAGCCATCTCAAGGAAGACAAAGGACGGGCAGCTTTCTGTACTCTATACTTCAGAGCATAAGAATTTATGTGATAGCCTTCTCTAAAACATTCTGTCTGAAATAGTAAAATGAGAAGATCATTCATTATATGTGTACATGTGTTTGGGTGGTATTTGTACATGTTCACATGTGCATGCGTCTATGGTGTGGGTACACGTATGTATGCATGTTCAGAAGTCATGTTGGATGCCTTCCTGAATCACCTCCCACCTTATTTTTTGGGACAGGGTGTCTCCCTAATCTTGAAGTTCACAGATTCCAGCCTAGCTGTCTGGCAAGCCACAAAAGGCCCTGTGCCTGCCTCCCTAGCTCTGGGGTGGTACCTATACCTCAATGGTTATTTTTATGGTGTTGGGGACCAAACTCAGGTCTTTGTGCTTGTATGGCAAGCACTTTCCTAGTGGAGTCATCTCCCAGCCCCCAAAATCATTTTTTTAAATAAAAAATACCAAGAAATATTTCAGAGTCCCATGTGTGATTCCTTTACCTAGGATTATATGAGTACTTTTTCTAATTTTCTTTTGTTTCCTTTTTTCCTCCACTTTGGTAGTCAAATTCCTATGATCCCCAAATAGTATTAGATCTGAGATCTCAGATAGTGTGGTCATCACTGTAGAGATGTCAGCTTTGGTCTTCCTGGTTTGACCCTCCTGGTTTATGTTCACCCAGACTATCTCACCCAGAAAGCAAGCATTCTCCACCCATTCCTCGACTACAGACTCCTACATATACACAATGGGAGATGGACATCAGTGGTTTCCCCTAGCTTTGGACTTCTAAAAAGATGTACGAACTTAGGGGAAAAGGACTTCAGCCTCTGAACTCTGTATTCTGAGAAGGCTTAAATGCCATTGGTCATGTATACCTGTATCATAGCCAACATGGAGCTGGATGGGACTGGGGTGGGGTGTGAACTAAGGTTTAGCTAGGACAGAAACCAACAGTCTACTTCCGGTGTAAGATGGTTGAGTATGTCTGTTTCTGGTTAAGACAATAATCATGGCCAACACCTGCAGCAGATGTGCAGGGAGACATGGGAGAGGGCTTCCAGGAAACTCGACCTCAGAATTATCCACAGCATTGTGGATCTGGGGCTCCAACTCTGACCATGTGAGAATGGGGTAGATACATGATTCAGCTCCAGAGAAACAGGAATAAAGAAGGCTGCAGAGGCATCAGGAACTGGAAGAAAGAACTTGAGAGCCTGTCTCCGCCTCATATTTTTCTATGTGTGTGGGGTGAGGTAGGGTGCTCACACGTGGGAGGCTGCGTAAGAATACAGAGAGGCCAGAGGAGGATGTCAGGTGACAGGGTCTTTCGCTGAACCTGAAGCTGGCCATTTCAATGAACTGGCTGGCCAGTGAGTTCCCAGGATGCACCTGTGTCTACCCCTAACACTGGGATTAGAGACAGGTACGGCCTTGGCTGGTTTTTATGTGGATTCTAGGAGTTTGAAGCCTCAGATCCTCTTGCTTTCATAGCCACCTGCTTAGTCCATGCCTGTCTTTAAAACATCTGCTTCATTTTTCTCTCAGCAACAGACCTTTTTAGACTCTTCAGCTTACAGCCCATTTCTCAGACCTTGTAAGATCATGTTTGATTTTCCCCTGAGATAAATGTAGCATGTTCCATTTCATACCCTTTTTCTGGTTTCTGGAGTCTTGTCATCACTTTAAATTGAAATTATTGGTGAAATGTTTTCATGTCTGTTTGTTTGTTTTTTTCTTCAAGATTGTGTGCTATGTGTCGAAAGAAAAGAAATATCCGGTGTGGGGACTTTGATCACTTTACTTAGGTAAAGAAAATGTTCTAGACAGAGCGCACGGACACCGTTCTATCCACGCTCCTGCTGAAGGCAGGAAGGACTCACTGTGGCTGACAGTTTAAGGAAAGTCATGCAACAGGAGCATGAGGCAGCTGGTCACGTGACACCCAGAGTCTTAAAGCAGAGAGACATTAATACTGGTGTTCCACTTCCCTTTTCCTTTTTCTTCAGACCCCACCCCCTAGAGCTGGCTATTCATCGTTAGAGTGGGTTTTCCCATTCATCCTAGCCTAGAGACTGTCTCAGACATGCCCAAAGGTCTATTTCCATGGTCATTCTCAATCCCATCAAGTTGAGATTCCAGATTAACCATCACAGGGGGTCACCAAACAGACCTGTCTATATTACAGCTGCAGTCATTGGGGTAACTGATGTGAAATTAAGCCTCTTTTTGGCTAGTGTAACAACGAGTGATAGCTTTCATAAAAAAAGCTTTGCATATTCTGCAAACAGGGAGATGGCAGAGAAGTCCAAACAAATAGCACAGGACACCAGGACTTTGCATGTCCCCGTAGGGCTTGAGGTAATTATCTTCATCATTCGCTTTGTGTTTAAAATCTGTAAAAGTTGTTTCAATCAAATTTAAATAAGTTAGGTCATGGTTCTCTAACTTGGAAGTCTTTCCCCTCTCTCCTACAGGAGTATTTCAATGGAAATTCTTTCCAAAGAGCCTACAGGCATTTCTCAAAATCTTCTGGAGCAAGTGATTCTCCACAGATTATGTGAGGCTTCATTGATTCCTAAAGATTAAAAAAAGAAGAATTGACCTATCTAATCAGCTGGAATCCATTTGCAAATGTTGCAGGACTCTGTGGCTTCTTACAGCCAGTGTTGTGAACATCTGGGAAGATGTAGGTTGTCGCCAGGGAGACCCAGTGTTTACTCAAGTGTCTTCATTTCCCATACGTGTGTGTGCTTGCACGCGAAGCCAGGAGCACTTACCCCCATGCTTAGCAACCTCTTAGAAAACAGGCTTCTTCCATCTACTGCAAATCTGCAGCCACAGAGGCAAAGCCAGGCAGCTTGGTCCATCTTTCTTGGAACCAGATGTTCCTCGAAGTGTGTGTTTGACAATTCCTTCCACCACCTCAGACCAACTCGAATGGGGGAAAGGAGACTACATTCAACAAAGAATACAACAATTCCAGGAAGGTCGCTCATCAGCCAGGGATGTTGATGAAATGGTCAGCTTGAGTTAAGAATGACGCATATTAGAGTCACTCCCTAAGACATCAAAGTTATTCAACATAGGGCCTGGAAGTAAACTGCTGTCTCCCAATTTAAAAAGGGTAACGTCACTCAGAGGATAGAACATATTCAGGCTGATTTCTGAGCTCAAACCTGTGTTAATCTTTCAAAGGATTTTCATCTAATCCAGGAGATAGATATATTTTCAATGTAAGCAACTAATTCCTCTAGTTACAGGAATGGACTGACAAATGTTTACATTAACTTTCCCAATTAAAAGGACCAACCCAAGGACCAGCAGTGTCTCTGTGTAGCTCATAGTGGGACTTACACACATGTATTCTAAGACTCTTCCAAGCAAATATATCATAATACGTATGTGCCATTTTCATGTAGAAAACAAGATTGATGAAAGGAGAAGAATAAAAGTATCTCCTTGTAGTAGAAACCTGAGTTTTGGATTCAGACATGGACTTAATTGCTTTCTTACTTGTAACACGTTGGGTTCCTCTCCCGCAATATGGAAATGATCCCGTGAGGGCACATTGAGATCCAGTGCGTGTTGTCCACACACAGAGCCCACACAAAGAGAACAGAGGAGTGGCTCACACCTTCCCATGGCTATACTTGCTAACCTTCACTCGATCTGCACCCCCACCCCACCCACTCTCAGTAAGAGAGAAGAACAGAAATGAAGGGAACATGTGCAAAGAAAGGCTCGAAGGAAGGAAGGATGGTGGGAATTGTAAAGAACTTTCTAGAATCTTTGCCATCCCCTCAGATGTCCTGGGATGAAATGAATGCCTTTCTTTCACCTATTCTTTTGCTATTAGACCCGGGCTGTTTAAGCACCAGACTCTGTACTTTGATTAGGCCTGCATTCCTCTCTCCCTGTGACTGACTATTCCTGACAGGAAAGGGAGTGTCATGTCACTGTATTTTCCAGAAATGCAGAGGAAAATCCTGCTGTGAATGAACAAAGCCCTGCAAAATAGCCGTTTCCCCTCTTCAGCCACAGCTATCCTGTAGTGCCATCTGCCCTTAAAATTGAGCTGAGCAGAGCTGTCGGAGATGCCAGAGGTCCTTGCGCACACACACACAAACACACACATGCTGACCTGCATACAATCATACATACACACACATACTGACATGCATACATATGTGCACACACACATACATATATGCTGGCCTGCATATAATCATACATACACATACATACTGACATGCATACATATGTACATGCACACACACACATGCACACTACATGCACAAGAAAATAGAAATGCTATTCTGTGGGAACATCTTTAATATGGAGAACATGGATCGAGTTATCTATTTATTAAGTGGCTCACACTCAGCTTGATTCCAGTATTTCTTATTCAGAACAATTGGAGGCGGCTTCCTTGGAGCACAGGCAGGGTGCAGCTCTGACAAGCACAAGCTTTGATAGTGTTGCCCTGAGTGGCAGCATGCAGGGCCGCTGAGCCCTTGAGATCCCTTTTCGGTCTCCACATCCCTAGCAGCAAGGTGTTTGTGAGACAGGTTGCTTGGGCACCCAGTGATGCTCTCCACACTCCCCCTGGCATCCCACTGCTAATAAAGCTCCTGGGATCCAATTATGGTACCGTCTCACTGCAGCAAGGATTTCAGCTCTGGATTTCATAGAAGGTACCCAGACTGCAACAGAGACCCTGCAATCAAAGCTCTGTTCCCTGTCTGTTTCACATCCCTGCATCTGTAGAGAACACAAATCTGCCTTTTTTGGAATAGGTTGGATAAGGTTAGTGATGACAGGTGTGAGCAGTCTTGACTTGTTTACCAAAACATCTCTGAAATGAGAGGCAATTCCAGTAACTGAGGTGATGACACTTTCAGCCCCTCTTCCCAATGTCTCCTGTGAATATTGTAACAAAGTGGCCTTCACCACAGTCCCTGATTATTATCTTATTTTATTCAGGGGAAAACATGGGAAAGTGTAAGAGCTACTCTATTCAACAAGCTGTATCCAAACTGGACACTAAGGAAATTCACTCTAGCTTTGTTACAGATCTGGAAAGGGATGGTGATGGGCAAGTCAACATGCTCCTTTTTTCCATGTGGCATCTAACTTGAAAGCACACATCAATATGACCCGGGTCCTTGGTTCATGTGTTGACACTAAATCTGCACTGGACAGTGCCTTCTGCTAAGTCTGACAAATGCAAGTGTGAAAAGAGAATTCTTCATCTGCTTTTTCTGAATCTCCTTTATAGGATGAACCTGCATCTTTGTGTTTTCTTTCAAATGATAAATCTCTGAAGAGCTAGGCATGCATCAAACATTATATAGACTCCAGGAATATAAACTATGTCAATGAACATGTTTCAGAAAAAAATGAGTTTGTATTAGATCATTTTTTTTTGCCAGAGCACCAGTCTATCCCTGACTGGTGACTGGGACTAAAATATTCCCCCGTGCAGCCCGTCCCATCCTAGATCCAGCAACAAGAGGCAGAACTGTCCGTATTTTTCCTTCCAACAAACATTAAATCCTGGCTGAGGAAAGACTTACATCATCTTCCCAACTGTTCTCCATTAGTGAAGCAGAGTATGTAAAGAAATGTCTTTACATCTTCATCTAGAATAAGTCATATTTATAGGAACAAAAACTTGGGCCAGAGAGACGTCTCAGGGGTTAAGACTCTGTCTTGCAAGCAGAAGGTCCTGAGTTTGAATCCCAGGCCTCATGTAAAAAAAAAAAAAAAAAAACTTGCCCATCCCCATATCACAGTGATCTTTAGTCTGCCATGGGTCTTGCCACAGTGAATAGCACATCTTGGAAGCAGACCACAATGGATCAAATTTAGTCTTTTTAAGTCATTCAACTCAGATGAAAACAAGTAAGAGTTTCATGAGGTGCTTCTAGGTGATGGTGAAAATAAAGAGATGCCGAGTGATAAGAATTTGCAGCAAAAACCCTCGAGAGTGTCACCAAGTGGAAGCAGTCCCCCAATCCCAGGCCTTTAACTTGGGAGATGAATGCTGTAGCTCCTGGCTTTGGTGACTAGGGGATTTCCTAGAGAGTTAATATTAGACTGGAGCATGCAGACATGTGTGTCCCACTTGTGATTATGCTGTATCAAGTGGAGGTCACCTGATCTGAGTGTTCTTTCCTTGGTCACTCTGAAGACAGTAGCATTCATCTTGCTTAAGACAGATCCCACTTATCAAGAGAGAGGTTTGCTCCAAAGACCGAATGTGCTTATGATCACACCAATGCACAAATTACTCCCACGTCTTCTTTCCAAGAAGAACATATAAGATAGGGTCATATTTCTCCAGTGTGGCTTATCTTTCTGCTTTGATTTCCTAGTAAACATACCAGAAGACCAATATTTGCTAAGTAGGAAATAATAATAAAGTCTTTCATAAATACTGATATGTGTATATATAGTAACAATTATATACAATCTTAAACAAATATGTTGTCATGTATACATAGAGCATACATATGTATAACATGCATGTATTAGTTTTGTGTTACTACAACAATATACTCCAGACCATTAATTTAGAGAGATTTTACTTTGACAGGGCTAACTTAGAATCTGGAGGTTTGAGTCCAAGAGCTGGCAGCCCCCTTTGCTTCAGATCTCTGATAAAGGCACTACATGACGGTGCTGGAGAGTGCTTGGTCCGCAGAGCGACCCCCTCACAGTGTGAGCCAGGAAATAAAGCTAGAGCATGGGTGGGAGTCTTAACAATTCCTTTCAGGAGTATCTGCCAATACTTAAGAACCTCTCACTAGGCCCTACCTCCATTGGCCAATGCCAAGAGCCACAGGATCAGGCTTTTTAAATAGGGACCTTTGGGTCATTCAACATACAAATGATGGAATACAGAATTCACATAGAATATAGAATGCATATAGTAAATATGTCATAAATAATGACAAGGAAAGGAAAACCAAAGCTACCCAGTTCCAAAATCATAGAACTTTTTACTTCACTACACTATATAAACTGTTGCTTTTCTTCTCCCCGTAAAACTTCAATGTTTGGTCTTGTAACTTTAAAGAGTAAAAATTATGAATCATAAAAGCAAGTAGATTTTAAAATCTTTGTGTACTTTTTAAGTCTAAACCATCTTTTAAATAAATCATAGGAATTTGCCAAACATTCATAATTATATTGTTCCCTACTTTCAAGTGTGTTAAATGAATGTGTATCTTTTCTGTTGGGGCTTCCATAATAAAATGCCACAGGCTAAGTGACTTAAACAATTTTTCCCTCAGTTCAGGAATCTGGAAAGCTGAGATCTGAATGCCAATATGGCAGAGTTGTTGGAGAGAGGGAGGGAGGGAGAGAGAGAGAGACTAGTGTTTCTTTTCACGACACTAATCCCACCATCAGAGCCCCACCTTGACAGCCAATCCAACCCAAGAGCCCCATCTCCAAACACCACTGCACTGGGGCTCAGGGATCCACATATGTATTTTAGAATGGCATAAACACTGAGCTCATAATGCACGCATATCACATTTGTAAACTACAGAAAACCAAAAAGCTCAAAATCCATTGTAATATTATGTGCAGCCTAAGAGCTGTGTATTTGTAGGAAAATGAATAGCAGAACTGTATCAATAGGAAAGAACGTAACCGGGCAAAGTTCTACAAGCTGCATATCACAGGGGGAGGTGAAGTTGAAGGTACCAGAGTTACCTGAAAGAAAAATGGGGCATAACCTATAAATCCTACCTGCAGATGCATGAAAATTTGCATGTCGAAGAAAGACCTGTTTTTAGTTTCAGAAGAAATTACAAGGAGGTAGATTTGGGGGAAGTATAAAGCAGAGCTTCCTGATTAGAAAAGTTTCCCTGACGTAGAAACTAGTCAGCTGTTCAGCAGTGAACTTACTGGGGCAGGAAACTCTCCCTAAGGGATGTTCCTGTTCAAATGTTTGAATTAAACAGAACTTATGATCAGAACACTCCACGATGCATGCTGGCTCTTAGTGGTCATGCTTTGAGAGCTTGCCTGGAATGATAATTAGTCTTCAAATGATTTGCTTATGAGCAAGTAAAAGAAAACAAGAACTAAAGCAACCGACAGTATTCCCTTTGTGTTAAATTAAGGTAGGGAAGGAGATGCAAAAAGTGGACTGTTCCTTAAAGATGCATGCTTTCAAGATGAAGTGTTCAAAGGAAATATTATTGTTCCAGTCAAGCAAGTAAAAGAGTTGTCAACTTAAGACTCAGTTGATAATTAGGAAAATCTCACTTCGACAGGATCATGAGATTACAGTTTTGCTAAACATTGTTTCTTGTTTTTTAGTGAAGGGTAATATTTTGTTCATTATGTGACTTGTATACTGTCTCCTGAAAACGCAGATGTTTAGGACTTAATTAACAATGGAGAAGTGTCACACAGTCAGTCTGCATGGTAAACTCATGACCAAATGGCTTGTAAGGGAACATGGGGTTTTATCATTGACTTATGATAGTCTGGCTACAGTTCCTTGTCCACCTCGGCAAGAATATCTACACTACCACCAGGGGCTCAGAAAATCGGCCACACCATACTCATATATCCACAGACTACTGAGAGAGGAACAATCCCTACTTCCCAGACCACCATATCTGTCCAAGTATACCAAAAGATGCCAACTTCCTAAGTCAACTCCCTCTATCTTATTACCTGTCTTGGGACTAGTCCTATCCACCGTGGGCTGAGCCTTCCTATCAACTAGACAATCTCCCACAGGCTTCCTCACAGCTTAATTCAACTACTAATTCTTTATAAATGTGTCCAGAGCTCAAACTTCAACCATCAAGTTGCTAACTGTATCTAAGCTTTGACAGGGAAGCCTATTGAAAAAAATTACTCTGTCAAAATAAAGTTGATCTCTCATGTTAGTTATCTAACATAAAAAGTGAAATGTATCCCACATACAATCTTTTTTAATACATTTTTTATTATTTCCACTCATACAAACTTAATAGGTAGACCAGTTCCCTCTCTCCCTCCTCCTCCCCCTGAACCCCTTACTCCCCCTCCCTCCCTCCCCATCCCCCAGTGCCTCCCCCCCAATTCCCAGAGAGTCCTTTATTATGTATGCCTAACTCGCCTCTGGGTCCTCCTCTCCGATGATGTACAAGGACCCAGTGGCATTTCCCTGAACCCTTTCTCGTGTTCCCTTTAAGCAAGGAACACTACTGTGGCTGTCAATCCCTTGCCTCCAAGGATCTTGGTGCCTTTAGCTGATGCTAGACTTTGTGAGGTCAATAGTGTGTTGGACATTGTGCAGGGCATGCAAAGTCCTATTATGATTGCTTCGGCCCTAACTAGCGTGGATAATCTTGCAAATCATTGCTCCTCCCATCCTTTTGCTCTTACAGTCTTACCTCTCCCTCTTCCGCAAATGTCCCTGAGCTTTAGGATGGGGGGAGATTAGGCTTGCCTAGTTCTATGTGGTTGATATAGACTCTCTGAAGTTCTGGATTGTGGTTTGTTCATTTTCTTTTGCATTTTTGCTGCTCCTGCAATGCCCTTCACTCCATCCTGATGGGCACTGTATGTCACCCTCTGGTCAGAGACAAAAAGCTGTTAAACTAGAGTCTTGTTATAATAGCACATTCAAGCGTAGATGTAATAAAAGTAGGAAACGTCAGTGAGGGAGGGGTCAGTCATCCATTTGCAAAATGATTACTTTTTATCTGCCAGACTATATGCTCTCCCCTTCTGGTGAGATCATACCCCCTCAGTTGTACATGATCAGGAACAAACGTCTGTGAACTTAACCAGGTGTCACATTACTTAATTGCAGTCCTTGATGGAGGCCTATTTTCTCTGCTTTAACATGGTCCCCTCTCTCCTTGTGTCTGGTGTGGCCCTCCAACCCCATCCCTCCTGTTCACAATCCTTGCAATTACTGTATTACATAGGTTTACCTTTGAGTGTCTCAATGTGGGCTGGGTGAGTTTGATACTAGGAGCCACCTATTAGGGAGTACATACGGTGCTTAATTTTCTGGGTTTGGGATACTTCACTTAATATGATTTTTTCTAGTGACATCCATTTCCCAGCAAATTCCAGTAATTCATCATTTTTGATGGCTGAATAGTACTCCATTGTATAGATGTACCACAGTTTCCTTATCCACTCGTCAACTGTTGGACATTTGGGTTGATTCCATGACTTTGCTATTGCAAACAGTACTGCTATGAACATGTTTGTGCTTGTGCTATCGAGGTGAACCTCTGCTGCATAGGGGGTTATTCCCAAAAGTGGATAGCAGGGTCATATGGCATTTTAATCTTTAATTTCTTTAAGAATCTCCAGACGGCTCGCCAGAGTGGCTGTATGAGCCTGCATTCCCACCAGCAATGTAGCAGAGTTCCCCTCTCTCCACATCCTCTCCAGCATTTGTTGTTGTTTGTATTGTGGATTTTTGCCATCCTGAACGGTGTGAGATGATATCTCAGGGAAGTTTTGATTTGCATTTCCCTGATGGCTAAGGAAGTGGAGCATTTTTGAAGATATTTGTTAGACATTTTAATTTCATCCCTGGTAAAATTTCTTTTAAGTTCCAGGGCCCATTTTTTAAATTGGGCCATTGTTTTCCTTGGAGTTTAGTTTCAAGAAAGGGTTCATAAGAGGGATTCAAATTGGCAAGGAAGAAGTCAAGCTATCCCTATTTGCAGATGACATGATCTTATACCTGAGGGATCCCAAAAACTCCACCAGGAAGCTCCTGGAACTAATTGAGAAGTTCAGCAGGGTGGCAGGATACAAAATAAATGTGCAAAAATCAGAGGCCTTCCTATATGCCCAGAATGAAAGAAGTGAAAAAGCTTTGAGAGAAACGATCCCATTTACTATAGCCCCTGAAAAAATGAAGTACCTTGGTATAAACCTAACCAAGGAGGTAAAAGACCTTTACAATGAAAACTTTAAAACCCTAAAGAAAGAAATTGCAGAAGACATCAGAAGGTGGAAAGACCTCCCATGTTCCTGGATTGGCAGAATCAACATTGTAAAAATGACCATCCTACCAAAGGCAATATACAAATTCAATGCTATACCAATTAAAATCCCAAAGCAATTCTTTAAAGAAGTTGACCAAATAAACTCAAAATTCATATGGAGGCACAAAAGACCCAGGATAGCAAAGACAATCCTGAGTAACAAAAACACTGCTGGAGGTATTACCATACCAAACCTTAGTCTATACTACAAGTCCATAGTTATAAAAACAGCCTGGTACTGGCTCCAAAATAGACACACAGATCAATGGATAAGGATTGAAGACCCAGATATAAGCCCACAAAAATACAGCCATTTGATCTTTGACAAAGGGGCCCAAAGAATCCAATGGAAAAAGAACAGCATGCTCTTCAACAAATGGTGCTGGCAAAACTGGATCTCCACATGCAGAGGATTAAAGCTGGACCCGTACTTGTTACCATGTACAAGACTTAATTCCAAATGGATCAAGGACCTTGATATCAGGCCAGAGACTCTAAAAACCATAGTTGAAAGGATAGGGAACTCCCTCGTGCTGATTGGGCTAGCCCAACATTTCCCTAAACAGACACCCAATGGCACAGTCACTGCTACCAACTCTCAACAGTTGGGACCTTGTGAAATTAAAGAGTTTCTGTTCAGATAAAGAGATTGTAACACAAGCTCAAAGGCAACCCACAGAATGGGAGAAAATCTTCACTAACCACGTATCTGATAGAGCTCTACTGTCCAGAGTGCACAAAGAACTTAGAAAACTAAACCCCGCATACAATCTTGACTGCTTCCCTTAATCAGAATGTCTGAAGCCAGCACTCTCCTATTTCTTTTCTTCTCTCTTTCTCTTTCTCTCTCTTTCTCTCTCTCTTCTCTCTCTCTCTCCCTCCTCCTTATCTCCTCCCCTCCGAAATATATGAGAATATGGTTTCTTCTCTCAAAGATAAATGTTCTAAGCTAATTTGCTTCCTCTCTGGAGAATTCAGTCTTATACAATCAAACCAACTGAAAATCCAACAACATAATAGACATCAACCAGAAGAACTTGATAAAGTGCCTAAAGATTGAATCATTTCCTAAACAAAAGAATATGAGGTAATAAGGGCAGGTCAGTCCCAATTCTATCCATCATTATAATCCTTCTTGTTATTAGGGTGACTGAGACCAGGAGAACCTCAGAAAAAAATGTGTCAAGTAGATGGAAAAGGAGCTTGTAATTCTATTGATGTAATATATGAAAAACATAATTAGATTCATTCCAGTGAGCTGCTTTTATTATAAAGTATAGGCTGGCTTATACCTCTCATTTAGTGCAGCATTCAGGGCCTCTGATCTCTACTTTCTTTGCTTGTGGCTTTGTTATGGCACAAACAGAAGATGTTAAAGATCTGAAACTCATATCTGAATACTGGTTATGCCTCTTTTAAGAGGTAATCAGTCCAGTTTTGGACTTAGGATGAGATATAGTAATAGATACACTATTCATTGAGAAACGCACTTTTGTGAAATTCCCATGGGACAAAAATGACGATTATCTAAAGAAAAGGTCTGGGTAAAGTGGACTGTGTATGAAATAATGTTGTAAGCCTGTACAATAGTGTGAACAAAAAAATATTGAAAATGAAAACTGTGTTGTGGAGTTTTTGGTATGAGAAAATAGAACACACAGTTTCATTAAGTGAAAACAGAGGTTCCATGAGAAAACCCACTGGCCTGGAAATTAGGAACCTTAAACTTCCATTAGAGTTACTGATGGTATTTCACACTCAAGACCCTAGTTATGTGCTTGATCAAGTAGAGTCTGCTCTTAATCGTGGATGAAAAGTCTCAAGCATCAACTCACCGAGGTTTCCCCCAGCATCACGTGTGCCTTACCCTTTCAAACAGAAATTTAAAGGGGCTACTGGTCTGTTTGGACAATCCTCCAGGTGATTTTGATGCAAACTTCTAAGGACCAGAGGCTTTGGGTCCCCTTTGAAATAGCATAAAAGGTTTGAAAGCAGCCAACCTTTTGTTCCCAACAGCTACTGGAACAAGGTCCCTGGACAGCATGGTACTGGCATCCTGCTGACCATAAGGGGAGGTTATACATGAAGAAGTAAAAGTTGCTCTTTCAAGAGATCTATTGTACAAATAGTGGCTATAGTTAGTAATTGTTGCAGTTCACCTGCATGGTTGCTGATAAATCACCATGAAACAGCTTTAGGGAACAAGGGGTTTATTCTCTTATGATAGATTGGTTACAGTTCATAATCCAGCTTAACAGGAGAGCACACACCAACACTAGGGCCGAAGGAACTGCCCACACCATCACTACATAATGGCTGAGAGAGGAACGATCCTTACTTGCCAGACCAGCATGTCTAGCCAATGTATAGAAGGATGCCGACTCTCTCAACCAGCTCTCCATATTTTATTCCAGGGCCCAATCCCACCCCTTGGGCTTTCCCCATCAGCCAAACAATCTCCTGCAGGTTTGCTCTGGGCTTAGTTCAACCACTAATTCTCAAAAATGTGCCCATAGCTCAAACCTCAATTGTCAAGTTGACACCTGTGCCTAACTATGACGGTAGTGATGCATTATATTCTCAAAAACAACTCAGAGCGAGTTCTGTGCTACCAACCACAAACAAATGAGAAGTAAGTTAGATGCTGTGTGTGTTAATTAACTCGGTGTAATCCATTCACAATTTATGTATATTTAAAGCAGCATGTCACTTATTAATTAAAATAATTTTAAGAGCTACAGAGATGACTCAATGAGCTAATGTGCAAGGCTGAGATCTCAGTCCAGTCCCCAGAGCCCACATAAAGGTGAAAGGAGAGAAATGATCCTACAAAGTTGTCCTTTGACTTCCACACTTTGGCACACTCACAGCTACACTTACACACAAAAAAAATTTTTAAAGGAATAATTTTTAAGGAAATTCTTTTATTCTTCCCTTTTCCTCTTTCCAACTTATTTCCTATATTTACATTCACCAATGAAACCACACTGTCCTCAGGTGACTACTTCCTGATGTCTGAAATTGCTTCAACTAAGAGAAAAAAGTCTTTGGATCCACCACTAGATTACTATTATTATATGCAATAATAAGTTAGCAGTGTACTTCCACTGAGCCAATTGTTCTGGGAGTGTTTTATGTATAACAGCTAACTTCGTGCGTGTGAAGACGGGGAAGAAAAATACTAGCTAAAGTCAAGAAGAGAGGAATCTCGAGGCTGAGGGTAAGCAGGAAGCCATTAGGAGAAAATGAAAGGCTTTGGCCTTTCAGATTTTATGGCGGTGTCTCAAGTCTATCTTCAGCAAACTCACAGAGGAAACATTTAATATGATGCTATAAAATCAACCTGTTTGTTCTACTGCACATTCTTGGGTGGCTGTTCAATCCACAGAGGAGATTTCCTTGTCAAAGAATATGCCAATCAACATGTCACCACAATCAGGAGTCTAGCCACAATTATTAGTCAGATTATTTGAGTCATAGCTATCTATGCCTTAGAACCCTTCAACTTCATACTCTGTTTAAGGTAATAATTCTGTTGCATGCTGAGTAGCATATGTCCTTGATTCACATGTATAGATAATTTCAAGTTCATAATCTTTTAGAGTCTTTTTAATAAAATCTTAAAATCAAGCCTGAGCTACCTAACACATAGTCCCATAATAACCTCTGTGATGATACTTGAAACTTTATCCAAACTACAAAATGCTGGAGTGAATAGATTGGCTATCATTTTTACTTCATTTTCCCCTGTAGCTAGAGTTTGTGGTTGGTTTATAATCAGCATAAATGAAAACAAATGAAGGAAAATATGAGTCAAAATGTGTGCTACGTGTCTATTCATGTTTCCTCCATAGATACTAAAATATTATTTTCTGGTATTTGGCTTCTGGAAAGAACAACTTTCTTAAAGTTCAAATTACCTCAGTTATACAAGTGTGACTAGAAATTCCCGACATGTGAAAATTTACAATTTACAAAGCACTTTCAAGTATACAAACTCATGACCCTGGGGTTACTGTTTCTTGTTTACTTGGCTGGAGAAGAAGATCTAGGAAAATTCAATGATTCTGCTATTGATGTGTGAATGTTTTTCCTGGGGAGATACCATACAACCATCTTTCCACCCCAAACAGGGTGACAGACCAAAGTAACAGTTCCACCAAGGCCCAGCTTGACAAACCAACGAGTTTGTTGGGCTTACTTACAGGAGTGGGTTGTAGGCTTCTTACAGGAGCAGTGATGACTCAGAGGCAGTTATATCACAAGAACCACTCCAACCCCCCACAGCCCCCAACCACCCACCCCCCCAGCTCTCTTGGACTTCCTAGGAGAATTTCTTCCAGGCTTCCGGAATGCTCTCCTACTACTGGACTGTTTTCAATCTTCTTCCTCTGACTTCTTGATGGCCTGCTCAACAGTCTTTTGCAGACTTGACTGCTCTGGAGTCTTCTTCAACCTGGCTTGACTACATTGCTCTGGGGCCTCCTTCAAACTGAATTGCTTGGCTGGCCTCTTCCAGACTGCTTGGCTGTTCAACCATCTCTTCTAGTTTCCTCTCTACTCAGGGGCCTCCTTCAGACTGCACTGACTGACTTGGCTGGCCTCTTCCAGACTGCTTGGCTGTTCAGCAGTCTCTTTTAGACTTCCTCACGGTTCAGGGGGTCTCCTTCAGACTCACTTGGGTTCAACAGTCCTCCCTTTGTATCTGCTGAGCTAGCCGGAGAGTCTAAGTCCCAAGTTATTTATTCATTCAGATGTTCCAGTCACCATTTTCAGCTACTTCTTCCTTCCTTGTCTTGAGCTGAGTTGGGTCAGATGATTTCAGTAGATGGAGAGAGAGAGAGAGACAGAGAGACAGAGAGACAGAGACAGAAAGGAGAAAAAAAGAAAGAAAGAAAGAAAGAAAGAAAGAAAGAAAGAAAGAAAGAAAGAAAGAAAGAAAGAAAGAAAGAAAGAAAGAAGAAAAAAAGAAACAAAGAAAGAGAGAAAGAGAGAGAGAAAGAGAGAGAGAAAGAAAAAGAAAGGAAGGAAGGAAGGAAAGAGAAGAAAGAAGGAAGGAAGGAAGGAAGGAAGGAAGGAAGGAAGGAAGGAAGGAAGGAAGGAAGGAAGGAAAAAGGGAGGGACAGAGGGAGGGATGGAGGGAGGGACAGAGGGAGGGAGGGATGGAGGGAGGGAGGGAGGAAGGGAGAAAAGAAAATAGAGAGAACACTGATGAGTAGATCAGAGTGAGATAGAAGTCATATATTTCTAACCAGTTACAAAACCAGTTTCAGCCAGTGCCTCAGCTTACCACAATAGGACTGAAGTATGCACTAGGTTGTCTTTCAGAGGACTCTTTCTTCTTTGTTCCAAACTCAATATTTTTCAATCCTGGCTAACACTTAAGATCACCTGTGGAAGACTTTTTCTAATTTATCCTGGGCCCATATATTGCTAGTTTTGAAATCTTTCCAAGTACCAGGGTTGTGCTACCTTGGCACAACCCAAAGAAACCTCTTTTCCCCCTCAAATTAGGTAAAAAGAGCATATGTGTTAAAAGTTCTAACCATTTCTATGTGGAGGCCTTGTGTAATTTCAAAGCCAGCCAGAGAGTCGTGTCTACCATGGAATTCCTGTGGCATATTATTAAAGGGTTATGGTTAACTGATGGGCTGAATTAATGGTGAGTATTAAGGCATATGTGACCTCAGAAATTGGGCACATTAACAAAGTGACCAATGTGGAGATACAAGATTTCAAGTTCAACTTCAAATTTCCTATCTCTCACAAGACAAGGATTGGGAGCAATAAAATAAGATGCTTTCTTCCCTTTAGTAGGTCAACAGTGAATGGACCAGCCCCTGTCAAAACTTGGGTCAATCCAGAAAGACATAGCAGGAGGTATAATTAACTAGAAAAAGAAAGGAGTAAACACCGGGCTGAAAAACAGCTTCATGAAATCTAAGCAGGCCAGGTCCTGTCCTGAAACTACCCTTTCCCTGAATAATCTCCTGCACAAGACTCTAGAAATTGCACCACACCTAAAGTTTTTTGTCTTTTTGTGTTGGATCTGTGGATGTGGAGATGAATAGGAACAATGTCTTCCTACTCAGGTTCTGTCCTGTGTGTCCCATTGAGGAAACACTTAGCTGTAGCAATTTTATCAAAGTAGGTGAGTTCTGTCACACATAAAAAGGGGAGATGATATATCATTCAATGTCATATTTCTAGAGGATGAAACATAGATAATGTTTTGTAATGGGCTTGAGTTTACACAGATGTAATCAGAAGTTTCTGCTTCAGCAAAGATATATTTGATTCCATTCTACCTGGAATAAGGAAATGTCTAGTTGCTAATTAATCTTTCACAGAAGAGCACATGCTTTCATGGATTCATAATCAGAAAGCTATTAAAGTACACATAGGCAAATGAAATGTCTTCACAGTTTATAGAACTTATGAATACAGATGAACCTATCATGTACTCAAAAGCCCAACTAGAGGAGACGTTTTCAAATTAGAGTTTGCATTTATTACATTAGAAGAATTAAGGAATCTCATCTAGTCACTCATATTCAACCAGCAGTGTGGAGAGTCTAGAGAGGGTTTTGGTGTGGTTAAGAGTGAAAAGTAATGTGATACCTCTCTTGATAACTACAAGACCTAGCAAATAGAAAGAAGGCTAAGAATTGTTATATCACACAGCATGTATTAAAAGTTTAATCTATGCCACTACCAAGATGAAGTGAAATAGACACAGCAGGAAGTATGCAGAACAAAGTTGGAGGAGCAATCAAGCTGAGTTTCAATCTTTCCTCATTCTAGAAGGTCCTTCTAACACAGCAATCTCATCAGCAGTAACTATTAGTAACTATTGACTTCCCCAGAATAATGATGATAGAAAAACAGATTTATCCATCCAGAGGCTTTGGGTCTCCTCCCAACTTCGCATTTCCTAGTCACTTGGGCCCTTCATGCTGCTTTTTGTTTGTTTTCTATTTTGTGTTTGTGTATACGAGGTGCATACATGTGCATATGTGTGTCTTCATGTGGTGGGTACACATGTATATGTATTTGGTTTTGTGTGCATTTGAAGGCTCAAGGGAGATACTTGTACTCATCCTCAAGTGATCTTCCACCTTCCTACTCTGAATTGGGTCTCTGAACCCAGAGCTTGTCGATAGAGCTAGTCTGGGTAGAAAATTTATTCTGAAGAGTCCCAGGCTGCCTTTTCTAGACCTAGAATTACAGACAGGGCACCATGCCCACCTAGCTTTTTGACCAAACTCTGGTCCACTTGCTTGCATGGCAAGCACTTTAGCCCCTGAGCCCTCTCTGCCTCCTTCATGCTGTTGTCACCTTGGTGCCTTGGCCTGGGGTCACATATTCTTTAAGGCTACAAGATCTTGTGGTATCTCCATTCCTTCTCTCAGACCTTAACCTTTTCCCTAGCCCCACGCTGCACACAGCCACATTTCTGATTGTGTTCCTGCTTGTCATTTGAATCCAGCCCAATGCAGGAAGGACACTCTGATAAAGATAGGCCCAGTTTGCAGCCAGAGAAATGTGTCTGAATCCCTCATCTGGAAGCGTGGAAGATTCTGTGAAGATTTTGTTTTATGGGTTCACATCTAAAAAAGACACCCTAGTTTTATTTGTTTGGTTTTTTCTTTCGTGTCTCTTTTTCAAAACAAATCTCTAACTTCTGCTTCATCAGTCAGTAAAGCTTCTCTTTAGGAGGCAAGTGGGCGAGCAGCAGAAAAGGAGAGCTACTGAGTACAAAGGGGATCAGAGTCTTTTCTGTGGAGACGAAAGCATTACTCCCTGCTGCAAGAAAAAGATGGCTCCAGAGAAGTTCTCAAGGCAACCAGTGCACCTGAGAAATCAACCATGTACCGCCCACATCTTCTTCTCCTCTGAGTAGCCTATTCGTCTGTGGGAAACAATCTAACCATCCCAGAAACCCGAGCTCAAAGCCTTGTTCAAATCTGTAATCTGTAAAGGCTTTTTAACTATAAGACAATTGAAAAGCTTATAAAAAAAATAGTCTGCTCTCACAAAGAGTAAGTGAATGGAGTGGGTGAAAGCATATATGCTAGGGTCAGTACAATGGAAACTTAACACATTCATGTGTAGACATACCATGTAAGTCCCATGAGGGGCTAGAGAGATGGCTCAGAATAACGAATAATGAATAATGAATAACAAGCTTGCTCTATCAGTGAGAACTGACCCCCAGAACTCAGATAAAGGCCCAGCAGACATCAAGGGGAACCTGTAATTCTGGAAGCATAAGATGAGGAACCTCTAGGCTGAAATAGCTGGCTAACCTAGCCAATTGACATGCTCTGGGTTCAATTGAGAGACCCTGCCTTAATAATAGAAGTGGAGACTGATAAAAGAAGATGCGCGATGTCAACATTGGGTCTATATACATATCATACACACACACACACACACACACACACACACACACACACACACACATATGTATGCACCCTTCACACGTACACATGCAAAGCATCCATTACAATATATAATTAAGATATACAATCCCTTAATGGGTTTTACATAGCATTTCTACACATGCATTAAAATTTTATGATAGACATTAGAACTATTCTTCCTACAAAAAAAGTCCTTATTTACAGGGGAATAATTGAGACTATACCAAATTAAAATTAACAAAAGGGGAATTAAAAGAAATCTAGAAGTTTGTTTTCTATAAGAATCTGTATTATAGGAACTGTTTTCCAATTAACTTTTATTGACATCATCAATATCTAAATTTTCTTGAAATAAAGGCAAGCATAAGAGTGAAAGCATTTTATTATTTCTCCAAGTAAGATGAAGTAATATATGAAGTTTCCCCATAGCTGAGGGAAAACCTGCACCCGATGGTATACACATGTCCACACAGGCTTCTGCCCAAGAGGCCTGTCAAACCTGTCAACCCAAATAAATACACTGAGAACAACAGCATAGAATTTTCTAATTTCAAAATCATGGGTTCACATTTTGGCATAATTATTGGCCCATTTGTAAACAAACATGGCTTTCACATTCATTTTCCTAGATTTCTAGACTTATTTCTTTAAATAAATCAAGTGTGGATACTTGCTCTTATTTAGGTCATAAATATTTTTGAGCAAAACTTCACCTCACTCTGAAACCCACTGATGTAGCAAATGATTCAGATGCCAGTCATTTTATCTGATGCATTTAGATTTCCTTTCATTTTCATATCATATATCCTCCCAGAGAATAAGAATGAGAATAATATCATATTGGCTTTCTACCACTACAGAAGGCAAGAAAATGGCAGAGAAAAGTCCAGATTTTTATCAATGTAGGTCAGGAAGGCGTGGCTTTCTGTAAGTTCACTCTTTGTAAGGAACCCTTGAACAGTTTAGCTTTGTTGGTAGAGGAGAGTGCATTCCTCCTCTCTTTGACTCATTCTCTGTCATATAACAAAATGCTAGACAGCAGAAATATGCCTATTTGATCCAAAATGTCATCTTTTATCTTGGCCTGGTTGTTTTGATCCAATATGGAGGAAGAAAAAAAAAATCTACCTCGTTACCCTAATTCTTTTCCAGAGAGCACACATCCCACGTGTTAGTCAATGTGAAGGATCCAGAACAGATTTCAGTAAAATGCACTGTTTAGACTTTCCATCTCACCCAAGCAGTTGCTGTTTAGGATTAAAGGTAAAAATTAATCACCTTAAAATCAGATTATTGGACACATGCTGCTAAGATCGACTTGATCCTAAAAGACCAGTCGTGGCCATCATTGGCTCACCAGAAGTAGCACTTTAACAGCCCAGTCCACAAAGACCTGGAGACCTGCAACCTGTGACTCTCAGATACATTCTGCTTCCAATCATCTTTGGTGCTTAGTTTGGGTTTTTTTTTTAATAGCCACATGAAAATTATCAAGAAGCAAATAGCTGCAAGAATAGTTTGTATGATTAAAAAAAAAGAATTTGCATGCAATTCCTTCTTTTTCTGAGATTCCACTCTTAGAAATCTGGCCTACAGGCTGGGGAGGTGGTTAGGAAATTAAAGCATTTGCCTGCACATGCAAATGAATTGGAATTCAGATCTCCAGATTCCATGTAGAATGCTGAGTGCATATCTGGCCCACCTGTAATTCCAGCTTCCGAAGGAAAGCTAGGGATCCTCAGAACAAGTTAGCTAACAAGAATAACCTGGGAGTAACACTGGGCTGATTACCAATCCTCAAATATAAAGTGATAAAGTGGAGGAGAGATCTAAGATGATTCTTGATATCGACTTTGGACTTCTTTTTTTTATTTTTTTAACATTTTTTATTATTATTTCCGCTCATACAAACTTAATAGGTAGACCAGTTCCCTCCCCCCCTCCTCCTCCCCCTGAACCCCCTGCTCCCCTTCCCTCCCTTCCCGTCTCCCAGTGCCTCCCCCCCAATTCCCAGAGTCCTTTATTGTGTATGCCTAACTCTCCTCTTGGTCCTCCTCTCCGATGACGTACAAGGACCCAGTGGCATTTCCCTGAACCCTTTCTCTTGTTCCCCTTAAGCATAGGAACACTACTGTGGCTGTCAATCCCTTGCCTCCAAGGATCTTGGTGCCTTTAGCCGATGCTAGATTTTGTAAGGTCAATAGTGTGTTGGACATTGTGCAGGGCATGCAAAGTCCTATTATGATTGCTTCAGCCCTAACTAGTGTGGAGAATCTTCAGGTCATTGATCCTCCCATCCTTTTGCTCTTACAATCTTTTTTTTTTTTTTTTTTTTTTTTTTAATTTTTTTTTTTTTATTATTATTATTATTTATTCAACTGTGTGTATGTGCGCGCGCGTGTCTGTGTGTGTGTGTATGTGTGTGTAGAACCACGGACGAATTCGCGAACCACCATGGACGCCTCCACCTCCTTCTGCCCTGGGATTCACAGGCTCCGCCCTACCAGGACCAGAAGCGCAGGCCGCCCCTGCTTCCGTCTGGCGTCTATACGTGGGATCTGGGATCCGAACTCGGGACCTTCCGCCTGCAAGGCGGAGGCTTAACCCCTGAGCCACCTCTCCAGCCCTGCTCTTACAATCTTAATGCCCCCTCTTCCGCAAATGTCCCTGAGCTTCAGGATGGGAGGAGATTAGGCTGGCTTAGTTCTATGTGGTTGATATAGAGTCTCTGAAGTACTGGATTGTGGTTTGTTCATTTTCTTTTGCAGTTTTGCTGCTCCTGCAATGCCCTTCACTCCATCCTGATGGGCACTGTATGTCACCTCCTGGTCAGAGACAAAAAGCTGTTAAACTGGAGTCTTGTTATAATAGCACATTCAAGGGTAGATGTAATAAAAGCAGGAAACCTCGGTGAGGGAGGGGTCAGTCAACCATTTGCAAAATGATCACCTTTCATCTGACAAACTATATGCCCTCCCCTTTTGGTGAGATCATACTCCCTCAGTTGTACATGATCAGGAACGAACGTCTGTGAACTTAACCAGGTGTCACATTACTTACTTGCATTCCTTGGAGGCCGATTTTCTCTGCTATAACTTGGCCCCTCTCTCTTGTGTCTGGTGTGGCCCTCCAACCCCATCCCTCCTGTTCACAATCCTTGCAATTACTGTATTACATAGGTTTACCTTTGAGTGTCTCAATGTGGGCTGGGTGAGTTTGGTACTAGGAGCCACCTATTAGGGAGTACATACGGCTCTTAACTTTCTGGGTTTGGGATACTTCACTTAATATAATTGTTTCTAATGACATCCATTTCCCAGCAAATTCCAGTAATTCATCAATTTTGATGGCTGAGTAGTACTCCATTGTATAGATATACCACTGTTTCCTTATCCACTCGTCAACTGTTGGACATTTGGGTTGATTCCATGACTTTGCTATTGTAAACAGTGCTGCTATGAACATGGTCGTGCTTGTGCTATCAAGGCAAACCTCTGCTGTATGGGGGGTTATTCCCAAAAGTGGAATAGCAGGGTCATATGGCATTTCAATCTTTAATTTCTTTAAGAATCTCCAGACGGCTCGCCAGAGTGGCTGTATGAGCCTGCATTCCCACCAGCAATGTAGGAGAGTTCCCCTCTCTCCACATCCTCTCCAGCACTTGTTGTTGTTTGTATTGTGGATTTTTGCCATCCTGACCAGGGTGAGATGATATCTCAGGGAGGTTTTGATTTGCATTTCCCTTATGGCTAAAGAACTGGAGCATTTTTTAAGATATTTGTTAGACATATTAATTTCATCTCTGATAAAATTTCTTTTAAGTTCCAGGGCCCATTTTTTAATTGGGCCATTGGTTTCCTTGGTGTTTAGTTTTCTAAGTTCTTTGTGCACTCTGGACAGTAGAGCTCTATCAGACGTGTGGTTAGTGAAGATTTTCTCCCATTCTGTGGGTTGCCTTTGAGCTCGTGTTACAATCTCTTTATCTGAACAGAAGCTCTTTAATTTCACAAGATCCCAACTGTTGAGAGTTGGTAGCAGTGACTGTGCCATTGGATGTCTGTTTAGGAAATGTTGGGCTAGCCCAATCAGCTCGAGGGAGTTCCCTATCCTTTCAACTATGGTTTTTATAGTCTCTGGCCTTATGTTGAGGTCCTTGATCCATTTGGAATTAAGTCTTGTACATGGTGACAAGTACGGGTCCAGCTTTAATCTTCTGCATGTGGAGATCCAGTTTTGCCAGCACCATTTGTTGAAGAGCATGCTGTTCTTTTTCCATTGGATTCTTTGGGCCCCTTTGTCAAAGATCAAATGGCTGTATTTTTGTGGGCTTATATCTGGGTCTTCAACCCTTGTCCATTGATCTGTGTGTCTATTTTAGAGCCAGTATCAGGCTGTTTTTATAACTATGGATTTGTAGTATAGACTAAGGTTTGGTACGGTAATACCTCCAGCAGTGGTTTTGTTACTCAGGATTGTCTTTGCTATCCTGGGTCTTTTGTGCCTCCATATGAATTTTGAGATTATTTGGTCAACTTCTTTAAAGAATTGCTTTGGGATTTTAATTGGTATAACATTGAATTTGTATATTGCCTTTGGTAGGATGGTCATTTTTACAATGTTGATACTGCCAATCCAGGAACATGGGAGGTCTTTCCACCTTCTGGTGTCTTCAGCAATTTTTTTCCTCAGGGTTTTAAAGTTTTCATTGTAAAGGTCTTTTACCTCCCTGGTTAGGTTTATACCAAGGTATTTCATTTTTTTAGGCGCTACAGTAGATGGGATTGTTTCTCTCAAGGCTTTTTCACTTCTTTCATTCTGGGCATATAGGAAGGCCTCTGATTTTTGCACATTTATTTTGTATCCTGCCACCCTGCTGAACTTCTCAATTAGTTCCAGGAGCTTCCTGGTGGAGTTTTTGGGATCACTCAGGTATAAGATCATGTCATCTGCAAATAGGGATAGCTTGATTTCTTCCTTGCCGATTTGAATCCCTTTTATGTCCCTTTCTTGTCTTATGGCTTCAGCTAAGACTTCAAGTACAATATTGAATAGAAGTGGTGCGAGTGGACAGCCTTGTCTAGTTCCTGATCGAAGTGGGAATGCTTCCAATTGTTCCCCATTGAGCATAATCCTTGCTGTGGGCTTGTTGTATACAGCTTTTTTTTTTTAACTGTGATAAGACATTGTAACTTTTATTTTGTTTGACTAGCAAGTAAAAAGCTGTAACCTTATTTAAGAATAAGTAACAGGCGGCAATTACATGAAATTATGTGAACAGGTTTTATACTTACAAGTATAAAACATTTTCCTCCTAGGTAAAATAGTGATGCTCTAACCAAATCATTGGCCCAATTCATTCGGATAGTTAAATTTTCTAGACTAAGAGAATGAAATGGGCTTTCTATCCCACATTTTTGTATTTGTAATTTTTTTTATTTCAGCTCATACAAACTTATTAGGTACACCAGTTCCCTCCCTTCCTCCTCCTCCCCCCGTACCCCCTGCTCCCCCTCCCCACCCCTCTCCCTCCCCATCCCCCAGTGCCTCCCGCCCCAATTCCCAGAGAGTCCTTTCTTGTGCATGTCTGATTTTCCTCTGGGCCCTCCTCTCCGATGACGTACAAGGACCCAGTGGCCTTTCCCTGAACCCTTTCCCGTGTTCCCCTTAGGTATAGGAACATTGCTGTGGCTGCCAATCCTTTACCTCCAAGGATCTTGGTGCCTTTAGCAGATGCTAGACTTTGTGAGGTCAACAGTGTGTTGGACAATGCGCAGGGCATGCAAAGTCCAATTATGATTGCTTCAGCCCTAACTAGTATAGAGTATCTTATATATCATTGCTCCTCCCATCCTTTTGCTCTTACACTCTTACCGCCCCCTCTTCCGCAAATTTCCCTGAGCTTCAAGATGGGGAGAGACTAAGCTGGCCTAGTTCTAGGTGGTTGATATAGAGTCTCTGAAGTTCTGGATTGTGGTTTGTTGATTTTCTTTTGCAGTTTTGCTGCTCCTGCAATGCCCTTCACTCCATCCTGGTGGGCATTGTATGTTACCCCCTGGCCAGAGACAAAAAGCTGTTAAGAGTCTTGTGATAAAAGCACATTCAAAGGTAGATGTAATAAAAGTGGGAAACCACAGTGAGGGAGGGGTCTATCACCCATTTGCAAAATGGTTACTTTTTATCTGCCAGACTATATGCCCTCCTCTTCTGGTGAGATCACACCCCCTCAGTAGTAAATGATCAGGAACAAAAGTCTGTGAACTTAATCAGATGTCTCATTACTTATTTGGGTCCTTGGTGGAGGCCTATTTTCCCTGCTGTAACATGGTCCCTTCTCTCCTTCTTTCTGGTGTGGCCCTCCTACCCCATCCCTCCTGTTCATAATCCTTGGAATTACTGTCTCTAGGTGGGCTGGGTGGGTTTGGTACTAGGAGCCACCTATTAGGGAGTACATACGGCGCTTAATTTTCTGGGTCTGGGATACTTCGCTTAATATAATTGTTTCTAATGACATCCATTTCCCGGCAAATTCCAGTAATTCCTCATTTTTAATGGCTGAATAGTACTCCATTGTATAGATGTACCACTGTTTCCTTATCCACTCGTCAACTGTTGGACATTTGAGCTGATTCCATGACTTTGGTATTGTAAACAGTGCTGCTATGAACATGGTCGTGCTTGTGCTATCGAGTTAAACCTCTGCTGTATGGGGGGTTATTTCCAAAAGTGGAATAGCAGGGTCATATGGCATTTCAATCTTTAATTTCTTTAAGAATCTCCAGACGGCTCACCAGAGTGACTGTATGAGGGGGCCGCGGCGCAGGCCAAGCCAGAGTCGGCCTGGGTGCTCGCCACCGGGACGCATGGGGCTCCGGGGTCAACTTTGGACTTCTATATGCATGCTCACACATACTCACAAAAATATATA
Source organism: Typhlomys cinereus (assembly GCA_023101885.1). Taxonomy (NCBI): domain Eukaryota; kingdom Metazoa; phylum Chordata; class Mammalia; order Rodentia; family Platacanthomyidae; genus Typhlomys; species Typhlomys cinereus. Next base: position 615,511 of record JALPQD010000377.1, on the reverse strand, counting down.
TACCCACACACATGTGCACCCACACAACATGAAAGCACACATATATACATATACATACCACATACACATGCACATGAACATGGAAAAAGTGATCTATGCTAAGAAAATAAGCTTTAGATTATTTAATACAAAAAAAGACATTTGTCTAGAATTTTGTCTGCAGCATTTTTATAAAGTCCTAAAAATAAAATTAAAAGAGGGATAATCCACTTGCCTAAGAATAGAGACGAGATGAACTTAATTTTCACTGAAGCATATGTTGATGCATTATGGAGTCATTAAACACTATTTGCAAAGAGTTTCAGTGGCGAACAGAACTGATTTCCTTGCAATGTTGAATAGAAATAGCAAACAAAATGCTATAAGTGAGGCAGAACCCACTGTGCGACATATGCTGAGGAAGGGTAGGGATATGAAAAGTTGTCAGTGGGTGGGGGTGGAGAGGTTATATGTGATTATTTTCTCCATTCTGCTTTTCATTTCCTGCTTTCCAGAAGAAGTAGTTACTACTGTTTATATAACTAAAACACACACACAGGCACACTCACATATCTCACTGGAAATGGTGTGCATTTCTTACATATTCCAAGATCTTATATATATTGTTTTATAATGTCATGGTATTAGGCAATTATCTAATCTAATATAGGCAATTTTATTCATAGAATTAACTGAGAGTTTTATATTGCCTATTAATGGGAAGAGTCCTGCACAATTACATATAAATATTATTCAGGGGAGGAAAAAGAAAAATTTTCTAGTTTTTCCTCAGTTGGTCAACACAAGTAGAGTTAGAGGTTTGTTTCTTTTTGCTCCCTATTGGAGTTCAGGTCACTATGAAGAAAATTAGAGAGACCATGTCTTTTCCCACTTCTAGATACTAAGAAAAAAAGAAACAAAAGAAAGTTACTAATCTTATAGACAATCTTTCAGTTTAAGTATCTTGAATTATTGTTCAAATTAGTCTTTGGATTGACAACATAATCTTAAAACTTCATAAAGTATGCTGTAATATTATAATTCTCATTTTTCTTCATTGACTTAAATGGAGGAAGAAGAGAAAAAAGGAAGAGAAGGGCAGTAAAGGTAAGGTAAGGTAAGAGGAGGAGAGGAGAGAGAAGGGAAAAGCAAGAGACAGAAACAGAAGAAAGAGAGAGAGAGAGAATAAAATTACTGCTGGAAAGATGGGGAGACAGTTTTCCTTCATATGCAGGAAAAGAATACAGACGAATAAACATGTGACTTTTTCTCTGCCACAGACTTTGGTTAGAGGAGAAGCCTCCTCAGATCTAAAGGACTTGTAACTCTTTGGCCAATGTGGCATCCATGGTTCTGTCTAGCTTGAGAAAGGCATAAATACTACACATCCTGAAAGAGATGCGAACACTTTCACAAATGAGCAAGTGATATAACTAAAATAGACTCCGTAAGCTATATAAAATTTGGGGCTGCCTCTGAGAGTCACTACTCTGAACCATCTGTGTCAGATTCTAGCTCACCGGGCACCTAGCATCCTTACTAGACCCTTCCTCATTACATTTCCCATTCTAGCTCCATCCAGGCAAGGTAGAGACCTTGCCTTCAGATTCTCACATGGAAGCTGAGTCAAAGAAAGTGAGAAACTGCCAATGGAGAGCAAGGTCAGGAGCACAGGGGCAAGAACTGGATCCAGCACCCAGTATCATAGAAAGTGGGACGCACAGGCTGGAACAAGGTCAGGAACAAAAAACAGGACAGGACACACACTGGCACTCAGACTACTGCTCAGGAGCTTGGTCTACCCAGGATCCCCGGCCAGGGGATTCTAAGGTACACAGCCTGCCTTCCAAGCAAGGCTCACACCACTGAAACCTTAGCTTGGAGGTTTGCATTTGATTCACACCCCAGAGCAGTGCACTGTTGGTTGGTTTGTTTGTTTGTTTGTTTTTCAACTTTCTCACATGGTTGGTGGAGGCCTGTCTTCATAGTGACTGCTCCCTTCTAATAGATACCTTCCCTGCCCCCAACCACATACACACAGAACTCAAAACCTCCCTTTTGTCACAGAACAGCTACACACAAACTTTACCTGCATCTTCAAGTTTCCATTATGCCCAGATGGTAATTCAACATTCAGTGTGATTGAGTCACCGCCCCTCGCAAGTGAATCTGAAACATGGAACAGCTTTCTTCTCAGACAAAGATTGACTTGAAGTCGCGACAGGTCTACTTAGCCTCTTCTACCTGAAAAAATACCAGATCTGTTGAATCCCGTAACCAGACTTATGGAAAATACAATTTCCATTTCGTAATAGCTCATTGATTATCAACAATCCCTAGGGTGACGTGACCCCAGAATCTCTTTTGTAATATTCCAACCTCTCTGTATCAAAATAAGGAAAGCCTTGGCCTTTGCAGTCATGTTTCCATCTTTTACCCGAACTTATCTGGCTGGGATAGCCAGTGTACTGGTTGGTGTAAGAGCCCATGAGAGCCGGATGGGCACGAGGCACAGCTGCCACCTGATGGGACAGCCCAGCTAGGCTTCCCTTCTGACATCGTCTGCAGAGCTGGGCTTGGGATCACAGCAGGCAGGGCCACCCACTGTCATGTTTTCACTTAAACACAAAGTTTTATTGGACTTCCAGAGAAATGGTAATGATTTAGAATATTTAGATATTGTACCTGGATGGAAATGTAGAATCTTTGTGTGTGTCTGCCTCATCAGCTAGAACATTCAGTTCCAAGTCATGAACATGTTTGTTCAATTATTTTATTTTATTTTGTGGTGTGTGTGTGTGCATGTTTCTGTGTGTGTGTGTCTGTGTATATCAGACGGCACTATGTGTGCCTGTGGAAGCTCAAGGGTGACTTTGGGAATCACCCTGGATTATGCTACCTCTTCTTTGCTTTGCTCTGGAGTTTCCCAGGCTCCACCTTCCAGTGTCAGAAGTACAGGCCAGCGCATTTGTATCAATTCAACTAAAGGAAAAAAATATACCCCAAAAGCCCATAGCAATCCCTTTTACCTGTATTCCACCTCCTCTTTCTCAACCCTCATCCTCCCACAGACAGTTCCCCCTTTCCGCTCCTCCCTCCCTCTCCCTCCCCATCCCTTTCTGCCCTAGATCACCTTTCCATTACCTAAGTGCCAGCAAGAACCTCTGCCAGCAAAATGAGGCTCGGACTCGCTTTTCCTGGATATGGCCCTGTTCATGTCCCTTCTCTTGATCTTAATACAATGCCTCCCCACATACATCTGCCAGTTGAACTTTAGAGCTTCCTTCTCATCAGCAAGAGAGATCAATTAGCAGATTAATCATTTCAACACAGGAAGTATTAAAGTCAATGTAGAAGGACATAATGCAGTAAAAAATAAAATAAAATAAAAATAAACATGTGCAATAAAATTAATATCCCTTTTATTAAAGAGAGTGCTCTGACAAATTAACTAAAACATAAATAATTGCCTTGCTTTGATTAATAGCTAGTTAGCATCTGTATTCTAGCATGAACTTCTTCTAATAGTATTTGTCACTGAGGAGAGCAGAATTAGCCCCATTCTACAGATAGAAAACTGAAGACAAAGCATTCAAGGATTTCTTCTAGTATAACAAAAGAGGAAGACAAGAACTAATGGCTTACAGATGTGGGGGATTTTTCAAAGAAGAAGCACAAATCATGTTATCTTTGATGTAACATGTGTAGAACGAACACAAATGTTTGCCTTTGAGAGTTACAACAGTCAGAGCAGAAAAAATCTTTTTCATCTTTTTTTATTTTAAAATTCCAATGTGTATGTAGTCATTTCTCTAAAGCAGGCCAAGGTATTCTTTTTATAAATAAGCAATTCAACTAAAGAAATTATGCAATAAGTTAAATTAAAATTTCCTTGTAATAAATCTTAAGAGTTTCTTCCGCTTTTCATCAGTTCTTTTATGGGAGGAAAACACAGGCATAATTACCGCCAAGACTAAGATCTTCCTCTTTCATCCCACATTCTGTAGAGCAGAGAATTTTGGAATGGGAGGAATCAAAGCTGCCCTTATCCAGGGCGTCCTACTTACCATATGCCAGGCACAAAGATCTCAACTCTTCGGTGGTCTTCAGACCAGAGTTGGTAGACGAGTCTACTAGGCCAGTGAGAGACCCTATCTCAATAAACAAGGTGGACAGATCCTGAGGAATAACACCTGAGGCGAGCCTCAGAGCTCCATGCAGGCGTATGCGTGTACCTGTACTCACACGCACTCCGTGAACATGTATCCACATGCAAGAACAGCAAAATAATGATAATGATGATGATCCTTGCCCACGGTAAGCACTTCAGGCGTTAGGAAAAAGTATCCTGAGAGAAGCAACAGCTCTGATGTCTTGCTTTGCCCCATCTTCTGGGTCAGGCTGCACACTAGTGGCAACTCATTTGTAGGGCACTTGCTTATTAAATATCTGCTAAGTAATTACAAGAAGCAGAAGGAGGAGGAGGAAGAGAAGAACAACAAGAAGAAGGAGACGAATAAGAAGAACAAGAGGAGGAGGAAGAAGGGGAAGAAAAGCAGGAGGAGAAGGACCAGGAAGAGGAGGAGCAGAAAGAGGAGCAAGAAGAAGAGGAGCTGGAAGAAGAGGAGCAGGAAGAGGAGGAGCAGGAAGAGGAGGAGCAGGAAGAGGAGCAGCAGGAAGAGGAGCAGCAGGAGGAAAAGAAGAAGATAACAAATGGACAAACAGCAATATCTGGGAGACTATCACACTTAGTCTTGAGGACCAGGATATCATCCATGGTCAAGATATAAGCCCTAAAACATATGTAGCCATCAGCCTGATAAAGAAATGTGCCAGAGGGTTGCGATAGAACATGAGGAAATCCAGAACTGTGACAGGCTAGAAGTTAGAAGAATTCAGAGAATTCCTTCCCAACAGGTATAGAGGGAACAAAGGCAACTTAACATTAGAATCTTATTGTTGTGCTTTTTCAGCCCACTGAATTTAGTAGAACTTATCATTGTGCTAGGCTGAACAGACAAGATCCGCTCTAAACACCACGATACCATGTACACTTCTGGACAATTCAAAAGACCTTGAGGTACAGACAAAGACTTTGAAATTTTTCTGAAATAATAGGTTTTTTCCTCTGAGCTATTCTTCCAGTTGCCAACTAAGTTCAAACTCAACTCATCTAGCAGTGGTGCTAATTTGCTCACTCTCATTCATTTCATTCATGCCTCATCCAAACTCATTCTCTGCAAGTTCAGAGAATTTTTCACTCAATCTTGGACATGCACATTCTTTCTGAATATCCCAGCCACCATGTTCAGTTATATTTTTAAAAGATACCTATTGAAGTCATTTTCCTGATTTTGGAAGGGCTATGTGTCTATTTTAGAGAATATGAATTATATAAGAAAGCTATATAAGAGAAAATAAAATTTTAGAATGCCAACAATGGGAATTACCATTGTCAATATTAACTTACTCAGAGTACAAACATTATTTACTAAACTCTTCCGTGTAAATAGTTCACAATAAATAAACAATTTGGGCACATCTTTTGGTTTGTACATGTACATAAATAATGGTTGTGTGTGTGTGTGTATGGCATTCATTTTCTAATGAATTTAATTATATGCTTTATGAAATATACTCTTAGTTTATACATTTTTATAGACCTCTGTCTAGTGTGTGACTTTTAGTTCTGCTGAAAATAATTTTCCTGTTGTGTTTCAAAGAGCTTAGGACTCATGCAGTCCTCTATTCATTAGTTTTAAAACACCACTGTGACATGACGTAGGCGGCAATGATTATTATCCCTACATCACAGATGGGGCATCCAAAGCAGACAATGCTTGTGTAACTGAGGCGGGGCTAGAAATAAACTGGAACTATTTTGAAAGCAGGTAGAATAAAAATTATAGGTAAAAATTAATATTGATAATTTGTATATCTATTCAAAACCTCATCTCTTTGAAATGATAATGCATAAAACATACTGGCCCTCTGTTATTTTTCCATGACTCAAGACCAAGCCCGACCTTAGGGAGTTCACATGGACATCAGTGGAAAGTTAAACTAGTCGCATGCAAGGAGCTGCTGCCAGAATCTTGCCTGAACACTTAAACCCAGAATTAGAGCTACAAAGAATTCTAAAAGATTATGTTGAATAAGTACATTGGCATTCGAGTATACATATGTGTACTTGTCTACAAACAGACACACACACACACATGGAATTTTAAGAACCCAAAGTAACACCAGAACCAATTTCATTGTATTTATGTGGTCATCTTTCTTTGGGCACAATTTTTTCTAGAAGCTAGTGGGATGCTTTTTCCTAAGTCAAGCCTGCTGGGAGTTAGCAAACCACTACAGACGTCATTCACATCTCTCTTGCTCCAGAATATATATACGGATCCCTGCAGGGGTCGGGGAGAATTTTATTTTTGCTTGCGCAGGCTTACACAATTGTCAGCGGATATAACCCTTGCTTCCTTTGAAGTTGAGCTATCACAAACTAAATAAACCAGATGGAGCCATTTTCTGATTTTTAGTGACAGAGCAGACTGAGGCCTGACTGACCTTCTTTGTAAAGATGGGAATAGAATGACTACTTTGCTATAGCTAATTTTCTCTCTCTCCTTTGAAAAGGTGAAACTCTCAAAACCTTTTTTTTGTCTCAAGTGCCTTTTCCTCTACAGAATAAGTAGTAAAATTGAAAAATAAGAGAAAGGTAGTAATATTGCCCATAGGATGAATGAAATTAGGCAAAGAGTGAGGAAGAATTGTCAGTTGTGAAAGCAAGTGACCAGCAGTGACGGAGGCTGGATTCCTTACATTCAGATGATCCCTGTTCTTTTTGTGACCAAGATAAATATGCATTTTTGATTCCTGGATTCTTTCCATTCTTGGTGCAATAGATGAAAAAAATTAACCATGTTTTTTGGCATTTTCTTCTTTCTGGGAATACTTCTAAATGACCTAAGGAAATTTTTCTAAATCAAAGAACAGTTTTGGCAGCAAAACAAGCCTCAGTGTGTATTATGATTACAATAAAGTAATTTAGCCTTAACTAAATGTTAAACAGGATAAAATTCGTTTGATGCACCTACTTTAATGAGTAGAAATAAATGATTTTCAATTTACCATTTTAGCTTTATAAAAGGAAAATATGATTAATGATTTGCTAATAAATAAACAAATTCACTAAATCATGAATGCCAGGGTCACAGCTAACTCTTAGAGTCAAGTTCTCAATTCGACTAAGTCAAGTTCTCAATTCGACTAAGTCAAGTTCTCAATTCGACTAAGTGTGTTCTAGTCATTGGGCCATTTTTTGTGATATATAGGGAAGTACAAAGTGATATATCTGGGTTTTGATTCTTCTCATCTGTGTAATGAAAAAGAAAGTTCCTATTTCAAAAGGTTATTATGATTAGATGACACAATATGATTACAATGTCTAATCCAGGACCTATAGCTGGTAAGTTCTTCCTGATCCACTCTCTTCTATCTTTGTGTCATTGTGAGTGGCATTTCAAGAATATCTGAGGATTTTGGTAGGCTATCTATGTCAAACTCAGCTAATAGTATTAAGTTCAGTTTAATAATAAACTCAGCAAAAGCAGCTATCCTAACAGAACCTACTGTTTCTGAATAGTCACTATGTAATTGGTACGTAATGGCTTGGTAAATACTGGATATCATATCTCATGGCTGACCTTATCCTCATCATAACTTTCAAAGCATTTGTTTTCATTCTTTTTCCCATGATCAAGCTAAGGCTTGGAAGGAACTTACCCAGTGTCACACAGCAGGACAGTGATTGAGTAAGAATTGGGCATGAGATCTGTTCCAAAGCTTCTGGGTTTGCCACTGTAGCATGACACATGTCTACTAATGCATTGGGCAAGCAGGTCTCGGGCAAGTCAAGTCATTCAGAGCAGAGAAAGGGAGCCAGAAGTAAATAAAATGATTGGGGATGGGCAATTTCCATTTCCATCCTTGCATTCTAAGTGGAATTCTCTTAAATGCAGCCAATCCAAGTTCTAAGCTAAATGTAACTGAGAAATAGTTAACACTGAATTGGCTTATTTATAAAAAGTATTGTGCTTCCGAGACACCGTCACCAGCTAGTATCTGCTTACACAACCCACAGAAGATTCTAAACCTCAAAATTGAAGGGACAGGTTGCTACACTTAGTTTCATTGAAAATGTGACCTAAAAACTTTAACCAAATGTTGACATAAAATTTTAAAAGCCACAGAATCCCACAGTCATTTCACATAGAAGCAAATTACCTAAAATTCTCAAATATCCCATTCAATGTAATAACTTATAATTGTCATAGTCATGTAACTTTCACATACAAAATAAATTTCCCTCAAACAGTTTTTTATTGTTGTTGTTAAATTCAGGAGCAATAAACAAGTATGAGGGGAAAGAAAAGTATCACATTAAGAAAACACTTCTTGTGTTAGGACTACCAGCTAACAGGTTATGACCAAGCTAAATTCATTGCCTTTAACCCTGAAAATTCAGCATATAAAGTTTATCTTTTGCTTTGCTAGGCTTTTTACTGTCATATAGAAGTATATGAATTGAGTGATCAAATGTATACAAAAACAAGGGTTACATTAGACATGCCAATAAGTGCTCAAAGCTTTCTGGATAGTGTGGAAAGTACACAGGTTCTTGGCTTGAGAAAGAGCTAGCAACTTTTCATTTTTCCACTAAATTTTTAACCTAACTATGTTCAAAAGGAAAATCAGTGCATTTTCTGGAAACATTCAACATATACCTAAGCATTCTTACCTCAAGCATTGTTGTCTGAATGTATTCAATTTCAATACGCCTTTAAACATTAATCCCATAGCCCTAGGATGTTAGAGACTATGTTGGCAGTGGATAAGTTAACCAGGGAAAATTTCAGCAGTATTTAAGAGTAACCAGGGATTTAATAGATCATGTCTCTAACTTACAGTTATAGATTCTGACTTAGAGTTCCCTGCATCTTGGGACAAATTATTTAAATCCCACAAAAATCCCATCTCAACATGATTGACAAGACAAAATGATGAGTCAGATTATATCCAGTCCCTTCATGAGTCAGAGGGAGGCATCCTTTTGCCCAGAATGCTGTCCGGCACCTGGAAAGTTCATAAAATAAGAGCTAGGCAAAACTATACTTGTGGGATAGATTGGTTTCCCTTTCATGATTCAACTATGTTTCCTTTTCCTGAGTGCCCTTGAGTAGATATGGAAATACCTATCAGGTGAACCTAGAGCTTGTGAATGATGGTTAACCTGACTAGAAATGAAATGAACACTGCAAACCATCCTAACCCACAATCAAGACAAAGAACTCCTCTACTAGGCTTGTGTCTGGACACTGTGACGTTCAAAGTCAAAGGAGAAGCCAAGCACAGTGGCTCACGGCTGCACTCTCAACACTTAGGAGGCAGAGATAGGATTGCTGTGAGTTTAAAACAAGTGTGGGCTTTATATCAGGATGCTGTCTCAAAGAAAGAAAGAAAAGAGAATAGAAAAGAAAGAAAAAAAGGGGCAACAAAAAGAAAAGAGAGAGAAAGCTAGGCATGGCCGTCCATGTGCGTAATCCTGGCACTTGGGATGTAGAGGTAGGACAGTTCCATGACCAGTTCAAGGCTGGTCTGAGCAACAGGAAATCCTGTCTTAAAAAGCAAAAACAAAACAAAAGAAGAAGGAAAGAAAAAAGGGACAGAAGGAAAGGAGGAGGAATGGAGGAAAAGAAGGAAAGAAATTAGGGAGAAAGTCGAAGAACTAGGTTTTACAAATTCATTGGAAGGTCGGTATATTTCATCATGGCGACTTCATACACATGTGTCATACTTTAGTCTCATCCATTCCCCTCCTCTGCTGCCCTCCCTCCCTAAATAGTTCCTCCCTCTACCCCAGATAGTTCCAACTTCTGTTCTCTGCTCACCTGAATTCCAAGGCAAGCCTGTGAACATATTACACAATGCATGGTCACATGAAACTTTGTAAAAATCTTACACTTTCTTGAAAAACATACAATATGCTTCTGGTGTTTCTTTAAGTATTCATTTCTAGATATGTGGAAATATAGGTCTCAAAGCCAAATCTCTATTCAGAGGTACTTTGGTGGCCCTGATTTACTGATCCCTTAAATATGGACTTAGCCTATGCGTTCACAGGTTCTTGTAGCCAGCTGTGTTTTGCTTCCAGCACTGGATGCCTGGGTTCCCCCCTTAAAACCCAAATCACCCGCTCTATCACTCTTCATTTTTATAAAAATGTAATCACCACTTGTATCTACATGAACAAGTCAATTTGTATATTAATAAATAGACCGCTTAAAGTATAATCCTGGAAGTAAATACTACAGAAATGAAAAACACTGTTATTAAGAGTGACCTAAATGGTTCAGCCAAATAAGATGAATAAAGGACATTTAGCCAATTTTCTTCTAGAAAATTACAGGATGGTTATAAGAATTGTATTGTTTCATGTAAGAGATTAGTTCCCTGAAAACAAATTTCTGTGTCATCTTATGAACAGTGATAATAAGTAATGAAGTAGAACAATTTGTGCATAAGAAAAAGAAAGCACCACCCATGGTTAAAGTCATCTATTACAGCTATATTGATTCTGTCAATATCCAGGTATTTTGTGACATTTTGTACTCCTGTGTATGACATGATTTGAAAGAGCATGTTTATGAAAGTCCATTGATTTGTATTAATTGCTTTGTGTTTTCCATTTTCTTCTTTATCAATCTTGATGAATTAGAACTTTTGCTCAACAAAGCTTAACACTACTATTTCAATGAATAGATTTAATCACCCTCTCCAAGATGCCTTTTTTCCCAAATATGTTTCTGTACTGGAACCAGACACTACAATCTCTCACCTCATTTCTGTAGTTCAGAAATGCACATATTTGTGCATGAACAGTTCAAACTGACATTGAGGCAGTGGAGTACAGGAAAAATCTTTGAACATTTCTCTTCTTCCATCACGTCCAGCCAAGTTGGTAGAATTAAAATTAAAACAAAAACTTGAAACTTCTGGCAACTGATAAACTCTTACCAAAGCCAAATATCTTATTTCCACTAGCTTTTCAGATCTCTATCTAGCTATAGTTTAAATGTTTATCTAAGCCACTTACTATATTGACATACACATAATGTAGTGTAAATCTTAAATACACTGACAAACTATTCTCGGGAACATTGATTCCCCCCCCCAATCTATCTATCTGACCAAATCCAAACATTTCTCCAAGAGAATTCTGAGTTCAAGGCAGCTGCTGCCTTACCCAAGATCAAAACATCTCTGAAGACTCAAAATTTTCTTGTTTAGATAATATTCTGTAGCCAACGACAACTTCTTGCTATGCTGTCTGATAAGCAGCACCCATATTAAAAGCAAAAAACTCAGAAGAAAAATTAATCCTACCACATGTCCGTCTTCCAGGCTGGCCTCTCCTCTAAGCTGTCCCTTCCATCTTAGGTGCGATAATTTTAACAATTTCTTGCTGTATGTGCCTCTGCATCCTTACCATTGTATCAGTTCTGCCCTAGAAATAGCTGCTAGTAATTTAATGCCTCTGTCTTTCTGGTTTTCTTTTCCTTACATCCTTTTAAGTGTTGACTTGGAGGTGGATAATATTGGACTGAATTAGCGCAATGTTTGGTTTTCCTTTATGTGAACACCTTATTATACCAATTATTATTATTTACTAACTGATATCTAAGAACTTTCCCGCTATACTTTTTACTCATACTGCCTACTTGACATCTACTTGGATCCCCCAAGCTTAAGCTATTCCACTGAATTCAATAGATCTAAATGCATTTCTGCCCATCACGCCAAATGCTAGATGTTCCCTTCCCTTCACACACATCCACCAGCGTGATCTAGAAACCCTACCTCCAATTTTTTTTCCCGAAACTATTTTCCCACCAGTCTTGTGAAAACTCTCTGAGCCAAGACATCACCCTCTCTTTCTTGGGCTTTATTAGCCTCTTGGTTAATTTCTGCTTCCTCTGGCTCCTAAACAATCCCCTTTCCACAGAGCTACCCGGGTGGTCTTCTGAAAACTAGCTTAGATCATGTCGCTCTTCTCTTAAAAACGTAGTGATTCTATTTGCTCGTCATCCCACTTGGAATGACATCCAGAGTCATTCTCCAGTCCCCACAGCCCGACAGGGCGTGGCTTGAGGTTCACCCCATGCCGCCCTTCTCCTTGGCCCACTGAGTCCCTACCACTCTGCCCTACTTTACTTTGTAGATGCAGCAAATCACTTTTTACTTTAAAATCTTTCTCATTGTATCCCTCGGCCAGGGTCTCTAAAAACATTCCTTTTCCAACTAGCTAGTTGTTAGTGTCGTTCATTCTACACTGGCTGAACTTCCCCAGACCACAGTGAGACTCTTGCATGTCCCTCAAATTACAAGTCTGTTTTACAGATGCTTCAGATGCTTTCTCAAGGCCACTGAAGACTCACGGTCATCCCTTCATTGAGTAGCTGTCGACTGTAACTGATGGTCACAGCACAGTCATCACCTTGATCCACATGTGCAAAAGACCTGGGTCATTGCCCATGCTGACAAGCTTGACATCCTGTGACCACCCCCCCCCCACAACCCTTGCCTCTGTGAGCTGGGCGGGGGGAACCCTACAGAGAAATCAAAAGTGCTCATGACCATGTTCTCTAAGCTTTGGATGTAGGACAGAGGCCTCTGAATCTGGTTATAACTACACTGCGCTGAATTATTCTCCACTCCTCAACAGAGAGATCGGGAGTCAAACAGGACAATTTCCATCCTGCTCTCAGTCCTGTGTCTCTGAGCACAGTGCCTTCCCTTCTCCACCCTGATTTCTGACCAGAGGGAGGAAAAGCAGTCCTCTCTTTCCACACTATCAGCTAACATGCAAGAATCTTCTGAGTTCTCCCATAACAGGGACTATCCCATAGCAATAAATAAATGTAAGGAAGGGAGAGAGGGAAGGAAGGAAGGGAGGGAGGGAGGGAAGGGAAGGAGGGAAGGAAGGAAGAGAGGGAGGGAAGGAAGGGAGGGAGGGAAGGAAGGAAGGAAGGAAGGAAGGAAGGAAGGAAGGAAGGAAGGAAGGAAGGAAGGAAGGAAGGAAGGAAGGAAGGAAGGAAGAAGTAGGCCTTTTAGGGAGTGGCTTTACTTTTTTTTCAGGCTGCAAAACCTTTATTTATGAAATTGCTATGTTGAATGCCCTAAATGATATTCTTGAAGCCCAACCATGTAAGGGGCTTCTCCACGTGCTTCGATTCATCTACAGGTAGAGGCAGGTCTCTTGTCATGTCTTCTTGTGTTGGTTCACAGGTAGCAGTGCAGCACCACCAAAGCCCCTGACAGTTGAACAACTAGCTCCTTGGCTGGACAGCTAGGGAAGAATTCCCTCCTAGGAATAATAATGCTCCAATGGATTTAGGGAGATGCCTGCTCCACTTTCACTGTGGCTACTTAGAATCCACTAAAAAAAATTTTTTTAAATAATTTTAATTTGATCTATAGAAACTTCCATAGGATCAGAAGCACACATTAAAGACAAGCCATGGAAGGAAGAGTTGACTTTAAACCAATAGTGGGGAAAAGGGTCTGGCAGCCTCCAGTCTCCAGGGCCATAGGGTACATTAAGATCACAGTAGTCAGTGCCTCGGTGCCCTATGGGGGACAGGGGCTATGCTTCAAACCCCCTAATATATTGTTAAAGGGGAATTGCTGCATTCCCAGGAAACATCTGGGAATCAGCAATATTCCCTGGCCTATGGCAATCAAGAAAAGAATTTTTTTAATGTGACTATACCTATGATAAAGTTAAATGTGTAAATTAGATGCAGTAAAAGATTAATAATAAAAATTACTAATTAAATAGAACAAGGAACCCCCCCCCCAAAAAAAGATTCTGGCTACAGAGGATAATGGGATTGGAGAGATAGCTCAACTGGTAAAGCATTTGCCTTGTGAGCACAAAAGCAAAAAGACCTGATTTTGATCCCTAGAATTCATGAGATTTTGTTTGTTTGTTTGTTTTGTTTTTTGTTTTCTTTAAGTTGAGTGTGCTATCAAGGGCTCATAAACCCAGTTCTGAGAGTTGGGCACAGATATGGAACACTAATGCTCTGCCAGCCTGGCCTACTTGGCACGTTCCAGGCTGGTGAGAGAGAGACCTTGTCAAACACACAAGCAAAAAGGTGGACAGATCCTGGGGAGTGACATAGGAGGTTGTCCTATGACTTCCACATGCCTAGGACACACACATACACACACACACACACACACACACTAAACACACACGCACACATACCACACACACGCACACACACACCAAACACACACGCATGCATACCACACACATGCACACACACACCACACACACCCGCACATATACCACACACACACACCAAACACACACGCACACATACCACACACACATACCACACACACCCGCACATATACCCGCATACACCACACACAAACCACACACACACACATACCATACCATACACACAAACAAACATACACATACCATACCATACACACAAAAACCACACACAAACAAACATACACATACCGTACCACACATACACGCACACACCACACACACGCACACCCACACACACACAAACCATACACAGATATACACCATACCATACACACAAAAGCCACACACAAAGAAACATACACATACCATACATACCATACCACACAGACACAAGCCACACATACACACACACCATATCACACACACCACACACATATACTAAACACATACCACATACCACACAGAACTCATCACACATCATACCACACAAAACACCACAAACATACACCATACCAGTACCACACACCACACACACAAACCACACATATACTACACACACACCACCATACACACCCCTACGCACACCACACCACACACTACACCACATATGTACATACACGTGTCATATACAGCATACACCACACTACACACACACATCATACCATACACATCATACCACATACACACACACATATACACCATATCACACACACACACACACACACACACACACACACACCACATGCACTACTGATCTTCCCGCCTCTGCCCTCTTCTCACACCTGCTGGTCCCTGCATCTAGAAGGGTTACTGCTAGCCCTGTGGAGAAGACGGTGAAAATTCCAAGTATGTGTCTTTGGGTAGAAATGATTGACTGCCCACTTGTGCTTGACTTTATTCTATATACTTTCCACCACTGAATTCATCTAATCCTCTTAATCGACCCAGAACTCAGTGTATCCAATGCCCTAGTTCTATTAGACAATCAAAGCAACTTTATTTTGTTATATCTGGTTTTGATGCTGAAAATTGTATTCCAAGGATTTAGCAGAATATCCCGTATGAATGCCAACTTTAAGAAAGTGCGTGGAGGCAGGCTGTTGAACCAACAGGTTAGAAATAGGAAAGACTCAACAACAGGCCTCAAGCTGATCACTGTAGCAATGTCATGTTTTGCAC